>CM031243.1:756176620-756511620 GCA_018340775.1 Taxus wallichiana var. yunnanensis
AGCATGCCTCCTCTTTAGATTGCCAAATTTTCTAATGCGATCCGAAGGGCGATAATTAATCGCATTTGGTGCAGTTTGGTCTATTCTACATTGTGTGGGACCGGGTCCGTAGACACAATCCCACCGATTGTAGTTCCAACTAATCGACGGTCCCACCATTCCGTATGGTATTGGTCTCTATCATCACGGGCTAGCTATACGCAAATAGTTTCACTAGCCAACGTGGCAATAGACCGAGACACTAATTTTTTCACTCACCTCAGAGGATCAAGCTACTCCAGCAGTCCTAGACTACGCCTTTCACCATCTTCATCCACCACCCATTCCCCACGCATCTCCAACTCATGCACAAGTGAGCCCTTCCAAAACCTTTCACGATTGCCCATACAACTGCTCCAAAAGACCACTCGCCAAATACCATGGCCGCCCATAAAACCACCGGGAGCTCTTAATATGCCTTCTTAGTTCACCTGAGGGAATGCACAACTCATGCCTCCATGACTCATCAACGACCCAGGCTCTGCGCCCATTTGGTCTGGCTCACTGTCAAACATCCCACTGTTCTACACAATGCCGCTAAGGAACATCACATACACCTTTCTGTCATTCATCCATGAGTCTGCCTGAGTTGCCGTGCTGGTCACCTACGCGTGCACCAGTGGGGGAAGTCCTCCTCGTGAGTCCTTCTTAGGTGTGAGCCTCTACTCACCCGACCTGCTGACTGTTCTGTCACCCAAGTCCAACACCACCAAAGATCCCTGCGGGGAGCACTGCAAGCTTGCCATCATTGTAGACCACATCACATGTGGGTGAGGTACTCTTCTTCCCTTGGCTCGATCCACCTCATCTCACCCAGATGCCATGCCCACCGACATCGGCGTGCCTACTCTTTGAGACACCCGTCCGCGTCTGGACCGCATTGACAAGCTACTCTCAAGTCTTACGCTGCCTTAGTTGTCAGCTCACCACTGCTGCGCCGTATAACCATGATGTCCTTGACTCATTACCATGTCGCGCATCACCATGTGAACCAACCTCTGTCCACTTTCATGAGTCTCAGCCACTACTTCTGAACCCAATCCGCATCCACGCTTTCGCTGCACCTCCGATACATCTATGTGAGCACTTAACTTACTCATACGCTTATTTTAACCTCTGCAAGGTTGAGGAGCTTACCACACTTGGCTCGCTCGCGTCCAAGTTACTTCTCCTCTATTTCGACCTCCGGATCCCAGTCTCACTCCATCACGCCTCTTGGTTGTTTCCCACATGAACTCTGCTTCTAAGGACATTACCACCTCAAAGGTCTCCCAGTCCACTTTGTCACTTAACTTTGAGTCCCACTTGTTGATCCACGAGGCACATCTACTGCATGGACATATTCCACAAGGGTAGACTATATCTCCAAGGTCTCCTGAACACCCCATCCTCTGAATGTCCAAGTGCACCAAGTGTTCCACGCTCCACTTGGTGGGGTTTTGAGATCACCACATTGGTCTTAATTTCTGCCATGCTCATCGGCTCATTAGGCTTACGCCTGCACTCTCAACACAAGGCCTCTATCGTGTAAGGTCTTTATGCTTCAAACCAACTCGCTCTGCCTTTGCATTACTCTCATGAGTTTCCCAACTCGCTCGCGTACATTGGGTAAGTTCTTCGCTCAAGACACCTGTTTGTTCCTAAGTGCAACCACTTTGCTCACCCCGACCCACCTCAGCTAAAGCTTGATTACGAGACATCCTTGGGCTCATAGGATGGTCCTTTCAATCCCCATGCACAATCTTTCTCACTACATAACCCTCAAGAGTTGCGTTGGTGTGCCACGCAGGGAACTTCCTGGAGGTCACCCATTTTATGCCTACGCGCTTAACTCGCCCAACTCTCCCAAATCTTCTGTAGGACAATGCATGTGAGGTCTTCAGCCCCAACACATTCCCAGCCAACCATTTGCCTTAGGCGGGAGTCCCTTTGGCTCCTGGATAGTGCGCTCGTGCACTTTACCCCCGGATGGATGGTTTGCCCATCCCTAGGGGAGGCGGTCGCTCTATGAGCATGGAGACGCGCCCCCTTATATTCTCCCCCACTTAAAGTGGCGACGCCCATGGCACCGATGCTAGACTTCACAAGCCTTTGAAAGGATACCGGTGTTCGCAACACTGGGACAAAATGTAAATGCACTACTCACATGCAAATACACAAGGAACACATCGGTCACATTGACATAACACAACTCAGTCTCTTGACATCTCATCTCGTTGTGCTAACTCCCTATGCTCGGGAAAAAAGTGCCAAATCACTCAACATACTTCATTCACTTTGGCTCCCTTCTATTGAACTACACTTTACCAAACATCAACCAATGTCGATGGGATACCCCTTATGATTCCATGACCTCTTAGGAATTTTGCATGATGTACAAGTTGCCTTGCGAAGCTCTAAGCCCTTCTTGCACAACAATCAACTGCATATGGCGGAGAGCCTTGCCCAACCTCCATGTTGATTGACAAACCATTGCAAGGTTTCATTGTCACTGAATGGTCACACCATTTCCACTGTAACATGAAATTCTCCACCTGATCACGGGGCCTACTTCACCACAATCACACCACAATGTGCCCTTGTTCGGGACTTCTACCACCACACCATACCACCATTTATACCTCTTATGCTGATCTTCTAGAAAACTCTTCACCAAGAATACCTCATTTCCATTACAACTTGACTAATCTACTCACCACCAGTTTTCAACCAACCAACACTTCCTGAAAATGCAACACTTTGCTTTACTCGGAAAGCGTAGCCACGCCCCTTTGTTGCCAACCTGAAATTCCCAGGTTTCACAAAATCACCACACTGATTCTGCCAAGGTAGAGCCACTTTTTCCACTTCATGGCTCGAGTATCAACTTGATATCACATCACAAACATTACATTTCAGCCATCCACAATGTACAAGTTATGTCAACAACTTCTAGGGAGTCGTCGCGCTACTCAGTGCTTACGCACGTATCGAGTTTTCAAGTTACTCTGCCTATGCACCTGAACTCTACCAAGTGTTATCCCTTCACTCTTTGCTGCTTGGAGTTAGTTCTGCACCAGCCTTCACATGAACTGTCCACCTCAGTGACGTTACCTAGCCCACACTGTATGCATCCCTGCCGCCTCCTCTACATCTGAGTTCTGATCAACACTGGCCTTCTTCTCCCACAAAGTCTCTGTGACTAACTTTGGACTTACTTGCATTGCACAAGTGCCAACTCTTGACACCTGCATGAGTCTAAAATACCCTTATCATTGAACACCATGCCGACCACATCGCAACTACATGACTCCTTCCTCATCAACCCACTGGTCTACCGCTGAGAAAGTTCACTGGCTTCATTCATTCCATTATGACATCAATAAAGCTCAACTTAGCCCTGATACTCCGCTGGATCACTCGATTTGGCACGCCTCGGCCGCACTAGTCTTCTTCTTACATGGAACATGACTACTCCTCTTGATCCATTTGTGTTGGTGTCCTGCCTTCCGATCGCCAACACCGTTGATAGCCAATCTTCACAAGACTCAACTCCTGATCCAATTCGTCTAGCAACCAACTCCCACAAACATGCACAAATCTACTCAGCTACACATTAGGTTGGGTACTTCAATCTAACATTGCTTCACAAGCACACACCAATCTACTTCTGCTCCACCCAACCGCGTTGGTGTCCCACCCATCCGATCACCAACGATGTTGATTGCATTGGATCCCTAGTCTGCCAACTCGTTCTTCAATCAACATCCCACACGCCTGAAGTTGAGATCTCTTTCACCAACTACTCACGCTGGTTTACACTCTGTTCCCAATTCCAACACTTATGCTCATTGCGTTCTACATACCAGAGAGAGCATCACCTCAAATGCTTCGATATAAGCTGTCACGCTAAGTATAAAAGAGAGCAATCCACATCCAAAAGCTTTGATACCAGCTGTCACGGGGCTAGCTACACGAGTTTCACTAGCCAATGTGTGCACTTTGAGACACTACTTTTTTCACTTGCCTTAGAGGATCAAGCTACTCCAGCAGTCCCAGACTACGCCTTTTACCATCTTCATCCACCACCCATTCCCCACGCATCTCCGAATCATGCACAAGTGAACCCTTCCAACACCTTTCACAGCTACCCATACAACTACTCCAGAAGACCACTCGCCGAATACCACGGCTGCCCATACAACTTCCCATCGGGAGCTCTTAATATGCCTTCTTAGTTCACCTAAGGGAATGCACAACTCATGCCTCCACGACTCATCACTGACCCAACTCTCTGCGCCGATGGCCGGCTCACTGTCAACATCCCACTGTTCTGCACAATGCCTCTAAGGAACATCACATGCACCTTTCTGTCATCCATCCATGATTCTGCCTAAGTTGCCGCGCCGGTCACCTACACGTGCACCAGCGGGGAAGTCCTCCTCGTGAGTCCTTCCTGGGTGTGAGCCTCTACTCACCCCAACCTGCTGACTATTCTATCACCCAAGTCCAACACCACCAAAGATCCCTACGGGGAGCACTACAAGCTCGCCATCTTTGTAGACCACATCACATGCAGGTGAGGTACTCTTCTTCCCTCGGCTCGATCCAACCTCTGATCTCACCCCGATGCCATGGACCTTCTGACATCGGCATGCCTACTCTTCGAGACACCCGTCTGCGTCTAGACCGCATTGACTCCTACTCAAGTCTTCTACCTTAGTTGTCAGCTCACCACACTGCAACCGTAACCATGATGTCCTTGAATCAGCCCACTATGTCGCGCATCACCATGTGAACCAACCTTTTTCCACTTACATGAGTCTCAGCCACTGTTTATGTACCCACTCTGCATCCACGCTTCCGTTGTGCCTCCGATACATCTATGTGAGCACTCAACTCATCTGCACTATTTTAACCTCTGTAAGGTTGAGGATCTCGCCACACTTGGCTCGCTTGCGTCTGAGTTACTTCTCCTTCGTTTCGACCTCTGGATCCCAGTCTCACTCCATCACACCTCTTGGTTGTTTCCCACATGAACTCTACTTCTAAGGATGTTTCCACCTCAAAGGTCTCCCCAAGTCCACTGTCACTTAACTCTGGAGTCCCACTGTTGATCCATGATGCACATCTCTGCATGGACATACTCCGCAAGGGTAGAGTATATCTCCAAGGTCTCCTGAACACCCCATCCTCTAAATTTCCAAGTGCACCAAGTGTTCCACGCTCCACTTGGTGGGGTTTTGAGATCACCACATTGGTCTTAATGTCTGCCATGCTCATCTGGCTCATTAGGCTTACGCTGCACTCTCAACACAAGGCCTCTATCATGTAAGGTCTTCATGCTTCAAACCAACTCGCTCTGCCACTGCATTACTCTCATGAGTTTCCCAACTCGCTCCGCGTACATTGGGTAAGTTCTTCGCTCCAAGACACCCTACACTATTCCTAAGTGCAACCAACTTTGCTCACCAACCTGCCTCAGCTAAAGCTTGATTCTGAGACATCCTTTGGCTCACAGCATGGTCCTTTCAATCCCCCATGCACAACTCTTTCTCACTACATAACCCTCAAGAGTTGCATTGGTGCACCACTAGGAACTTCCCGGGAGGTCACCCATTTTATGCCTACGCGCTTAACTCACCCAACTCGCCCAGATCTTTTGTAGGCCAATGCATGTGAGGTCGTCAACCCCAACGCATGCCTAGCCAACCATTTCCCCGGCCAGGAGTTCCTCTGGCTCCCTGGATAGCGCCTCATGCACTACCCTGCACGGATGGGGTTTGCCCATCCTAGGGGAGGCAGTCGCTTTATGAGCATGGAGACGCGCCCCCCTTATATCCATTATATAGTCGGTGACGCCTTCCGTACATATTTTCCAATATTATTGAGTTAGATGCATCTTTATGGTATGGAAAACAAGAATGGAGTTGAACGCGAGTAGTTGCCGTGTTGTTGCGGTGGTGACTTTTACAGCGTGGCCACCATTGAAAATTTGTTTTAGCATTCAATGCATTTAAATATTAATCCTGACATAAAATAAAACATTACAGACACATAGATTCCTCTACCACAAAAAGGTTATTGCATCATGCTTTTTTATTGACTATTCATCACTCTCCATTAATAGTATTGGCTTTGGAACTATGTAGGCTCGTTTTAAATACGATCATGTCAACCACGTGTGATTTGCAAATTTGATCGGAACATGTGGATTTTGCACAAAAATGTATCCTTCATAATGTTGTTGTCAAACCAGTTATCAATATAAACTTCACTTGAACATATTTATATAAACAAAATTATTTTGTTTAGAACATTCATATAATGCTTCTAATTATGTCTAGAACACTCCAATCATACTTAAGAAGACACTTATATAGTTTACAAAAGTTTAGGCTGATTTACAGTGAATATTTCATAAGATATAAAATTTATTCAAGGTTTTAGACTGCTGTAATCATATTAAGAAAATCATATGATTTGAAAACGTTAAGGGCGTTTGACTCAAAGGTGAAAGATGCTTAGCTCTTAAATAGTCCACTAGGGTTCGATTCTCGCTGAAAGTGAAGTTAAGAGATACTGTAATAAGGGATGAGGTCGGGATCGTGCCTCAGGGAAAATTTTGTGGAATGGAAACCCTTTAGTCCTTGGCCGCTTAGCCAAGAAGTCTACTCACCTCAATTGTGGATATAGTGGTCTATGACCTACCAAGTTTTAAAAAGAGAAAAGCTAAGGAGATCTATAATGAGTATCTCAAAATATACAACAATTTACTCAAGGTTTTACAAATAGATAATAGGTTACGTAGGGTGTTTTAGAAATGGGTAATAAGTTAAAAGTAGGTTTTATTATGAAGAAAACTTTATAATTATGTGTGTTTGGGATAGACTACATAGCATTGTGATGAGGTCTTTTGAAAAGTTTTGGTGTTTTTCTCTATATTATAAATATTATTTAAAGGTAATGAATCTCAAGTAGAGATTTCATATTCATGAGAGTGGTTTCTTGTAAATTTTATTTGTGAAGTATAGATCAATATAAATTGACTCATGACTATAGTTTGTGAATCCAAAATCTAGATACATTAGAGCATAATATGACATTTCTTTTGTCTCTTTAGCGATCCACTTAGCTCTTTTCAAATGCTTGTGATTTAAGAATACTAGAGATGTTTAACCCTCTTCGTTTATAATATGTTCAACTTGCATTGAGTACTTTATAAGTAAGTCCCTAGAGCAATTTGCACTAAGTGTAGACACCAAAATTGGGTCACACTCCCCTTGGCCCCCTGTCAAATAACCAACTCACACATATTCACCTAACCATGGCCCCTTTCACCCCAGATTAATATTAATTTAATTTAATTAATACCCACCCTCACAATATACATTACATAATTATTTTAATTAAGCTAATTTCCACCTCACCCTAAACCTATTCTTGGCATGTTTCTATAACTAACTAAGACTTGGTCCCACTTACCTCAATAAGATAAGACTTAGTTCAACCCTAAAAATCAATGCATATTATCCCTCTAACCACATCCCCACTCATAAAAAAGGCAACTTCCACTTTGATCTGGGAGAATAGATAGCTTTGGAGGAAATGATTGCCAAGATCTGTTATTTTTAGTAAACCTAGGGAATCTCACCTTAACCGACACCGGTCACCTTGAAAATGACGTCGGTCAACCCAAAACCGTCGTCGGTTACCATTTATTCACCTTAGCAACCTTGTTTTTGGGTTGGCACATTTTGAGATCAAGGGGACGAGAGAACTGCATGCAAGCATAACTAGAGCCTTTTCACACCCATAGACATCCATAGCCAACACCAGGATAGATCCAGAAGCATTACACTCACGGAAGCATTCTAGGCAATACTACCATGACACCAAGCACTATTTTTACTGATCAACTACCATCACCCTTCAGCCTTCAAAACCTGCATCACAGTAAGTGTATCTTCTACTAGCATAGTCTATTTCAGTATAATAGCCTTTGTTACTTTTGTTATCATTTTATACTTTGCATGTTCATTTCCCATCCTCTACCCACACCAACAAATCACCCATTCTCACCTACTACACACCTCTGAGTATACCTAAGACCTTTACAAACCTCTCTATTCACTCTTCCATCTCTATTTAGCTTCAGTCCAATCCCCACAATCAGATCTCATTGAATTCCTTTCACCCCGACCCTACCGACGCCGGTTACCCATGTCTATCATCGGTCCCTTCTAAACCGTCATCGGTTACACCCGACCAACATCGGTCTCTGTGTTTTACACTTGTGCCAATAATAGAGCCAACCTACCTTCTACCAAGTGACCCAAACAACCCAGAACCTAACCTTGACACCTACCTAACCTTCAGATCTAACTATAGCCTAGCCTGTTATGTTAGATTTTCTTATTGTGCTTGAATGAAATACCTAAATCATATCAACTATAGTGAGGCATTATTTATTTCTCGCATTAAGTTGTTTTAAATAGTGGATTGACAGCCATCTATGGAGTATTTCACTTCCGGATCTAGCACATGCTAGGCAGTCCATTGTCATATATTATTTAACTCTTCTTTTGTGGTCTTGTTTTCTATTTCAGGTAGTTCCTCTTGGCCAAAAGGAAGCTCTCACAGTCAGCATTGGATTGAGAAGTCAGAACATGCACAAACAACTATCAACCGACCAACATAAATAGGGATTCCTCCTCAGCACATAACCCTTATCTGTTTCGTCTCAATACCATAAAGAAAATGGTGAAACACTAAGTTAATTACTTCCTTCTAACAACCCTCTCACAATTAATAGGAAGAGTTCATGTGAATATCTTCTAATCTTATATGCTAGACTTGTTAGACATTATAAACCTAGTGATTCACATGGCTCCACACCCATCATACACTTTTTGACAATTATGAGTATTAAAAGTGTTTCTTTTGATCAACATGCTTCATCTCAATGTGTGGGTTTTTGAGAATTTTCAATGTCCTCCATTGTGTTGAATTGGTAGTTTCCAACCGCTCTTTTCCCTTTTTTATTTTTTTGATTGAAGGTTGAAAATGACCAAATTCATAAGAGAAATTTTATTGTTGGCATGGGTGCATGAATATATATATATATATATATATATATATATATTAAAACTTGTCACATCCCATGTTGGTGCTTTTATTATTTTAGATACATTAAAGCGACTATGTGTGTTGCCACATTGATACAACACATTATATTGATTTGATTTTCTTTAGTTAGCATTATGACATGTTTTGGGAGTAAAATAGTTGTTATCGATTGATTGATTAATAGCGCGAAGATATTGTAAATTTATACTACGGTTTTGGATTACTATAAATATATATTTGTGTGTGTGTGAGTGTGTGATTTTATTATTTGTAATGAATAATGCATTGGGTACTCTTGTTTTCATGTGTAAAAGTGTTCTCCAGCTCGAGAAAGGGTACCATTGGGGAAAGGTGAAAAGATGCAAAAAACGGGCATGGATAGAAAGATTTACCATGTGTGATACGATGAATGGAAAATGGTGTCAAAATTATGAGTATGGTCATTTGTTTATTTGTTGATTAGTTTCCTTTATTTAGTGTCACCTCATGTGAGGTAGTGGTTTTTTGTTCACATCGTGACGATGAACAAAGGTTACATGCTTCGCTGTAGTAGAAGCGCAAATTCACATTGCACGCTTGTCAAGTGACACATTGTCGCTTTACGAAAATGGTTTTCATGCATTATGTTGTTGTGTCATTTACTTGCATTTGGTAATTATGTCATTTTGTTGAGAATGTTAAACAAAAATATTAGTCTATTAACGCTTATTTCGATGTAAATCTGGACATATTCTACTAAGAAGTAGCTAAAAAATATATCTCCCATTGGAATCCAACATTACTGATTTTGGAGTCCAAAACATTAAATATTGGTATTTGATATATACTCCAAAATTATAGATATTGGAATCCGAAAATTGAAATATTGGACTCCAAAATTGAAATATTGGGGTCCAAAAATTGAAATATTGGAGTCTAAAAATTGAAATATTCGAATCCAATAATAGCCTTATGTAATTGAGTGGCGCTAACATTATGTAACATAGTGAAATTGGAATCCAATTTTTTTAGAAAAAATATATTATTAGTGTGAACAATATATTTAATTATGTGTTGAAATGAGTTGTTAGTAACAACTCATAGAAATCTAGAAGTGAGAAGAAGTCTCATAGAGAGATAAGTGGGATAGTGTGTGAGTTATGCATGATAAGATTTGACTCCTAATTAATAGGATCAAGCTACGTGTATAAAGGCTTATCAAATATTGAATAAAATTGTCTCAAGTTATTTTCTTATTTTTGGTTAATTATCTTCATCTGGTATCAGAGCGTGTTCAACAGTGGTTCAACAGTGGTAGCTTGTTCGCATTTTTTAATGTTTCAATGGCATTGGCGACCATGGAGGTTTGAAAATCTTACACCGTGCACGAAATTTATACCAGCGGCAGCGAGCATGGATCCCAGAGTGGTCGGGCATCAAAATCGGTTGAACTGGCCTTGCACGGCCTCAAAGTTTCTAGCACATCCCCCTGACCTGCATACGGCTGAAAAATTTGATACCCATGTACTGAAGCGTGGAAGAACCGAGTCAACTGACCATTGGCAATTTGGCACAGATAATTTGAAATTCCAGGCCTACTTTGACTCCACGGACTACAGTCTGCGACACAACTCATACGCACCTAAGTACATCCTCAAACAATGAGCACGTCCCTCTGACCAACGTACATCCTCGAATGGTGATCACGTGATGATCTAACCTGGCACCCGCCTCCGTAGCACCCAACGTCACTTCTGATTCGATCATTATGCATACAGTTTGAGATTGGTGTCGGAAGGTATATACTAGGCTAATGTTTTATAGTCTAAGCCTCTAAGGTATTATTCAATTTGATATTCACTTAATAAAATTCTTAATTGTAAAGTATAGGATCCAAAATTTTAGTCATTCCTATATATTTCAATGGTCTTTTGATTTATTAGAAATATCCATGTAAAATTTACAAAGTAATTTGTTCTTATTACTTTTTAAATACATATTATAAATCGGGAGCAATATTGGTTGAATCCGACTCCCCTAAGAGTGCATTTTGGTTGAAACCGACGCTCTAAGGTATTATGGACATTCCACTAGAAAAATTCAATGGATTGAACTTTCACACCTGGAAAGTCAAAATCCAAATGTAATTAATGCATAAAAATCTATGGAGGATTGTATCAGGAGATGAATCAAAACCCACAAATGCTACAAAACTAATAGAGTGGGAAACAAGGGATGATAAGGCAAAAGCAATAATAGGACTTTCCCTATCTGACACTGAGCTACACTATGTGGATTTGGAAAAATCCTCAAAAACAATTTGGGAACTACTCGGCAAAACTTTTGGCTCAAATGCAGTCAATGCTAAATTTTCACTAAAACTGCAACTATTCAAACTCAAGATGAATGAAAATGTGACAATGTCAAGCCACATTAATGAATTAAGATTACTCATAAGGCAACTTGCAGAAGTGAAAGTTGTAATAGAAGATGAAGATGCTAAAGCCATACTTCTAAATAGTCTTCCACCTAAGTACAATAATGTTGTGTTCACTCTCAGACAAATGCCCACACAATCACTTGAAGACATGATATCTGCACTTCTAAGTGAAGAGAAAAGAACAAAAGAAGATGTAAAAGAAGAAACTACTTTGTTTGTTAAAAAGAGATACAAGAATTTTCCTAAAAACAAAGAAGACCCTGAATGCTTCTATTGCAAGAAAAAAGGACACACATATACATATTGCAGAATTTGAGCTAAAGATCTACTCAATGGAAATCTTAAAACAAATGAAGCAAATGTTGTTGTGGAAGAAGAATCAGAATATGAAGAAGAACCAGCACCAGAAGAACTTGACTACAATTCTGATGACTTTCTATTCTAAATAAAGATCTCGGAGGTTGGAGGCAAGGAGGAGGAGGCTGATCAGCATCTCTTGTTAGTCACCAACAAAGAGACTGCTTCAAATGTATTGGTGACCTCTTTTATTTCAGTTGTGTGTTTGTTGTCTGCTATAATAAAGAACAGAAGTGATATTCCTATTCATATTTGTAATAATCTCCTTCTATGTGAAAAATGATGAGGGCCAATGATAAGTATTGCATATCATGATGTGGTTGTAGGTAAACCATCTATAAAACCTTCATACATGGTTTGTGGTAAACCATATGTAAAAACCACCATTCTCGATTGTTGGTTAGCCATATGTAAAACCATCATTCTAGGTTTGTGATTATCCTTTGAAAATCACTAGTATCATGAAAGTAGATGCAAGTACATGATCTAGGTTTTCCCCATGTTCACACTAAGGGGGTGATTGTTAGAAAAAATATATTATTAGTGTGAACAATATATTTAATTATGTGTTGAAATGAGTTGTTAGTAACAACTCATAGAAATCTAGAAGTGAGAAGAAGTCTCGTATAGAGATAAGTGGGATAGTGTGTGAGTTGTGCATGATAAGCTTTGACTCCTAATTAATATAATCAAGCTACATGTATAAAGGCTTATCAAATATTGAATAAAATTGTCTTGAGTTATTTTCTTATTTCTGGTTAATTATCTTCAAAAATAGTGAAATTGGAATCCAATAGTAATGAAATTGGAATATTGGAAGCCAAGAATTTAAATATTGGAAGACATTATACCTAAATATGGGTGAAATCATTTAAAATTCCCACCTTTTCAGCACTAAAATTCCTTAAGGGTTGTTAGTTTTTTGTAGCTTAGTGACTGCTAGCTTAGAGATTAATAGATGCTAGCCTTATATAAATTAGCGAAATTGGAATCCAAAAGTAGAGAAAGTGGAATCTAATGGTAGTGAAATTAGAATCATAAAAAAGGGAAATTGGAATCCAAAAATAGCAAAATTGGAAATCCATAGCGTCTAATAACAACAATATTAGAATCCAAAAATAGTGATATTGGAACTCCATTGTGTCCAATAACAAAAATATTGGAATCCAATAACACTACTAATGGAATCCATTAATATTAATAATGGAATCCAATAGTAACAAAAACAAAATCCATTATACACAAAAAAAAAGTGGTAACTTTCTACAAAATTTGGTAATATTAGAGTTTAGATTCACTACAATATGTCCATATTCTTGAAATAATCATTTTTTACACAAAAAGAGGTTATTATTGAGGTTCATAAAAAAAAATTCCTATTTTTCCTAAACTAGAAGAGTTCCTTGTTTAGGACAAAGAGGGGCAAGCGCAGTCTTCAATAATCACCCCTCGACTTCAATTTTAACTTTGATAGTACGACCACTAGTGGGACTTGGTCTTCAAAACTCCTCACCACGAAATATATTGAGAAACATCAACCATTTCGTGATTGTATCTAGTGATATCAACCCCATCACTTAAGGTTAGAGTCTATAGGGAATACTCATGGTGAAAGTCATTGTTCTCTACTCATCCATATGGAGGCTTCATGGTAGGTTTCCCTATTGCCGAGAATGGGGGAAAAGTGGAGGAGAAAATATTCTAGCGGCATACCTTACAAGAAGGTCTTTCCCTACACGATTGTGCATTAGCTCGTTACTGGTTAGGTATCACCGATACCATAAAGGAGCTAACTGCGACACTTCCCACCATCATCCATCTTTGGAGGGCTTTCTAATATAGAGGTAATGCCACAACCAGGAAGTCTTCCACAAGCGCAAAAATTATAGTTCCCCTCCGATGTGAGTGATCACCTAACCAATATGATAGATGATTTCCGCCAAACTCCCCACCAAGGAGTATTAAGAGAAATCCTTTCTCATCGGCATCCATGGGGGCAAGGCAAAAAATCTCATGTAATATGTTTTGAAAATCATCCTGTGATCTTGTCTCTCGCAGCCTAATATGGGCCTATGCACAAAGACGGGGGGACAAAAAGAGGACACAATGCATTTGGTTAAAGCGTGAGCGCATTTTGAATTATTAGGTTTGGTTGTTACCAAACCTAAAATGTAAACATGTTATAGTATGCTCATTCTGTGTGCTATGTAGTATATGTGGTTGAGGCATGCTTCTATGTACAAAAATAAATGTTCAAGTATAAGTTTTTATTTTATTAAAATAAAAACTTATACTTTAAATTTATTTTAGTAAATATAAGATGTTAGGGTCACTCTGCACCTTATGGAACTAGTCTCACAACTCAATCTGTCACAGTTTAGAAGATAGTTTTTCATATTTTTCAGGATTTCAACATTCAACCTTCAAGCTTTTAGGGTTTAAATTATACAATTGATATCTATTTTGTGAAAGAATATAGGCATTGTTTAGGTTTTGGGGCCTTTTGGATTGGTTATTGATATTTGTAGGAGTTTTAGATGTGTTATTGATATTTGTAGCAGTTTTAGGATTTCATCATGTTCTTAGACAACTAAACCTCCTATTTCACTCATCTAGTTGCTCAACATTTATCCAAATACTCCTCTCACTTGCCTTTACCAAAATTTCCCTTACATTGCATAAGAGCAAGGTGTTACCCAAAATTAACCCCTCGAGGTAAATTTTGATAACATGCATCAGATTCTTCAGTCCCAAGAAAGTAGATTGATTCAATGCCCAAAATTGTGTTTTTGGGGTCCCTTTGGCTTCTCTCTAACTCTCCCATCTAAGAAAAAATCCCAACGAGTTAGAAAAAATTGAAAAAATGCAAAAAATGAAGTCACAGGCTTGTTTTAATGCATTGCGGGTTTGAAGGTTGTGGGTCATACCATTGCGGATCGTACCAAGGTTTGTCGTACCAAATTTGCGGCCGAAATATAAAGGAATCGGAAAAGTCAAAACTTTTTGTCCCAGGCGGTCCGTGGGGCGATTGGGGCTGTCGGGGCGCATAAAGGCTGAAATGGCCGCAGGTAGTGAAAATAAAAAAGTGGAATTTTTTGTTCCACGTGGTTTAGGACAGCCAGAACGAAAGTACGCGCAGGACGTGAATTGGCGGATTTTCTGCAAGTTAGTCTATTGTGGGTGGTGCGGAGATTTTCGTCCGGGACAGTCGGGACAAATGTATGCATGGGACGCGAAAAGGCTGCAAAAGGGGACAAGCAAGCCTGAATCGGCCAATGCGGAAGAATGTGTCCAGGACAACCGGGACAAGCGGACCCGATTTTTCCGCAATACCCGCAATTCAAAGGAAAAGTCAACGTTTGACTCCAGAAACTTCTAACGGCCATAACTTTTGACTCCAAGCTTCAATTTTCACAAAATTTAACTTTCTGGAATGAGCATGACGTCCTGGAATGAGCATGACTTTCTTAATTTTAATGAGGGTAGATATATTTAAATAAAATAAACATATTTGGCTCCAGTCAGTTAATGCTCATTCCCGTCAAATGACAGAAAACGCCTGCTAGACCCAAAATAGCTGCTCGCACTCAGAAGGCCATATCTTTTGCATTTCTCAACGAAATCACACAAAATTAGTACCGTTGGAATTGTGGCTTCGAGCTTGATGCAAAAAACTCAATAAATTATAGATTTTATGAGAAATCAATGGAGATTTTTCATAAAACATTTCTGGGTTCATGACAATGTTTTATTTGGTAGTTAAGAGTGCAATTAAGAGGCATGGTCATCATTCCTTCTCTGCTGCAGCACCTGGGACAGTATTGGGAGCCTTTTGCAAGTAACATACAATCATTTCACTCCATTTAGTACCTCTTACAAGTGGTTGAAGGATATATTTTGGGATTTCCATTTTCCCCTTCTCTCTCTCTTCTCATTTTCCTATAAATTGGAGTGTTGGGCTCATTGTAAAGGGAGGTAGTTTTTGTAGAAAATCTATACCAAAATTACTTTATGAAGCCAATGTGCTACAGGCCTCTTTTTTTGGACTCCTTGCATGGTGATCTAGGCCCTTATCTTGTAACAGATTGAACTATGCATATCATGAAGCAATAAAATATAAGTTTTTGGATGCATCTTCCCCTGCTTGTGTTTTCTTGCATTCTTCTTGCCCCTTCAACCTTGATTACAAGTGTATTGTGTCTATCTTTATGCTCTTGCAAGGATCCATTATTATTGTGCATGTATGAAACATTGTTGTGAATGCATTTTCAGATTGTGGAGAACTATTATCACCCCTCCTAATATGCACTTTACTTCTAATTTTCACACATTGGAAGACTATTCTCACACCCTCCTTTTCTGGTGTATCACCGCTTTAGTGTAGGATTTCATTTTATGCATTATCTCTCCTTGGTCCCTTGGAAAGTTAGATTAGAATAGTTAGTTTACCCTGCATTAGAGTAGATTGTGGCAGGTATTTTAGGATCAAGAACCAGCTTTCTCTGGAGGTCTATCTCAAGTAGCAAGTCCCACAACTTGGAGATAGTACCCATGTTATCCAATCACACCGTGAGCTCAAATATATTTACTTGTGTAAACATAAGGGTGTTGTGATTCGGTGATAACACAAGGTTCATTGGTCACTTCTTGGTTTGTCTACATTGCAAACCCTTCAAGAAAGCTAAAAGCATCCCTAAACACCCTTCTCAATCTCAAGGAGGTATGAAAAGTTTTATTAACATATATCCACTTGTATGGGGTTTCATAGGAGAGGTATTCATAATTATGGGAGGCTTTACGGAGTTGCATCAACCATGCCACAATAATAATCATATTCTCATGAATAAACCTGGAAATGATTTGCTAATCTCAAAAACCCAGTTATCATAATAATGGAAAATAAATCCAACTAATAACAATTAATCATCAATAAGTAAATTTTTGGTAGGAAAATCAGTGTTTACCACTTGCCACCTCCAAATTCCAAATTTCATTTCATTTAAATTCGCTTCAAGAAAGGTTGGGGAAATGAACTCGCCATTTTCTTCACGCTTTTAGAGGTCCAGAATGTCAATTCAACCCAAACTTGGAAAATATGGAGAACTTGGAAAGCTGAATTACATTTATAAAGATAAGCTCAAAGCGAAGGGATGCATTTCGTAAGTAATTCCAATAAAAATTATTTTCTTTTTTCTGTTAATACCTGCTAAAATTAGCCTTGTCATTGCATCCTGATAAAAACATGCTCGCAGGAGCCGAGGGAGATTTTAAAATTATCACACAAGCATGGAGAGTTCTCTATGATAATACTAGAAAGGCTACCAATGACGCCATGAGAAAAAAATGACAAGGGCACAACCCCACCTTCCACCAGCCAAATTCCACAGGCATTGCCACTACCATTATCATTTCCAAAAATCTAAATGGGAATAATTATTCAAGTGTGGATTCCTTTTCTAAAACTTCCATATTTGATGACCACAACTAGAACCAGAACTCGAAATAGAAACAGGACCAGGAACACAACCTAAACTAGAAATTTGAGAGGATTTCTACGGTTCAATTTAATTTTCCAAGATGCATTAATCTAATGTTTGAGAATGTTTCTCAAGATGCAACAAAATTCTGATTCAGACACTCGATGATTCCTGAATGTCCAATCCTGGCACAGACCCCAGTAGTCCTCGATCATTGGATACAGGGAGACACTGCTACTTGGCTTCCGTTTATAATGATAGAGATATTTATAAATTCTTGTTAGGAACTCTAAATCTGTTTACATTTCAAGTTGTTTAGAAATCACATCACTCCCTTCACTAGGATTGATGACTACCCCTATGTTTTTGAAGGTGATTTTGAAATCATCCATGGGTTTATCATAGAAGGAATTATCAATGAATAGAAGGTCACTAAGCCATGGAAAAGGAGAGCATGACAGTGCAGGGGCATGTGTGAAAATAGATCTTGCAAGAGAAGAGTTGAAGTACAAATATGGTGCTAAATTAAAAGATGCAAAGAGCATAGTGGAATGGTGTATTGACAACATGGCCCGAGGTTCTCAAGAAAATTCCACAATTCATAGATATTTTTGGTTGATAGAGGAACAACAAATTGCGAACTGATCCTTGGTACTTTGGAGCTCATCCTCATGCCTTGAAGTGGGCATGACTAGTTTTGACTTCTCCCTTGGCTCCAATGAAGCCAAGTACCTGATTGGGCACGGTTTGGTCCTTTGAATGTGCCCATGGTTCTGAATTTCAACTCCAAGGATGGAGTCTTCTTATGGACCTTTCTAGGTGAATGGTGTGGGAGAGATGGGATCCTCGTGCCCTTTTCCTTCCTTCGTTGTTTCTTTAAGAATGACCTGACCTTGGATAACCTCTTCCTCTAGCAAGAAATTTGTTAAATCATTCTTATGGACCTTTCTATGTGAATGGTGTGGGAGAGATGGGATCCTCGTGCCCTTTTCCTTCCTTCGTTGTTTCTTTAAGAATGACCTGACCTTGGATAACCTCTTCCTCTAGCAAGAAATTTGTTAAATCAAAATCTTTGATCCACTTCTCTAGAGGGATATTTGGGGTGGAAAGTTCTTCTTGAAATATCTCCTCCGTCATGGGTTCATCAATCAAATCAGGCACCTTCAAATGAAAGAAAAAAATCTTCAATGATGCTTTCTTCATTAAGTGGCCTCAACTTTGATTTGATCTCCTCCAGTTGCTCCTCTTCAATGGGACTTGGAGTTGGTTGTTCTTCCTCTCTCTTGACTGGTTGTGCAGCTTGGATTAGATCAGCATCCTCTTTAGACATAGTGCCATTATGGACACTGCATTCAAAGCATACAAATTGTTGATCTTCTTCCTCTTGTTCTTGTTCTTCTTTTCTGCAAACTCAGCTTCCACCACTTGCGGTCTGACCCTGGCCTCCTCTAAAGGTTTAACCATCAAGGGGATTTTTGTAATCCCAAATCTAAGAGCCAAGCTTACTAAGCTTTTGATCATTTCTTCTCTGTTTGGCTCTCCTTCTTGCTGCTCTCCTTGATTGGTTTTTGGAGTCTCTCCCTGACATGGACTTGGGAGAGTAGGAGGAGTGGTGGATGGGGTCTCCACTAGTTGTTTGTTTCTTTGTGGAATTGCTTTTGGCTCTTGTGGAGGGGACTTGAATTTGGAAGGGAAAAGGGTAGAAGAATTGAGGTGGGATGGAAGACTAGGGAATGAAGAAGAGAAACCAACACTTGGGGCAGCAGATGGGAAGCTTAGAAACTAAAGCTCGTGTTGAGATGGTGCTACTTGCGGAATAAAGAGAAAACTACCAGATGATGGTGTAGGACTTACCTATTGACAAGGCTCCTTGACACCAAGTTCATAGGCCTCTATCTCCTCAGTCCACTGTGCAAATTGGGGAAGTATATCAACCATGAAGTCAAGCTTCTCCTGCAGGCTGTAATGTCTTGGACAAGGTGCCCTACAACCAATCTTGAATGCCTTCATCTATGATGTGGCCCTAGAATACACCATGCTAGCCTCCATTCTTTGGATCTTCTCTAGCAGATCAATGTTCTCCACATAATTGTTACCATTATATGCATCCCATTGTTCTTGATAAGCTCCATAGCCAAACTGGCTTTGACACTTTGCTCACATGGGTAAGCATAATGGTTCTAAATTTGATCATAATGTTGATCTGGAGGAGTTGAGAAATACATTGGAGGTGGACTGCACTGTTTTGCTCCAAGTGTGACTTCCAAGATGGGAATGAAGTCATGATTACACAACTTCATGGGATGGAAGAAGTTGAAATATGTGGAAAGAAAAATGGATGAAAATGGATGAGAGAAGGTCTGGAACTCAGAGGATGGGTTGTTGACCAGATGGAGTCGCCAAATGTGCTTGAAAGTTCCTCCAAAGGCTGTAATCTTCACCAAGAGCACATCAAACCTGATGAAGTGAAGTGGTAAGGTGCTTCATACCTCTTCCATTGGGCGTGCCAAAAATGTTGATGCGGTCGCAAGGTGGCTTAAGGTTTACTATTTGATAATGAGACACCTCAGAAAGATGAGAAAAATATAACCTCAGTGTCCCACCGGGAGTGCCAAAATTGTTGATATAAAATCACAACACCCTCCGAATGGCCTCAGATCTGAGTGGGGCATTCAGTGTGATCTGCATAACATTGGACCATCTCTCAAGTTGTGGGACTTGCGGACTTGAGATAGACCTCCAGAGAAGGTTGGTTCTTGCTCCCTAAACTACCTGCCACAAGCTACTCTAATGCAGGTAGACTATCTAATCCTAATCTAACCTTCCAAGGAGACAGGGAGAGAGAGAAATGCATAAAGACAGGGCCTACACTAAAGCGGTGATACACCAGAAAAGGAAATTACTGGTCACAAATCCAACTGCATGAAATGGAGAGAGGGAAATTTTGAATCCTGCATCAACCACCCCAAGATATGCATTGAGTTCACCTACTCCAACCACTCCAAGAAAGCATTGAAATCTATCTGCAACAATTATGGGCTTTACTGCAAAACCCATGCCTCCATGTGTTGTTCCTTGCTGGGCAAGAAAGGAGTCCATTATTCATCATGGCAATAGGTGAGAGACTTGGGAGCCCTCAAAAATGGTGGACTGGATCATTAATGGTGGTAGGTGAGTAGCAGGTGCAGAGAGTTATCTAAAAATTCCTTTCCCACTCAATTCTAAGCTCCTGGTTCAAAGACATGGCCATCTGAAGGCACTTTGGGTTTGGGGTCTATCCCTGCGATATCTACATGGATCCCCACACATTCTTAAGATTCGGCCCCCTCCTTTACACTCTTGAAGAAGCATCGTCAAGGCATGTGGCATCGTCCTTGGGCCTACTCTATTTTCTCTGTATCTGTCCTAAGCCCTTCATGTTGGCAGAGACACTATGTCTGAAACTGGAGACATGGAGGCTCAGTGCTCATTTGAGACCTGCCTCGTAGATTTTCCCCTTGAAGTTGCGCGGACGAGGCACGTGGAGGCCTCCGTAGGATTTTGGACTTTTTAATGGCTGGCTCTATTTCATTCGCTTTTGCCTAAGCCCCCTCTTGTTTGTGGAGACACTGTGTCTCACTCAAGACACATGGAGCCTCAATGAACATTTGGGATCTGCCTCCGGATTTTCCCTTTGAAGTTACATGGACGAGGCACGTGGATTCTTCCGTTGACCGTGCTATACCTAGCCGATTCAACAATTGGATTTACCCCTTTTGACTTCAACCATGTGGTGAGACCGCGCTCATTTGGGAGTCTTTCTTTGGATCACGCCTTTGAAATTATGCTGATGAGGCACATAGAGGCTTCCACCGACCCTCTTATACTTAGCTGATTAAATGGCCGACTCTATCCCTTTTTCAGACCTTGGACACATGGAGGGTTGACACTAGTTCAGGGTCTTTCCTTGGACCACACCTTCCACGGCTCTGCTCTACCTTCCTCGTGTTCTGCCTAAGTCCCTTCTATTTGAGAAGGCTTTATGTCTAACCCGAGACACATGGAGGCTTCCTGATCATTTGGAGACTCTGCTTCTCTTGCACCTTTTGGAATTACGCCGAGCTGACGCGTGGTGCCTTCCGCTTCCTTGAGAATTTTCAACTGCTAACTATGTCTCCTTTTCGGACATGGGACACATGGAAGCTTCACACTCATTTAGGGACTTTGTCCCTTAGGTCTCACTTCTTAAGTTGCACCGATGAGGCATGTGGAGGCTTCCGTCAACCCTCTTATACTTAGCCGATTAAACGGCTGGCTCTGTCCCTTTTCCGCCCATTTAGGAGCAACTCATCGGACCTTAGACACGTGGAAGCTCCGCACACATTTGAAGACCCTGTTTGGACCTGACCTCGGAGGTGCGTCATTGAGAGATGTGGAGGCGTCCACTGACCCTATTATACCTTAGCTAATACAATGGCCGCCTTTGTCCCCTTTTGACTTCTGGCCACGTGGCGAGCTTGCATTTGTTTGGGGTCTCCGTTTTGGATTCCCCTCTTGAAGTTGCGTCATTGATACATGTGGGGGCTTTCGCTATCTCTTCTTTCCTTAGCCAATTCAACAGTCATCTCTACCCCCATTTGGACTTCTAGCCTCGTGGCGATCCCGCGCACACTTGGTGACCCGCTCTTGATTCCCTCTTGAAGTTGCACCGTTGAGACACGTGGGGGCTTCCACGCTGACTCTCTTATACTTAGCCGATTCAGGGCCTCGAGTGAACACTTCCTTTCTCCATTTTTCTCCTATGCGCTCTGATCTCCTTTGACGCAGTTTTCCTCCTTCGCTGACCCTGCCCCTTCATTGTTGAATTTGGAATGTGGGATCACATGAATGAACCAAACCCTTCCGATTTTCTTTTGTGCGGGGTCATGTTTTATCAATTTTGTTGGGGGACAATTGGGATAACATCAGGTATTGAATCTCTCTCCTTTTACATCTCTTTCTCAATTTCAGGTATTGTTGAGAAGATTAGCATAGGGGATCAAAATTGTTTATTTTTCTCACACTCAACTTTTTAATTCTTTCTAACACTACAACCAAATTTGGCTCCAAAAAGAACATCTAGAATGTTCCACTCTTCCACTAGTTCTCTGCCCACCCACTTTATTTGATCCTAAAGGAAAAATGATTAAATCAGCCTTTCAAGCCCCACAAGGAGCTTTCTCTTGTTTGTTGAGTTCTATAGAAATCTTCTTGGCCATAAATTTTGATCCAAAACTCCAAATTGTAAAAAATTGGTGGTGTTAGAAATGCCTCACCAATAACTCCATTTTTGCATCAAGAAAAGAAGAAAATTACGGAGTTTTGGCGGTGAGAAAGGAAAACATGGGTTTTGGGGGGAAATATCCATTTCTTTCTCTTACAAGTATTAAACCACTTCAACCACCAATATTTATTATTAAATGGTGCCCATACCTTGTCTAGTTTCTCTAATATTTAAACCTGTTTTAACTTTGTGCATTGCCCCCTTCATTTTGTAGCATCTCAACTTGTAGGGATTATTAGCTATACATGCACTCTAAATTAGAAAAAGTTATATAAATATGAATCGTAGCATTCGAATCTAGTTTCTAAAATACTAATTTTTGTAAAAAAAAATAATAATTTTTGGACAAGTTTAGCTATATTAAACACTTAAAATTATATGACTTAGTTTTTTTTTTTTGAAAAAACTTATAAGATTGTAGTCCGTTTGCCCGCATTTTGGATGACCAAATCTTGTTATTTTTTTTTCCTTTGGTGAAAAGTTAGATGTAGTTGTCTATCTTGGGATGGATTTTATTTTGTATTTTTTTTAGCAATATTTTTTTTTTATGATTTTTTCTGTGAAAGTGGTCTGAAAATATTTAGAAAATGGAGCGCTTTCCGTTTGCCCGCCATAACTATATCAAAAAATATCGAAATCAAATTTTTTTTTTTTTAAGGTGTATAGAATTTGTCCACGCTTGGGATGGTATAATTTTTATCATATTTTGATAAAGCGAAACAAAAGTTCTGAGTCTTAAACGTAGACATGAACATTCACGGGAAAAAATGTCTTAAGGACCTATTGTTAGTAATAAATTATAAAATGATATTTATCTTATTCTATTCACTTTAAAAACAATATTTTTACAAAGCTAAGAGTCTACCCTACGTGATGGCACCATTTTTGTGAAATGTTTTTAGTTTTTAGCATGGTTCAAGTCTTTGGAAGAAGCGATTTGAGGTTTTGATCTTTTGCACTTCATAATGACCTTCCATAGCTTTGGTTGGGGAAAAACAAAAAGATTTTCGAGGCTAAGGTTCGGCAAATAGCTCCGCGATCGCGGTTTTTTGTAAAACTACATGACGCGGTTTATCATAACGCTCGCGATTTATAAAAAAGCGCTCGCGGTTTATAAAAGCGCTCGCGGTTTATAAAGCGCTTTTTATAAAGCGCTCGCGGTTTATAAACCATATTTACACACATCCCAACGTCCAGAATTACCATGTGATTTTTACTCTCGACCTTACCGTATGCAATTCTTTGCGAAATTGTCTTTTTCGAGGCACGTTTTTATCACGAAAGCAAAACATCATGGGAGACAAAAAGCGAAGTCAAAAAAAAGTCATTAAGTAAAAAAACACCAAGCGAATTAGAGGCCAACAAAATTGAAAATCTTTGAGCGGATGCGGAAACCGTGAATCTAGAAGAGGTTCATCTTCAATCCCAACTCTTGTAAGCAATGAAGAACTAGGTAATGTTTCTCTTCGATGTTGAAGTTGAATTGAATACTCGTGATGAAGAAGTTTTTCTTGTCGATGTTGAAGAAGAATTAAATACTCATGATGTAGCAAATGTTGAAATTGAAGGAGACAATGAAAATGTGAATAAGGAAATTCATGTTGAAAGCGTAGACAAACAAAATTTGACAAAAACACCTCCTAGGATTTTACATAAGAAACCTAATTTTTGATTGAAATTGATGAAAACATTTTGAAACCAATGTCGACAAACTTTACGAGCAAAAATCGGAAAAAAAAGCTAGTGAAATTTGGGATAATCATTTTGAAATTTTAAATGATTCCCAAAGATGTCGATTGTTGGTTAGTTTGATGAAATTGATTAAAATGAGACCTACATTAAACACCTTAGGATTGACACATCTAACATCGTGGTCAAACCTCTCTGATTGTTGAAAACCTTCATGATGCATATCACCTTTGTTGGTGTAAAGAGAGCGCTTGGCTAGGGATAGTAATATTGTGCGTCGTGTACTTGCTTCTACTAGTGTTGTAAGTGAATCAATAAAAAAACAACGTTTGATTACGCAAACAAGTCGAATGTTGCAAGTTAATCGAAAAACTCTAATGAAAGCAATTGAAAGGCGTAATATCCTTGATCACTCAATAATGTCGATTTTGGGCATTTTACGCTAGAGCACCGCGTAAGGACAAAAATAATTCGATCTTATAAGAGAAGTTGTTATTAAATTTTGGCATGATAACACTAGAGTTTCACCTAATACTGAGAGATGTTATAAAGCGGAGAGTTGGTTCTACTAATCGTGAACCACATCCAAGCATTTCTTAGATATGACTCAAACTCAATTTTTCGTAAGTTTGAACAAGAGAATCTGGAAATTAAAATTAGTCAACGTTTTTGAAATGTTGAAACCATTCTATGTGAAAATCAACCATGCTCGCACCACTTGTTGTTGTAGGGCAACATGTTGAATTTGCGATGCATTATGCTAAATTTTTACGTATTCGTTCCATTTTCATTACGAAACTATGTTATCGAATGTGGTGTTCAAGTTCCACCAATATCTTCTAGGGATTTCATTCCTACTATATTTTGTGAAAAAGAAGTTGGACAATTTTTTTATAGTCAGGATTGTTTAGATGAAAGTTGTAGTACATGCGGCGGATTACCTAAATTGGAAAGTTGCATCCATGAGCAAATGGAAGGTACAATAGGACATAATTTAGTTGAATTTGATAAATATAAATCGAGTTGCATACCGGTTGAAAGATGGAAAAGAATCGAAATGGTGTGAGCTAGTTACAGAACAAATGCCCATTTTTCAATTTATGAGAAAATTTAAGGATGAACTTGTTTATGAGTATGCGAGGCATACACATAGAGCTCGATGGTTGGATGAACAATTCCAGCTATGCAAAGACACATTTCCTATTGGTACTATTGTTTGGTGGTCGATTTGCGAGAGAATTACACATTGCGACCACAAATGGAGGTTGATCGCAATATTACAACTCGGTACAAGTTGCCATTTTTGTGCATATAGCATTTCTACATTCTCTGACGATCTGAGAGAATGATCGAAAAATTTTAAGAGAGTACCACTTTTATATCGGTGATGATCGTACTCATTCTCTTGAATTTGTGCGAGGGTGTTTCCGGTTATTTTATGGAAACTTGTCGATAGGGACATCCACTTCAAACAACATTATATATGGTCGAGATAATTGCACGTCTCGGTTTAAGAATGCCGAATGTTTTATTGGATGAGCGGAATGCATGTCGAGATGGGTGTGCAACATATATTTGGAGTTTCATTTGAGGCTTTGGACATGGAAAAGGAGAGCATGACGGTGCGGGGGCATGTGTGAAAAGAGCTCTTGCGAGAGAGAGTTGAAGTACAAAGATGGTGCTAAATTAAAAGATGCAAAGAGCATAGTGGAATGGTGTCTTGTGACATGACCCGAGGTTCTCAAGAAAATTCCACGGTTGCGAGATATTTTTGGTTGATAGAGGAAAAACATATTGCTAACTACGAGGATTGTATGACACTCACTTGGTCCCGAGTGATATGCACTCATTTTGTAGCTCGAGCACTACTTCGTGGGCCATATGGACAAGAAAGTTGACATGTTTTTGTGCATCTTGTATCGAATTTGTCAACTGCTTGAGTGTGATTCACAAGAATGGGTGGAAGGATGGATTTGTAGGCCTCTAACTCCGCTTCCTGGTTATCAACCTCCTGGCTTTTCTACACTTGTTTGCGCGATGAAGTTCTGACATCCAAGGACTTTGTGAAATTTCAATTTTGGTGCGACAAGGTATTTATCCGATTATTTATTTAATTTTTGTATTGAGTTATGTCCATTGAAATTTTAATATGTAATTTAAATTTGAGTTTTTCAACCTTGGTTATTTTTTTGTAGGACATGTGTTTGCGGTAATTGCGACGGCAGAAGACAATGAAGAAGGAGCAGACTATTTCTTATGTCGTTGCATCGAGGAAAGAAAGAAGTTGACTTCTCTATTATAGATGGCGAAGAGATTGAGTATCCTACGGGGTCGAGTGGTAGTTCTTTGGAACTTGGCTTGACGGTATCCATTAAAAAACTCCTCTGTTTGGGTGTTTGAAGACTTTGAGACACACAGGAAAATACTCTTATATTCACATCTAGTTCTAGCGACAAATATTCAGTTGTATAGATATCGAGGAAGACCTAATAACAAGATTCTTTGGAAGGTTCGAGAGTCGAGATCATGAAGCAATCTTATGCTGCTATTGAGTAGATCCGATCCTGATGGTTCATTGGAATGAATTTACAATGCTCACATGTCTGGTATATATTTAATTTCAAGTTTCAATTTATATAGCGTATATATATATATTATTTTTTTAGTTTAAAGATCTAGTATATGGTTTTGATTTGAAACTTAAATTTCTTTGACTAACAATTTTATGTTTAGGTTAGTGGTGCCAGAAAAGCTTCCACCTTCACGTGGTTGGTATCGTTAGTAGAGAATTTTAAATTCTCGAAGCTAAGAGAAGCTTGAACATTGTTTGAAAAATTTGTAAATTTTGAAAAGTCAAGTTTGTAAATTTTGAAAATATTGTAAATTTTGAAAATGTTGTAAATTTTGAAAAAGTTGCAAATTTTGAAAAAGTTGTAAATTTTGAAAATGTTGTAAATTTTGAAAAAGTTGTAAATTTTGAAAAAGTTGTAAATTTTGAAAACGACTCCTCTAGGTGCCACGGAGTCCGAGTAGTCACCCGTCGAATTTGAACGATATTTTGGTCTCAGGGCTCTTAAGGGACGTGCCGGCGCAGGCGGTTCGGTGCCACGGCCCACCGTTTGCAAAATACAGCGTTTGACAACCTTAAACTGGCTCCAACTGCACTATTGTAGAGGGTTCGTATGCCGAGGTGTCGGATCAGACGAGGCCTCTCTAGGTGCCACGGAGTCCGAGTAGTCACCCGACGAATTTGAACGATATTTTGGTCTCAGGGCTCTTAAGGGACTAAGCCCGAGCAAGTAGCCGGAATCAACGACCCTTTCGCGCCCGAAACACCGCCTCCTCTAGCTAGCGTTCACACAGCCACCGGACGTGCCGCGCAGGCGGTTCGGTGCCACGGCCCACCGTTTGCAAAATACGGCGTTTGTGACCTTACACTGCTCCATTGCACTATTTCGCGCGTTTGCAAACATTAGGACAGCGAGAGCACCGAAATGAGAAGGAAAAAAATGGGAGAGGCTATTGTAGAGGGTTCGTATGCCGAGGTGTTAGGATCGAGACGAGGCCTCTCTAGGTGCCACGAGTCAGAGTAGTCACCCGCGAATTTGAGCGATATTTTGGTCTCGGGGCTCTTAAGGGACTAAGCCGAGCAAGTAGCCGGAATCAACGACCCTTTCGCGCCTGCCGAAACACCGCCTCCTCTAGCGTTCACTGGCCACCGGACGTGCCGGCGTAGCGGCGGTTTGGTGCCACGGCCCACCGTTTGCAAAATACGACGTTTGTGACCTTCTGGCTGGCTCCATTGCCGCACTATTTCGCGCGTTTGCAAACATTAGGACAGCGAGCACCCCAAATGAGAAGGAAAAAAATGAGAGAGGCTATTGTAGAGGGTCCGTATGCCGAGGTGTCGGATCGAGGCAGAGAGGCCTCTCTAGGTGCCACGAGTCGAGTAGTCACCGACGAATTTCAACGATATTTTGGTCTCGGGGCTCTTAAGGGACTAAGCCGACAAGTAGCCGGAATCAACGACCCTTTCGCGCCCGAAACACCACCTCCTCTAGCGTTCACTGGCCACCGGACGTGCCGCGCGGGCGGTTCGGTGCCACGGCCCACCGTTTGCAAAATACGACGTTTGTGACCTTACAGCTGTTCAGCTCCAATTGCACTATTTCGCGCGTTTGCAAACATTAGGACAGCGAGAGCACCGAAATGAGAAGGAAAAAAATGAGAGAGAGCTATTGTAGAGGGTTCATATGCCGAGGTGTCGGATCGAGACGAGGCCTCTCTAGGTGCCACGGAGTCAGAGTAGTCACCCGAAGCCAATTTGAGCGATATTTTGGTCTCGGGGCTCTTAAGGGACTAAGCCGACAAGTAGCCGGAATCAACGACCCTTTCGCGCTTGCGCAAAAACACCGCCTCCTCTAGCGTTCACACAGCCACCGGACGTGCCGCGCGCGGCGGTTCGGTGCCGGCCCACCGTTTGCAAAATACGGCGTTTGTGCAACCTTACTGCCGGCTCATTGCACTATTTCACGCGTTTGCAAACATTAGGACAGAGAGCACCAAAATGAGAAGGAAAAAAAAATGAGAGAGGCTATTGTAGAGGGTCAGTATGCCGAGGTGTCGGATCAGGCGAGGCCTCTCTAGGTGCCACAGTCAGAGTAGTCACCGACGAATTTCAACGATATTTTGGTCTCGGGGCTCTTAAGGGACTAAGCTCGAGCAAGTAGCCGGAATCAACGACCCTTTCACGCACCAAAACACCACCTCCTCTAGCGTTCACACACCGGACGTGCGCGGCGCGGTTGGTGCGGTGCCTGACCCACCGTTTGCAAAATACGGCGTTTGTGACCTTCTGTTCCAGCTCCATTGCACTATTTCGTGCGCGTTTGCAAACATTAGGACAGCGAGAGCACCGAAATGAGAAGGAAAAAAATGAGAGAGGCTATTGTAGAGGGTCCGTATGCCGAGGTGTCGGATCGAGCGAGGCCTCTCTAGGTGCCACGAGTCAGAGTAGTCACCCGACCAATTTCAACGATATTTTGGTCTCGGGGCTCTTAAGGGACTAAGCCGAGCAAGTAGCCGGAATCAACGACCCTTTCGCGCACCAAAACACACCTCCTCTAGCGTTCACACAGCCACCGGACGTGCCGCGCGGCGGTTCGGTGCCACGGCCCACCGTTTGCAAAATACGACGTTTGGCAACCTTATGGCTGCTCCATTGCACTATTTCGCGCGTTTGCAAACATTAGGACAGCGAGAGCACCAAAATGAGAAGGAAAAAAATGAGAGAGGCTATTGTCGAGGGTCAGTATGCCGAGGTGTCGGATCGGGCGACGAGGCCTCTCTAGGTGCCACCGAGTCAGTAGTCACCCGAAGCCAATTTCAACGATATTTTGGTCTCGGGGCTCTTAAGGGACTAAGCCCGAGCAAAGTAGCCGGAATCAACGACCCTTTCGCGCCAAAACACCACCTCCTCTAGCGTTCACTGGCCACCGGACGTGCAGCGGCGGTTCGGTGCCACGGCCCACCGTTTGCAAAATACGGCGTTTGTGACCTTCTGGCTGCTCATTGCCTTTTCACTATTTCGCGCGTTTGCAAACATTAGGACAGCGAGAGCACACGAAATGAGAAGGAAAAAAATGAGAGAGGCTATTGTAGAGGGTCCGTATGCTTGAGGTGTTGGATCGAGGCGAGGCCTCTCTAGGTGCCACGGAGTCAAGTAGTCACCCAGGAATTTCAACGATATTTTGGTCTCCCCGACGAATACTTCCTATGTTGATCAACTAAAGTTATATCATATTGATAACAATACAATTTACAAGCTCAAAGGATGATCTAATGTCATATTTTATCAAATGAGATAGTTTCAGGAATCAAAAGTAAGAAATCAAGAAAACTAGGATGAGCTACAGGTCTTACTTCTTTAAGATACAATTTACAAATGACTCATATAAATTGTCACATTTAAGGAAATAATTACGTAAGAATAAAAATAGAGTACAATAAGGTCCATCATCCATTATAGATTGCAAAGGAAGTAGATTGTATTAAAAGGGGCGACATTCCAACTTATAATCAAAGCTAAATGATCAAAGTACAAACTAAGATATCTGTCAAGACTAATGAAATAAAATTGAAAGCATATGTTTAAAATTTTAGCTCTAAGAACTTGTCAAGCTTCAAAGATTAAAAAATTTATAAGAAAAGTTTTCCAGTGATATTTCAATATGATTAAGTCTAAAAATTTGCAAAATATTGCAAGAAGGAGATAGAATAAGCTTTGAAAAAGTAGAAAGAACATAAACAAACTTCAATAGAATAAAATACATTGCATCCATAAGGTTATAATTTATTAAATGTAAGGAAAATTTCTATACAAAGAGTGTATCATATGCAGCACTTGTATGATAATCATGGTTAAATGAGTAAGATGCAAAGCAAGTTAGAAAAACACTAAAGAGGAGAACCAGTTTCTTAAATGAAATAAAATCATTAAGAAAAACCTCTTATTCATAATAGTCAAGAAACTCAAAACTACTTAGAAGATGACAAAGTGTGCATATAGAATCATAATCTACATGTATTCAAGAAGACAGTTCACAGATCCACATCATCATTGAAGGTAGAAGATACATAATTTAAGAATACAACTTATTCCAGATTAGTTTAAAGTTTTAAATGGCTAAGTATAGTTTTGAGTTTTCCAAAAAATTAACTTATTTAAACAAAATAAAAAACTAGAGAAAAATAATGAGAAAAATAAAAAGTAATCAACCTACAAAAAATATCCATCTTTCTCACTCCCAAATTCTAAGTCCGCCATTTCATTACTTTCTCCACTAAATCCATAACTAGAAGTAATACACTAAATCCACCGAACAAAGATCAAAACCCACTTTCTCAGAGTTAGCAATAATACCAAAATAACCAAATTTATAGCCTTATTTAACCAACACACATGGATATATATATATATATATATAATCAAATAAAGTGTGCTCCAGACGCGCGCACGTCTGAAAATATATATGTACATGTATAAGTTCATAATGTATGTATACGAGATCTCGAACTAAGCACGTGCCATAATGTACATATGGGACCACATGCGGTCGAGGCTAGATATATATCTGATGGGTGTGAATAGATGTACTCATGACCACATATATGTGGCATCCAAGTGGACTATAAATCTACTCATGAAACATCTTCCCTCTCTTCGCCTGCTTTAGAAGTAGCACGTCGTCCACGACACAGGGATGTAGTGGAGGAGATGCCACTACGGATTTCATCCGTGTGGTCCTAGGTGTCTCGAAGCATGCTGCTGACCTAACTGCACATTCATAAACAACAAGTTTTTAACACCCAAAATTTTAAAATACCTTGAAAATTTAGAAACTTGTACAATTTAGTTAAAATGCATGTGCGATCTTACCGATGTGTCATGATCCCTATCGATTTGTTGTTGGCGCTTGCGAGGGACAACAATAGACTCACGAGGGTAAGCTACATACAAATAATTAATTTTCAAATTAAATATTTCACACTCATATATATACCTACAAAATTTGATATTGTAGATTTAAGTTTAATAAGAAATAATGAACCTCCAAAATTTAACAAATTTAAAAAATTGTGTACCTCGGTTAGTGGATTTGCGAGATCTTGTGGCGGTATCTCAGCAGACCTCCACGATCTGCATATGTGGAGGAGTCTCTATGATCATAAGCTATACAAAAAACATGTACAAATCAATTTATTAAAATCTACTTAAGAGCTATACAAAAAACATGTACAAATCAATATTTAGTTACTCAAGAAAGAATAAAAATACATTATTAAATTTTATCTTCTATTTAGGCTAAATACATAGGATCTATAAATGTTAGCACGGAGGCCATCTATCTTCATATGTATTTGTGTCCAAAGGTTGGGATGGAGAATACTCGTTATCTAGTAGAAGCGAAGTGGATATAGAGTGAGACATTGGTCACATTGGGAGCTTTTTGTACAGGAATAACAACTTCAAAATCTGTGATCGACTGATATGTGTTGCTTGAACAAGGAGAATGAGGAGGAACATTCTCCTTTGCCGCTACATGCGGTTTTGATTTAGTGTTTCCGGTCCTCTATGTTTCACCCACGGATAACCCCTTGTTTACATGATCTGTGATCTCTCTCAAAGGGGTTGCTAGGAAAGATTTGACCATGTCTTCCTCCTTAGTGTTTGAATTAGGGATTTACTTAGATTTAAATACGATATGTTTAGGGAGGGCATTTATCCACCAATTATTATTCTCTTTTTTAATGTTTTACCATCTCACAATCAGGAGCAGAATGCCCCAAAAAAATACATCTCCTACATCTGAAACCTGTAGGCCCTTATAGTCCAGAGGATGAGTGCAAGTTTGATTTTGCACTTTAAGATTAAGGTGGGTTGGAAGATTCTTTGAAGTATCAATCTCAACTAGGATTCTTGCATATACATTGTATGTGTGAAATCATAGGTTTGGGATTCGACGTTAATGATGTTTCCCAAGGTATTTCCTATGGATATCAGACAACTATGGTCCTAAAATTATAGGGGTAAGTGGGGTAATTTGATCTAGATTGGTTTGTGTGATAAAGATTCAGTGAGAGGGTTGAATGATGTGAACCATGGTTTTAAGATAAGGTACCTTTGTTGGAAAACCCAAAGTTGTTTAGAAATTTTGTCCTTGTCAGCTATAGAGGGGAAAAAATAATAAAAATTCCCTTAGCATAGGGGTAGAGGTCTAACTTACCCGCTAGAAGCGGGAACCAATTCTTGGAGATCTAATCATGGAGGATAGGGAGGCTAGGCTAAAGATGAGTGAATCTACAGATCAAGGCATGATCTTGGTAAAATGAATATATTTCGAGGACTTCATCGCCAAAGGTTACACTTGGGTTTCTCTTAGTAGGCCTCATGGTTTTGATCTATGTCTTCTTTTACAAAACCTCATTAAATGAGTGATTGACTAAAGCTTTAGTTGTAGCGGGAGTTTCAAGCTATCAACAAGGAGAAAAACCTAGTGTTTGCACCCCTAACAAAGATGTTAGGATTCACTCAACCTCCCATGGGTTATTAGTGTCCCAGCAAAGATAACGAGGATTTTCCATTCCTCCTTGCAAGTTCTTGGCAACATTGGTGCCGGTAGTGTCGAATCCACCCCAACAATGGCTCCATTGCCACTGCCGATTTGAGCAAGCTGAAGCCCCACACCCGTGCCCAAGAATATTTCTAGAAACAAACCCTTAGGGGTCTACATGTTTCTGCGAGAGGGGGATGTAGTTTCTAAAATGAAAGGACACCTCCATCACGTAATTTCACACAACCCTACGTGTGCACATATATATGTCCGCCGCCTCCAATCTATTAGGGTTCATATGAGTGGTGGAGTTAGGGTTCGCGAGGAGTTGTCATAAATTGGAGGAGCTGTCTATTAAGTGCAATGATGTTGTAAATTCTTAAATCTCGGTACACCATCCATATAAAACTTATAATCATATGGAAAGGACGCATAGATTTTTTTAGATAAAGGTGCGAGAGGATTTAACCTTTTTACATTTCTTCATCACTCTTATCATTCATTAAAGAGATTTGTAACTAACTGCGTAAAACTCACGGGAGGCATGCCGGTGCTTGATTCCACTGAGCGAGATGATGACCCGCCGGGCTCCTGTGTATAAAGAAAAAATATTAATACATGTGCAACATACACGTGAAACAAATTATAATAATAATCTAGTGCAATTAAATGATTTATTAAAAATGTAAGTTTGTACAACTTGAAACTTACGTTTGAAACACGCCAACCGCATGATAGGCTAGCATGTCAACACCGGATGTTTCCTTCACCGGCTCTTGCTATTTAAAATAAAATAAAAAATTAGTTTTTTACATGTATGTACATGAAGTACAATCATATATATATTAATATCTCAAACATGTGAATTAAACTATTGTACATATATATATTATTTAAATTTATTTAAAATTTACCTGTGAAAGACCAATATCAGTGGCTCCAGTTCCAAAAACATTCCCCAGCATCTCATCTATAGAAAAAAAATCCTGTGAACCAGCAAATGATGTCTACTGCGGTGCATACGGCACCACATGATCCACGGTGGTGTGGTGCACTAGGCCCGCACCTCCACCAACATCACCGGATGCGATCTGGTGCTTATCTTTGGTGAGAGTGTCGATGAGCTCCCTCAATGCATGCAATGTATCAATCTCCACAACCTCCTTCACTTTGTAGGAGGGATAAGCGAAGCAATGGGGGTTTTGGGGCATGGGGATCCTAGGCGACCTACGCGTGCACCAGTGCACTCATGTGCGAGCCACCTCCTCGACCAAAAAAAAAGTCTGAAAAGTCAAAATAATTCGGGACCTCATTGAGCACAAACTCACAATATAATTTCTTCAAAAATAAAGAGAGAACCTCATTGTTGTTGCATGGTGGATAATCAAAACCATCCACCATCGGTCCCAAAAATTGTTTTTGATTCTATCATCATGGCACCATGGATTGGGAACCGTTTGCAAATAACTGCGGGGGGCATTGGTTACTAGGGTCGGTAAATAATGCACAAATTAGGTCTTTTCCAATTTTTTTGTCTTTGACGGCCGCATGAGATAGTTTATCCGCATACCACCGCCTTTCTGATCACTTAAAGGTGTTCCATCTATGTATTTGGTTGGTTGCGGACTGGAGACTCGACTTCGCCAATCAATGTTTGCGATGTATTGGCTAAAGTCATGCGGGATGGATTTGTAGCATGGTTTTGTCTTATAGTTTGAATTAGGTTCTCAATGACAATTTTATTTTCTTGGATTCTTCCAATGATATTATCTTGCGTTCTGTTGGCTCGGTGGGGACGAAGGAGCCACGGGGCGGATCTATGTTTGGAGGAGGGTTTTGAGGAATGTTCGGAGGGTTTTGAGGAATGTTCGGTGGGTTTTGAGGAATGTTTTGACGGTTTGCACGAGCCCGAGCTTGCCGACCAAGCGATAAAACAATAAAATTGTATACATAAACAAACAATTCACAAAACCCATGAAAATGCCAAAAAAACCTAAAATGCAAAAAAAACAACCTAAAATGCAAAAAAATGATTACAATCGGGGACTTACCTCCTCGTCTTGGCGGCATGGTTGAATCTATCGCTATCAGGAAGTCCGATGAGCAATTTTGAGATAGTATTGAAAGTGCGAGTGAAAAGCGTTTAGGAAAAGTCGGGTTTGAATTGAAAATTAGGAAAATAACGAATTTGTTAAATTTTGTCTCGAGTTCGATCGCGGTTTATAACCGCTCAATGGTTAAATTTTGTTCGAATTACCGAACCTAGAATTCAATAACGCGATCGCGTTTTAGGACCGCGGTCAGCGGTTTAAAACGCGATCGCGCCTTTATTTCGGGTTTTTATGTCCACGGAATTGTCCACCAACTTCGTGCACTTACCCATTTATGATCACAAGAAGAGGGTGTAACTTTTGGTGATACTAGGCATGCTCGGTTGGACTAAATTGAGGAATTTCTTATTATTTCACTAAGAGTTTGGTGTGTATCTTGGTGATATCCAACCTTTGCGAGCTCTATATAACAAACGGTCCCATAATCAAATCTCTGGACTTAAGTGTCTCTTTTCATGAGAAGAGTTCAAACAAGAGAAATGATAGCAAGTGGAGAGCCTTTTTATACTTGCGAAAGGAAAAACATTATAGTGGTATAGGAGTCTGCAACTTTCTTCTATTCATACATGGGATGAACTTGGAGAGAAAATTTGTAAGAATTTTGTAGAAAAGGAAGAAAATGTCTCTTTATTGGAGTTACTAACAACTATCAAAAGGCCCCCTTATGAGTTGATGATGGACTTCAACTTCAGGTTTCAAAGGACATGGGAATGAGTTCCACCCCTCCTAAGGCCATCTCCTTAAGGTGCATTCTTACATTGTTAGAGAAAACTTAATTATGATATTACAGTAATGATTAAGTCAATGGGAGATATGACTTTGCCTTCTTCTTATGAGACAACTATTCAAGGTGAGAATTATTTTGTTTAAGTTAGAAAGATAGCCCCTAGACCCCAACTCCTATTTCCCCAAATCTGCCTCAAAATTTTTGACCTTCTCTTGCCTCAATCCCTAAGTCTAAAGCTAGTTCATCTACCCCTACATCTAACTCCTCCAATGAAATATATGATCTCAAAACCTTGATCAAGAATACGTCAAATGGGATATTTTCCCTCAAGAAGCAACAAACCAAATTTTCTAGGCCCTACCAACATCAGAATCAATGTTATGAATAAAGGAATTGATATCCAAATTAGGGGTATGGGAATAATTACCAGAAAATTAGGTTTCAAGGTGCAAATCCTAATTTACCTCTTCAAGAATTACCTCCTCCACAACATGCACCTGCTCCTAGCTTGAGCAAAGATATCGTCTCTTTTCAAAAGAATCTAGCTCAAGGAACTGAATGTAGTTTCTCATGTAATCAACCCCATAATAAGAACTCTTTTGAAAATGGGGTCAAAAGTTGGGATCTTATGGTGTATGGTTCCTTCAATCAAAACAAACCAATGATGGAGATTCCAAATGTTAATGTTGAAGAAGCCCAAAAAGTTTCCCTTGAAGCCAATCTCATGTTTTTTGGGTCCGAATTTTTTTATGGTCAATAAAATTGTTAGCAACCCCAATAGACCTCAAATTCATGTTTTTGATAATACAAGGTCTAAGAAGAGAGTATTAGATACTTAACCTTCATCTTCTTCTAAACAGGACAATCTTGTTCACAAGGAAAAAGGAAATTCAAGAAAAATTAGTAAGAATATGCTGCCTAAGGTCTCTAGTAGACCTAGCCCCATCAAGGAGATCATTTCTCAACCAAGGGTATCTTTCCCAACATTGAAGAATTCAAGGAAAGAAATAGTGGCACCAATGATGCATAAGGTTGCAGATATTCCTATGAACATTGTTGAATAAATGAAGAAAACTAATATGAATGTGACAATTTGGGATGCCTTATCCATTCCATATCAATTGGATATCTTGTAAGAGGCTTTGGAGAACCTTGTTCCATCAGATGGAAAAGAAAAAAAATACCAAGCCCCTCAATTAGCTTATGTCAACTCAAGGAGGAGTAAGTGGGTGAAAAAGAAACTTCCACCCTTCTATATCTCTTTAATTATTGGCAAACAGCTAGTGCATAGTTGCATGATAGATTCAAGATGCAACACCTCTATGATGCCTAAGAAGATAACAAACACTTGGGGTATTGAGTATACTTTAATCACTAAGGGAGTTTTATAATTGAATGGTACTACAGTTAGAGTGGTTAGAGTAATAAAAGTTATTGAGTTAACTCTCCATACATGCCCTAGTCTAACAATTTCTCGAGACATATCAACTATAGATTTTCCTCCTATATTATCCATTTTCTTACCAAGAGACTTCACAGTCAAGGTAGGAGGTTACTTATCCTAATATTAGTCTCATATGATCTTGAGGATGAGGTATGTGACTAAATTTACAATTAAAGTTGAGCCTATCTTAGCTTTCATGTTGAAGTATGTGATCCTAGCCCTATTGAATCAAGTTTCATGGTGCATGGAGAAATAAATATTGATTCAGAACCGGTTGAAATATTACATTCATCACAATTGGTCCCCGATCTTATGTTAAATGAGTGTGCTAAGGAAATGTATGAATTTGATCCATACGACACTATTGTTGATACACATTTATGTACTTATTGCATTAAAGAGGAAGGTTCTAGTATCACAAGTTCATTAAAATAAAAATAGGAGGATTCCTAGGGCCTATGGAAGAGCCCGTTTAGTAGCATAAAATGTAGAGACAAAGATAAAATAGTCAAGACCTAATTTATAGAGAACAGAGAGAAGAAGTTATTCATCCTTATTTTCCATTCCATATTCCTTCAACTATAATCTGAAGGACTTGAGTTTGGTAAAGAAATATTCCAATATTCCAAGGTGTCAAATTTTCTAAGACTTAGGCTTATAAGTTCAATTTCTAGCTCATGCCTCCTTATATTGTCAACTTTTCCAAACAAGGTTTCTAAGGTTGTCCACACCTGGTTGTGAGATTTGGGTGACTCTATGTGAAAGAGAAGTTTGAGAGACACTGAAAGACACAAGATATCAAAATCTTCATCAAACTTGTTGAACCACTTGAATTTGTCTACATCTACAATAGGATCAGTTTTTAAGCCCATAGTGATGCAGTGCAACCCTTTACTCCTAGTCACAATGGTCATTTTTTATTTCCATTCCTAGTAGTTAAAAGGTGTAAGTGCATTAAAGAAGATTAGATCCATTTTTCATAAAGTAACGTTGTGGAGTTTTGTTTCAGAAATATGAGGAAATAAGGAAGTGTCGAACAAAAGAGGAAACACACAGTACACCCCTGAAACTATATCAGACAACCCCCTTAAATTTGGCACTTTATAAATTAGTATGTTTTACAAAATGAATAGGTACAATCCATGGGAAATTACAAATAATTAACTTTTACAAAAATCAACGCTTGATTTTGAGTTACCAATCAAAAGTTACTACAATAACGATTTCCCGTAAATAATCCCTATTTTAAATGAATTTGCACTAAAACATGAAATGCACTCTTTTACTAAAATATAGTTTTTGAATCTGTACAAAGGCTGTGGCCACATTGGATCAAGGATATATTCACTGTTTCCCTTAAATCACCATATATATGAGTGTAGCGAATAGCTCTACCGAGGGACTCAAAACAACAACTCAAGTAGGATCTGTAATGCATGTATGGGGAATTTTAAACCTTCACTGGAGCATGAAGGGGATGTGAATTCTGTTTAGAAGCCTTTAAGGGTTTAAAAACATGCAAGGGTGAGAACAGATCTGCAAATCAACCTCTAGGTCTGGATACACCCAACAATCAACCTTAACGACTGTATGGAACATCTAAACACCTTTAGAGGTTTGTAACATGCCTGTGAGATTTTTCTAACTCTTCTAGGTAGCATGCAACAATGCCATATGGCCTATAAAACAACTCATAAGCATGTAAAAAATAATCTCCATGATTGTATATGCATTGTGCGGTCCTGTATACCTCATAAGCCTTATAGCAAACCAACAAATATAAGACACCCAATACTAGAAAACACCCAAATGCTTTACAAATAATGACCTTAAAAGAAAATAAACTTTCATAATAATAACCATACAAGATCAATACGAACTCAACTATGATACCATATCGGAGAAGCGCCATAGATCTTCTAGTTCGAAGAATGCATAAGTGAATGATATGAGACATGGATTGTTCCAAGACAAAACAAAGCTCACATACAAGCCTAAAAATATGAAAATACAAGAGAGATAATTATAATAACATAGAAATATCTCTAACTCAATACAATCAAATAGAATAATGCAAGAGATGTACATATATGAGGTGAATGTATAATCTCCTCTTATAATCACACCAACCTCCTCCTAGAATAGTGGTAACCTCCATACTCGAAATAGTTGGTCAACAGACAAGTGGCCAAGGGTAGTAAAAAGTACTAAGTAAAATAGTGTGGTCAATTGTACACCTACGAAATCATATCCCATAAGTGTAGTGAAACTCTGAGTGAGGTGGAATATCCCAAGTAGGATAATACAAATAAAACTTGAGGAAAATAAATCCCACACTAACATTCTCAAACTTATTTTATGTTTCTAAAAAATGAAGTATCTTGCAATCATAATGAATAACTAGATTGTTACCCAAGATAGAGTGAGACCATTGATAAAATTCTTTCATGATTGCGTATAATTTTTTTATAGGTGGAATAACTCTTCATAATGTCTATAAACGTTTATAAGTGGCATGTGACCACATGTCCATGTTACATGCTTAATACACTAAGTGCATAGTTGGTTGCATAGGTATGAAGTTTGAAGGAGTGGGAAATATAAGGAAATACAATAATAGATGTTGCATAGATGTCTTGTTTGAGAAATATTATTCAGGATGTTACAAATGAGTCCAATCAAAATTGGATTTTATGCACAATATATAGCTTAGAAACTAAGATATGTGTGAGAAACCATGAAAAAAATGTATTAGAAATATTCAAGTTGAATAAAACTCCACAATTCCATGAGATTATACATAGTAGGATAATCTTTGATTACTTTGATTTTTTTAAGGTCAACATGTATTCTTGTGTGGTCAATGATATGACATAGATATTGAATCAACACTGCGCTAAATGTGCACTTATCTAATTTTTCTTACAATGTGTGTTTTTGCAAAGTGTCTATGATGTATGGGATGTAATCCGCCTGATCCTACCAAGTCTTATTAATGAAGATGAGAATTCCATACAATTAGGAGATGACGGAGTAGAGGAAGAGATAAAGTAGATAGTCTATCAACAAAATGTGATTGACGTATTAGTTAGGTGAAAAGGCATAACCAGCCATTTGTACAATCCTTCCCTTTTGTTCAAAGTTTTCTTCTATATGTATTTAGGTGGATTAGGACTTTTTGGTAGCTTAAATTCAACGTGATCTTGGTGAAGTATTGTTTTGCATTGCAACTGATCTTAGAGGTCTTTAATATGTGGCAATGGGTACCGGTTCTTCACCATAGTCTTATTAAGGGTATGATAGTCTATCCAAAGTCACTATGTCCCATATTTTGTTGGAGAAAGAAATATTAGGATTCTACAAGGATAAGATCTAGGTGTAATATTTATTTGATTGAGAAGCACTTTAATTTAGTGTTATACTTCACCATTGTCCCAAAAGTGATCTTTGGTACAATGGGCTATTTGGAAGATGGGTTCCAAGAACCAAATCTATGTGGTGATTTACTACATAATGTGTTGGAAGGAATTTTGGTTTTATAAATACTTCATTATGTTTCTTAAGTAATTTGTTAACATGATATTACTCCGATGATGTTTGTATGGTGTGCACTACAAATCTTTTCTTCCTTTCTTATATAAGCGTTTATGGGGAAACCATGAGAAACAAAAACATTCACACGTGTGAACTAAGTGTGTGGAATTTCTTATAAGAAAACAAGGTGAATTTGGTCATTAGTGGTAACTCAAAGAGGTTAAAAAATCAAAAATTTGTGTGAAGTGTCCATCTTTGTATTTTAGCCCAATGTGTAGCATGGCATTCGTATAAGTAGAATATTTTTTATAAGTATGTCACAGACCTTAAGAGGCATAATTTGATAAGTGAAAATATCCTCCATTGGATTGAATTTATAAACAAAATTACATTGTTATCATAAATTTATATCCTTTCTAGGGAATTTTTAGGTGGCAAATCTTTGTTAATTCATGAATATTCTGGTTTTTGAAATTTGAAATTGGCGAGTTTTTAGGGTAGGAATTAGGACAGGTCTCTAAAATTTTATGGTTACAAGTTAATTTTAGGGGTCAATTTGCCATCCCCGCAAAAGAGAAATTCATAATATTCACCTTAATGCTATCAACCGGTAGCATTCTTTTATGCTAACATTACACAACATAATATATGTTGCCAGTCGATAGCATAAAATATGCTACCAACCAGTAGCAGACAAAATAACTACCGTCTGGTAGGAATAGGATTTTTTTTATTGCAACATATTTTGGGAGGAAAAATTTCTAATTGAGACGATCATTTTAACTGCTAACATAAAAAAATTCAAAAAAATCCCATACAAAATTAGTAAAATTTGTATTTTTTACAAAAAAATTACTTTTTATTTTATTTTTTTGTTTGTGCCATATTTTGTAAGGACAGATTTCTCGTCCAGCCACTCATTTTAATTGCTATTGTCAAAAAATGATTTTTCAAAAAATTACATATATTTTTCGCCGACATCATATACTATCAACCGACAACATAATATATGTTCTCAGCCTGTAGCATAAAAAAATGCTACCGAATGACAACATATTTGCATTTTCTTTATATTTGCCAATAGCGCAAAAGTCGATTTTCCTAGATTTACCAACAAGTTTCTACGATTTTATTTTTAGGGGGAGTCTTAAAATTTTCCTTGATCCTTTCCTAACTAGAGCCATCTAAGTGAGTATGGACAAGAATGCACCCAAGTAGTGTAGTGCTCCCTCTGTGCTCGTGTTGTAGCTAGTCCCCATCTTCCGTGGGGATCAGGATAACCCTACCTCATTTTTGAATAAATGCATTTATAACCCTTTCCCAAGGACCATGGGATGGTCGTTGAATGTTGGGCTCGTGTCGGGATGTCATTTTGACTATTGACAGAGTTATTGTAAATAAAATTGGCAATGAAATAAATTATGCTTTTACGATTATAAAACAAGAAGGGAAATTTAGAAATGTCATTGCACAGAAGAAACTTTTGAATCCTTGAAGTTCCTCTGTGCCTTCAGATGGTGTGGTGACATTTTTATTCATACGATCCTTTCAACTCGAGAGAAATTGTGAATCTTGAAGTTGAAACATTTGTACGTATTTTTTTGTGTATAGCATTAAAGTTTATCTAAGTAAGGTAATGCAGGAAACAATCAAGGTGATCCGTATGTTTCTTAAATAAGATATTTTTTCTTGTGATAAGGTAAATGCAGTATATCGAGGAGATGTTGTGGCTACGATTAATGTAATTTTTAAAAATTAATAAGTAATATAAATCATTTATCGTTGCTCTATCTTAATTATATCACGAATAATAATTAAGGTAACCATCACATTTACGTGCTAAAATGAGCGTCTTTCGGGGACATGATGTGGTTCTGATAAATTAATTTAAAATAAATGAATAAATACTTTAGAACTTTGATACTAATTTCTAAACAAAAAAATAAATATGAAAATTATTAAACCATTAAATATTTTTAATATTACTATATTTCTCCAAGCTATTAAGGTTTATGCCAAAGCACTTAACAAGAAAGAAATAATGGAAATATTTTGGGTACTGTAAGATTTCACTCGTGAGAAGGATTTTTGGTAAAGTCTTCTTGAGTTTTGTAAGTTGTTACCATGAGAGGAAGTTTGATTTCATTTCCATGATTCTGAGTTGGAGCTTACTGGTGTGAGAGAAATTTTAATTATAGTTTTTTCTTGGATTGAGCCTACTTCAGGTCGAGACCGATGGTGGACTGAGTTGGCATGGTATATTACCCTGTTTTATTCCTTTCAAATTATGGTTATTTTTCTTTGGCCATACGTGGAGCCAACACCCCATGTGTTTCCTTTACATACCCCCAGTCGTGCCAATTTTGGAGGGCCTTGTTATTACGTTTATTTTATTTAGTAGATTTTTGTCTTTTGTGCCTAGGTAGATTTATTACAGACGTGGGTAGCCTTTGTAACGTTCTTGGATTGTTGTTTTTCTACCACAAAGGAATGCGGCTCACAAAGGACTTTGATTATAGGCTAAGCACAAAATAGATTTTTTGAAAACATCTTGGAAAATTCAAAGTAAATGTAATTTCTAGGTATAAAGCCAACTCCACAATCCCTCTCAGCATCCTCTCTGCGAGCACTGCCCAATTGTGTTTGAATTGGAGTATTTAAAGTAGTTTTTAGACATCCATATAACACATTAGGAAATGTTTTGTTTTTTTGTCATCTTTTATGGGTTTGATTTTAGCACTATGTAGCAGGGTACACACAATACCGATGCATTGAAAAGGCCATTGGGGACACTTTTGTTAGTGTATGCAAGGCATGTGTTAAATAGAATGTCTAGCCTTTGTTTGTGGAGTGCTTAGGTGTGCATATGGTGCACTGGGGAAAGTATGGGGACAACTTAAGTTGTAGTGTAGAAAGGTGGGTAGGAAAGGAATGTTAACTATTTGACAAAATGTTATTAAAGAGACCAGGCCCCATAGACTGTAAAGGAGTATAAATTATGCACAAAATGGTGTTCTTGAAGATGATTGAATGTTTTTGTTGTATTGTACCACAATTTCATGGTTCATGAGATGTCAAGATTGTAGGAAATGCACAAATGGATTCCTTCAATTATTTGTAGGAGTTTTAAAGAAAATATTATTCCATTCTATGCCAAATTGGGGAACGTGGAGCAATTTTTGGTCAAGCATCCATAACATTGGAGAGATTTATTAATTTTACCTGAGGATATGAGTTTTGGTACATTAGTAGGGATGCATGCAAAACATGGGAAGCGTGATCAACGCTTATGAGCTGTTTGACAAAAAATCCTCTTCAAAATGCATGGTCATAGAATGGGGTAAATTAAGTGGTTTGGAGTAATTACGGACAACCATCGAATGCGGTGACAATGAATTATGTGAAATATGTATGGTTTTCCTCTTCTTCTTACATTTATTTACACACTCTATCATGTCCTATGTGGTTGGGTTTCAATAATTTGTATAATAGAAAATACATCTAGAATGAATGTTACAACTTTTACCTTGCCCAAAACCTTCAAAACATTAAAAACATGGCCTCATAAATCGTGCACATGGAACTTATAATTTGATCCCTGGTAACGTAGGACATCGTGGGGAAACTTAACTCGGTTGTTTGAAATCTTTTAATGCTTTTCCGAGTCAAGCCTCGAAGACCATTTTAGCATATCACCCACTTGTGGTGATGTACTCAATTTAATAAAATGTGATTGGTTTTGACTTGCAGATGCCTCTTCATTTAAGTAAAAATGAAAACTACCGCCACCTACCTCTAGACTTCCAATAGGAGAATATGAACTAACTATCAATTATGTAAAAAATCTATCGAGGATTAGTTTTGAAGTCTGGTTTTGAGGCCCTTTGACTATTATGTGACATGAAATTTTAGTTTTGTTTACGATTATCAGCCCCAGAGATACCCTTGTAACTTGAGTGTTGTTCGTCCTCTTCAAATTATGTCGAATGCGATGAATTATCTGTATATTGGGGAATAAGTAGGAATCGTCCAAATTTTTGCTTTAGCTCAAGACGAGTGTCTTCCAAATATAGGGTCAAAGCACAATGTTGTGTCCCACTTTGTGTCCCAAAAACGCGAGTAAGAAGTTGGGCGGGATCGGAAATCGAGGGTGTTCGCGCGAACACCCCTTTCGCGTGAACCCCCTTCGCCTGAACTGCCACGTAGGACAAAGAAACTAGTTCGTGCGAATGGGGGTTCGCGCGAACACCCCTTCGCGCGAACACCACGAATTCAAATAATTTTGGCGGTGAAGAGTTATATATATATATTTATATAGTTTTGGGCGGCATATTTAGGGTTTAGGGGGTTCGCGCGAAGGGGGGGTTCACGCGAACCCCTTCGCGAACCCCCTTCATGCGAACCCCCTTCACGCGAACCCCCTTATGTGGCACCTATGTGGCACATTTTGGCGCCAAATTCATTTGGAGGATAATTTTATGCCAAAATGTGCCACTTAGGTGCCACGTAATTAGGGTTAACAAATGAATAAAATTATAAAATTTTAACACAAAATACAAAATTTTATTAGCTTTCTAAAAATATAATTTTCATTTTTTAAAAATATGTTTTACTATTTATTTTTTATATTTTACTAACATATGGTATTTTAGGACAACCAATTGTACACAATCAACCCAATTTGAAAAATAGCAAAAAATATCAAAAAAATTTGAAAAATTAAAATTACTATTTATTGAAGTCTTCTTCTTACCTGTGAAAAAAAAATTCAATTTTGATATAAATCTTAAAAGTTATTGGCATAAACATTTGTACGCCATTTATTTGAAAATATTTTCACTAAATAATTAATTAAAAAAACATATAAGTCCAAAAAATATGAAAATTTGACAGCACCTCAAAATTCAAATCTTGAACATATATCTAAAATTTCATGGTGAAAAAATAAATTTTCATTCAAGAAAACCACCCGAGGACAGTCATTCCTCTTTTAGAACATAAAAATCAATGTATGAATAAAATTAAGAAAAAGACCATTTTTTTTGAATTTTTTTTTTTAAAAATTTGCATGTATTCTACACTCTAAACACAACATTTCATTAGTTTGTGGAATTTCATGAATGTGTACGGTTTTATGGCTATTACCTTTAGAAAGTCAATGAAACTGAAAATTCATGTTTATAATGGTACAAAACATACCAAAAAGTGGGACATTTTATTGTGCTTTTACCTTATAGTTTTTAAGAACTTTGTTGTTTTGGTTAGTTTTCTCAAATTTCTACATTAGCTAGAAACCCCTTCTGAGGCTCGCTATAAAAATTACAACAAAGGATGCACCTACAAAACTCTCAAATAAAAATCAAATCCTAAAAAAGAAAGATGCAAAATGAGGGGTCAGACTGTCCTCAGTTTCCACAATAATGGACTTACTATTGAGTGCTACACTACATCTTAGACCCAATGTAGTTCTGTGTGTGTGTGCAGAATTGTGTCCTAGGTTGCTCTTGTGCATGTTGCACTTAAAGTAGAGAGAAAGTAGCTATATGTAGAATGTAAATAATGTGTGCATGGAAACTATAGACTCCCCTCCTATGAAGTGTGATGTAGAAGAACCAACCTTTGTCCCTTGTGATGGAGCTAGATGGATGCCAATAAAGCTCTTATATGCTTGATGGATGCAACCTTAGGTGGTGATAAGTAGTGCTTAGTGCTTGGTCCCTTATTATGATCACATAACTTTATATTTATATGATTTCCTTGCTTGAATTTCATAATTAACCCTAAAAAGGCTAACCACCAAAAACATAAGATCCTCAAACGGCTAAAAAGGACCCAAAAAGTGTGACTAAAGTAAAAAGAGGACAAGGGCGCCCAGAGGGAACGTGGGTGCGTGGCATTGATGTCTTGGCTGGGTATTGGTGTCCAAAATGATAAATGTTGAAAGGTGAAAAGACATACTGAAAAAGTAAGAGTGCAAGATTGAAAGAAAAAGCATAAAGCAAAGAAAGGTGGCTAACCATTACTTTTCATACTTAGGAATCATATAAATAGTAGTATGTAACCAAGACTAAATAATTACCCAAAGTGTGTGATTTTGTGTCTAAATTTTCCCCCACTTTATGTCGGTGAGCAGAATGCTCGGTAACATAATGTAGATAGAGATGTGTACTTGATATCCACGTAGATTGATGTAGAAAGCGTACTGAGGGACTAGACAAAGCATGGAGTGATAAAAATATGGAGCTTGGAGACTAAAGATGAAAAAGTGTAAAAGGTGATGAGAATGAACCTAGGGTGGAAACACACGTGTGAATGTAGTGTTGTACCTACTATTAGTATTGATGCGCATGATGTTATTGTTGATCTTGACTACCTTCTTCCCATATAGATGAACCTGTAAAAGAGAAGACGATCAAGTAGTCAAATACACATGTATACGTATAAAAATCATGTAAGGAAGTATGTAAAAGAAAATGTTGAAAATGTGAAAACATAACATGTGCACCTGATCCGTGATGAGGAAAGAGTGTAGATAGGATCTTGTAGATGATGTTGATGCGTGTAAGTATTTTGGGTGATCTCATGCCAATTTCATGGAAGAAGTGCAGGGAGAAACTGTCTGGTGTCGTCCTCCAACCTTTAACTACTTCCTGGTGTATAAAACACCACTACAGATGATGTGCATGTACTAAGGACTATCTTCCCTATAAAATTTATGTATGGAGTTCTATAGATTGTACTGAACTACCAATTTTTGTGTGATATGCCCCCTACTCTCAGGTAATCCAGGAAAGGCCACTGCTTGATATGCTCCCTGGTTTTAGAAAATCCTGGAAAGGTTGTTATTTCATGGACCCAAGTTTGATTCTTAGTCTTAAAAGTGTGTTTTACCGGTATGGTGTTGTGTATAACTCTTTATGGGGTGACTGATTCACCTAGATAGTTCCCTCCCCTCGTTTGGGGTGCATGTGACATTGCTAAAGATGTGGCCCAAAGGAGGACTAGCCACTGAAATTGTGCCTTGCAGGGGGAAGGGGATGTGCTTGGTAGAAACCAAGGCACATATAAACAAGTGGTTAGTAAAACAAGTTTTAGTACAAGAAAAGAAAAACATGCATGTATAAGATGAAGTGAAAGCTAGACAAATAATGTGTAAGCTAAAACACACAAGAAGACAATGTATATTGCGAAAAGTGAGTTGCAAACATGGGACACCACTCACAGTATCGCAAGACAATCAGGGCCTTATTGGACACAAACAAACAAGTGTGTACACAAGAAAAAGGGAAAATCCCACATACAATGACAAACAAGTACAAGAAATGTAACAGATAACCATGGTGGAAAATAGTCCTGCAAAACAAATGTTGCACATGAAGCACCCGTTAGCACGTTAGAAAGATAAACTGTATGTCAAAGCATGTATAATATGATAAAATAGTGTTCTATGAAATAAAATGAAACAATAACACCTGTAGTGTACATAAGTGGATGCTCCCAGGAGCCACTGTGGGACTAGTACTAGGTATTGCGCCAAGCATCCATGTTACATGTAATGGATCTGCAGAGTGTGTGATCACAACTAGAAAACAAATGAACATTCATTTGTGTATGATAAAGATAATGGCATACAAGATATCTATCTAGCATGTGTAATAAAATGAACATGTAACAAGTAAATGTAAGTAAGAGTAAATGTAACCAAGATATGCAATATGATGTCGATGGATGGAATGGAATATAGAGTGAATAATAGGATCCGCGTGCCCCCCGAGTGAATGGAATTATATACAATGAGGATCATTTGTTTATACCCCCTTGATGATAAAAAGAATGAATCGTAAGCAAGGGTGTGTCATTGGGAAATGGTTTGAATGATGTGTTATGTGTAGTGTGATGTGACAAATGTGTAGTGAGGATATGCGACATAGAGATGATGTGCGAGAACGTGTGATGATGTAGCCTAAAGCGTATATCACAACAAGATAATGAAAGTGATGATTTGGCCTAAAGTGTATATCACTTAAGGATGTTAGAAGAAGTGATGATGTAGCCTATATTCTATATCACTAAATAGATAAATGTGATGACATTTGAAAACATGATGATGTAGCATAAAGCGTATATCATGAGATGAATGAAGAAGGCACTAGTTAGGAATGTCGCATGGTATGATAAACAGGTTGATTGATCGATTGAATGTATGAGATGATGAGGTCCATTTGATAGATATACCCTCAAGCAATCAGTATGGACCATGGGACTCGAGTGCGCCATTGGGTAGTGAGTGCAACACGGAAAAGGAGATGAGTGTAAATATATTTGGTGATGAGGAAATTTTATGTAATGCGTAAAATGTGTAATACACGATGTAAGATGTGTATGATGTTTGAAGATGTGTAATGTGTAGTGTTTGTTGTGCGGTGTGTGAGCTTCATGTGCATGACCACTACTAGAAGTAGGCTCATGTATCCACAATGTTATCCACAAAATAATGGTTTTGTGAAAAAAATGTGAATTATCAACACTGAATGAATTACATTTATAAATACCATGTAGATATTCCACAATTTTGTAATATTTGAGATTTTAGAAATTTGGAATATCCATTTTCTTAAAATTTAATAGTATGTAAACAACATTTTCTCCTTTCAACATGGTTTCCAAAATAATAGGACTTTTTGAAACTAGAATCATGAATTTTTTTAATATAACCCCAAAATAATGTATCATGATTCCATTTTGTTTGTTCACTTCTAACATTCAAACGAAGCTTATTAAAAACTACATCACTAAAAATTTCTTTAGTTTTAGGAGGAAAAATGTAAAAAATATGAATTGTGGGGAATTCAATTCACCCATTAACTCTAGTTAATGTTAATTTATACTAACCAAATTTAATAAATTTTAGAATTATTACAAATAATAATGAAAAAGGTAAAAATATATAAATCATTAAAATTGTAACAACCCAATTATGAAATATGTGTTGTGAATAATTCACATAATGAACCAAATATTATTTGTGAATAATTTGTTAAAATTTTCAAAATAATTTTTATTTATAATTTTGTTGACTTAATAAAATTAATATTAGTGACTTCAAACCATAGTAAAAACTTTATATTATCCGACTAAAATTGTGGATAATCCACACTATCCTAAAATTTCAAATATAATTAAGATTTTAAAATTTACAAATTATAGCCAACTCTCTTTTCAATATTCAATCTATGAATTAGTATTAGAAATATGAGTTATATCTAAATTGTATCCATAAAAAATAATATTGTAGAAATATTGTGTACAATCCACAATCTCATTTCTTGATTACTAAGTAAACTCTAGTTTTTTTAAATGTGAGAAGAACAAGTATGCTAATCTAAATGATCCATTTTATATTTTTGTATTGTTACAAATTATTAAATAAACTATGGTTGTTTTACAATGTGAAAAGAACAAGTATGACATTTTAAATTATCCATTAGATTTTTTTGTATGACTACAAATTTAATATATATCACAATTTTCATATATTTCTTGAGTGTGAATACTAATATTGTGAATTATTCACATTATATACAAAACTATTTTATAGTTATCACTGCAAAATAATATAGAAAATTCTACACTTTTCAATAATTTAATTACCACACCATTCAAACTATTGTTTAAGATTAAACATTTATCATGAATAAACTATACCTCCATTTTACATTATAATAATTAAAATTAATGTATATTAAAAATGTATAATTTTAATGTCATAAAAATAGTGGAATAATGGTATCCACATTGGTCTTAAAACATGGTGTGTATGATATGCAATTTTTAAAAACGTAAATATAACCATTTCAAAAATAATCAGATCATTAAAATTAATATCAATTTTTTTTTCTAAAAAAATAAATAAACAACTTTTCATTGCATATAAAATTACTTGTTTAGAATAATAATGATGTTGCTTTTAAAGAAAAATGATTAAAACTAAATTAAAAAAATTGCTCCAATAATGGTTATCAATAAGAACTAACTCATTATAATCGATTTTTACAAAAAACAAATTCCACAAATTTTATGAAAACTAAATGAGCCCTTAGTAATGCATGGTGATTAGTTTTCATTCAACTTGCGGGACTTTACTAAAAAATTTAATATAAATTATTTCTATAGTTTGTAATCAATATTGAGTGCCATGGATCCTGGTGCACGGATCAAGTAGAACATGCTTTCAACGTCGTTGATAATAGGCTACATGGATCACTATAAAATAATCATTAACCATCCATTATATTGAATGGTTGATATTTATTTTATGATAATATCTGTTAGTTTCTAAAAAAAGCCATCACTATTAATTGTAGGTGGGTGATATATCCTTATTTTACGATAATTTGTTTGGTGAGGATGCCATGTTTGCACAAACCAATAGTATTATGTGAAACAAATCCTCTTCAAGCCAAGGGATAACGAGGATGTTATTTCTCATGGTTTTGATCAAGTATCATTCAAGTTGTGCAGGTGGTTTATGCTATCGGTGGTTTTATTCTCTTATCTGTACATGTTGACAGTTGGTGTTCTAGTTCAATGTGTTTGAGAGGCGTTTTTTTGTCTTTGGGGATTTTTTTTTCTCAGTGTATATTTGAGTCTGTATTTGAATTTTTTTAACCCCTATGGTGCATTGCATCTTCCAGAGTTGGTTTGTGAATAATCCTGCAGTATATCATATTTTTCCCCTACTATGGCCGTGGTCTTGAAGTTGTTATTGATTTGAAGCGGATTCTTTGTTTCTATATTCTTTTCATTACCTTTGTCATGGTGTGGATCTATTTTTGTCAATTGATTGTTAGATTTCCCTACCAACAAGATATGTTACCTTTGTCATGGTGTTGGATCTTAACCAGAAAATTGATTTCTGTGATATAAGATTTTTGGCCGACAATATCAACCAATGCCATTTTAGTGTAGAACTTCTATTTTTTAATATTAATAAATGATGTTTTCGAATGAAAAAATGATTATTTAAAAAAATTCACAAGGAAAAAAATTACTTGTTTAGAATAATAATGATGTTTCTTTTTAATCACAACTATCTATGCATGATTATCTTATGAATTTAATTTATTTTTCCTTAACTTGGGTTCTATCAATTTATTTCAATTTAATTTCAGGTCGTTGTGGGTATAAGACCAACAATATTAACACACCCTTATCATTCATTTATTAAATAAATTTTGCACTAATTTTTTTCAAAAGAACTCCTGCTCTAGATTCAAAATTGTGAAATGTTTGGTTTCTAACAATCCCCACGTAGACCCTTCCCAAAAAAAAATTATATATTTTTAATGGTAGATGCATGTTTCTATACTATCTTTAACACTCCCAAAACAAAATTTGCACACAAATTTACATGCACTTCAACTCCTCCTTCAATCTATGCAATCTATGAATTTTCCATCGAACATTTTCTCGCATTTATATTTGCTTATTTTACACACACACACACACACACACACACACACACACACACACACACACACACACACACACACACACACACACACACACACACACACACAAAATAGTTTTAGAAGCATGTAAAAAATAAAATATGAACTAAGCTTGTAATTTGAATAGTATTATAATTCAAAAATATTATATTTTATGTATTGATATATATTTTATATTAATATTTATTAAAATAATAATGAGATTTTTATTTCAGTGCAGTGTGTGCTTTTGATTATCTAATTTAGAATAGTAATGAAGTTTTAAATTGTGTATGTTAAAAAAATTTAAAAAAAGATTAAAAATATATATGTATAAAATGTTATATAGTGATAATATAGTTATATTTATATTAATAATATTAATCTTGAGAAATTTAACTTTGTGGCAATGTTTCAAATGTTGTATTGTGGTAAAGTCACAATTTTTAATGTTGTTGCAATGTCACAATTATTTTAATTGTAACAATTCTCACAATTTTTATTTGTGGTAATTGCTACAAATTTTGAGTTGTAGTAGTTCTACAATAATTCCACAATTTAATTTTTTCACAAATATTTTGTGGGTGGAGTCCACAAATTTGGATTCACAATTTTAAACAATTTATTCACAACAAATTTGTGGATACACAACCCATTATCTTATAGTGGACATGCCCTCAACAAGTTATGTGAACCGAAGAACAAGAGTTCCTCATCGGGTAATGGTTTGAGAGATTGTGTTGTATGTAGAAAGAGTTGATGATATAAAATGTGACATAGGGATGATGATTTTGAATGTGTGATGATTTATCCTAAAGAATATATCACTAGATGGGTGAGTAAGATGCTATTACGCATAATTATGTAGCACAAGGCCTATATCACAAGATGTATGGATAAAATGATAGAAAATGTGATGATGTAGCATGAAGTGTATATCATGATTTATGTATGGATGGAATGTAATAACAATGTGATGATGTAGAACAAAGCGTATATCATGAAATGTGTGAATAAGATGATGGATAAAAAAATGTCTCATAAGAAGATTGATTGATTAAATGTGAAGATAAAAGTGTAAAATGATATAGGTGTGATGAGGTGTTGTTCACTTTAGATTTGGACCCTCAATAGTTGAGTAGGAACCATTGGACTAGAGTACGTCATAGGGTAATTACATTACAATGCATGTATCAAAAGGTTTGAAAGTGCTAAGAGAGATGAATCATGAAGTGCAGAGCGTGAAGTGTGATAGAACACGATAGAAACAAGTGCTAGAAGGAAGGAAGAATAAGCGCGAAGCCCCCAAGTTTTCCAATGATGAAGATTTATGTAGCGACGTGAGAGATGCCTTTCCATTATGGGAGAGCATTGTTTGTGTCATGATAAGAGTGGTGGTCAACACAATAGTAGGCCAAAGAAACAGTAGGACCATGCCATGGTGGCATAATTTGAAATGTGTCTTGGCTATCAGTAGAAGGAGTAGTTGCTTTGACAAAATGAATTGGAAATGGAAGTGGAGTAGGATGGGAAGGAATCTTGAATGGTGGTAACTTAGGTGGGACTGATGACGTTGCAAAGGACTTGATAGGAGAATAAGGTGGAATGATTATGAGAGGTAGTTGCATAGTTTGAATTGGTAATGACGTAGATGAATTGAGAGGATGAAGTGTTATATTAAATTTGAGAGGTGGGTGCTTAGGCGGTTCTTGAATCTCTGTAGAGGGAACCTTAGAAATGATGGCATGATGCTCATTAGATATAGACGGATTAGTTTTAGGAATCCATTGAGATGTGAAAATTATATATGGGCATGCAGCAAAATAATGTGCAGTGAATGAGATAAATCCTTGACACTCAATATGCTTGATTATCCATTGTAAAACATAACATTCATTATCATTATGTCCATTGATTCAATGATAATTGAAATATAGATGACCCTGATATTTTACAAGATGATAAGGATGGTAACCATGAGTAGATGGTAAAGTGATCCATTGATGACTAAGGAGCTCAATAAGAATATCATTTTTCTTAGCATTGTGATTAAACGTGAGAGGCTTTCGTAATGGAAAGACTTGAGGATCACTGATATAAGAACATGTAGAAGACATAGAATAAAGATGGGATGTAGAAGGAAAACAAACATGAGCCTGAGAATCATCCTTAAGTTGTTGGATTTTAGATTGAGAGATGTAATCGTGGATTCCATAACTTGAAATTTGTCTTGGAATAAAGAATGAAAATTTTAAATTGAGTATTACATGGATTGATTAGATGGAGGATCACGAAGGCTATGGTCATTCGATAGATGATAGAAGATGTGACTTATTTCGTGTGGTGTCTAATGTTTTTCACAGAACATCCTAGCAATTGGGATGCATCTTAAGTAAATTAGACAAAGAAATTTGAGGAATTTTATGACCCATGATAAAGGGAAAATGAGGATTATAAGCGTGAAAGTGGTTGGGTTCACCAAAATAATTATGCTAAAATGTAAAACTATAGCCTAATATAAATGCCATGACAACAGTAAATAAATAAATAATGAAACATTGAATATAACCCAAGAAACTAAGCAATAAATAATGAAACCCTAATTGAAAAGAGGGTTAGAAAAGCCTTAGTTGATTCAATGAGGTTTCTGGACTATGTCGTAGTGATGATTGGCTAAACAGGAGTGGAAGACAGTCACACAAAATCTTGGGAAAATGTAGATCCAACATATTTGACTGGACTGGGGCACCCGTGGGTGCCCTGGTCTTGTTTCTGGGTGCCTTTGTCTATGTAGATGTTCAGAAAATATCCTGTAATGTGTTACAAGAGATTCAAACTTGTTTTCCTTTGATCACCTGCATGTCGCACTTAGATCACTAAGGTCACTATAAAAATTGCAACAAAGGATGCACCTACAAAACCCTCAAATAGACATCAAATCATAAAAAAGAAAGATGCAAAAAGAGGGGTCGGACGTCTCAGTTTCCACCATGATGGACTTACTACTGAGCATTGCACTACATCTCAGACCCAATGTAGTTATGTGTGTATGGAATTGTGCCCTAGGTTGCTCTTGTGTGTGTCGCACTTGAAGTAGCGAGTAAGTAGCTAGATGTAGAATGTAAATAATGTGTGCATGGAAACAGTAGACTCCCCTCCTATGAAGTGTGATGTAGAAGAACCAACCTTTTTCCCTTGTGATGGAGCTATATGGATGTAAATGGATATCTTAGATGCTTAATGGATGCAACCTTAGGTGGTGATAAGTAGTGCTTGGTTCTTGGTCCCTTACTATGGTCACATAACTTTATATTTATATGATTCCATTGCTTTAATATTGGTAATAACCCCAAAAAGGCCGACTAAAAAAAGATAAGATGCTCAAACGGCTAGAAAGGACCCAAAAAGTGTGACCAAAGTAAAAAGAGGACAAGGGTACTAAGAGGGGACGTGGGCGCCTGACGCTAATGTCCTGGCTGGGCATTGGTGTCCAAAATGATAAATGTAGAAAGTTGAAAAGATAGATTGAGCAAGTAAGAGTGCAAGACTGAAAGTAGAAGCATAAAGCAAAGAAATATGGAAAAATACATGGGTTAACCATTATTTTTTGTACTTATGAATCATGTAAATAATAATATGTAACCATGACTAAATAATTACCCAAAGTGCGTGATTTTTTGTATACAACCTATTATGGATAGGAGAAAAAATATGTAGTTTTTGGGTTGAGCTACATCATAAAATCATAAAACTAACCAAAAAATTCAGTGCATTATTCTTTTAGTGCATCCTTAATGAGCTTTTGAACTTCTTAGCTGCATCAATTTGCTTCTGAGTATTAACCATATTTCTCTTGATATGACACTACTCCAAATATGTAGAAAGATAACAAAATTCATTTCATTCTTTCATTTCACTCACATGTCTACAAGCATATAAAAGGATGATAGAAAATATTTGATATCAATTATTCACAACATGGAGCTTAAGACCATGTGCAGAGGAAAATCTTGTGTTAGATAGAGGTAGAAGGATTATTTAAGACTATATTGAATTTATTGAATGCAATGAACCAAAACACAAAATGATGTTATGGAAGAATTATTTACAGAAAATTCAAATTATATACATTAATGGTGAATAGGGAAATGATGTCTCAATAAGGAAAAAAGAGAAAGTTGTTATGAATAGTAGGAGAATGTGTCTTGATCAATTTTCATATACTGGTAGAATTATAGGGTAGTGTGCAAATCACAAGATATGAAAAGAATGCATGTATTCTTACTATCTAGGATAAAAAAATCAAGGATTAAAACAACCTTGGGTTAATGTGTTGTTTGTTACATATTTTATAAAACAAATATATGAGGGAAATTACAACAATATGTGACCATGATGGAGAGCAGTTACACGTCGTTCCACATTTCATGTGTCACAGTTGAACAACATTTGGAATGTGCGAGGAGGTTATGCTTCTAGGTCTAATAATTACACAATGACATTCTATGGCAAGTTGAACAAAAATTTGAAGGCTCAATGTGGATGTTGAGAAGAAGAGTCGTTGCGTAAAATGCAAAGACTATGAAAGAGTGTTCACCTATGAAATTAACACATGACAATGAAGGAAATCTGTTTTTGAGGGGAAACATGCCAATGATGTTACAAGGTGCTAGAATTCTTGCACATGGTGCCAAATCATGAGATTCTACAAACAAGTGTAGAAATCCCTCAAGTCCTTTTCAAGAGAAATTGTTGTACGAGTGTGAGAAAAGTACAAATCAGACAACTAAGACTTAGTGTGTTTTGAGCCCATTGAAAAGTGTGTTCAACACTAGAAAGGTTCTTGGTGAACCTTGAAGTGAGATGGTTTCAAGTTGTGTAGAGTTATAAATAAGAAGTGTGCAATGTAAGGATTCTAATATGTAAGGTGTTGTTGAGTTATAAGGATTTTAAGGAAAGAGAGTGGTTTCCTATAGATTCACACATATTTTAGAAAAAAAGAAAGGTTTTTTGAGCCCTGAAGCATATGAGCATGGTTGTGCAATTATAACCAATATAACTAAAAGGTGCCTCAGCCTTATTGCGATGATATTGGTTAAGTAAAATGGTCATGGTTTTTTTTTGTTCGCACTAGCTTTTCTAGGCCTTCTTCACCTTATTGTCTAAACTTGGTGTTGTAAGATTTTTATGCCTATTTCTAGAATAATGACAAATCAAATATTCCTCTAAAACCCCCTCTTGTCAATTGTTATTACTTCTAAAGTATTTTTTATTAGGGATTTTATTTAGTGCTTTAAGTCTATTAAAATTAAATTGCAATGTATATGGATAGGTAAATTATATTGTTAATCTAAAAGTATTTTCCTAGTGACAATATTGATAATTTGTTTTATAGTCCACGACGTCGGGTGACATGTTCTTGGGTCTACTGACAATTTATAGCATATGTGACTAGCTTGTACTCCCAGTATGCATGAGACTCCTATAGTGCTTCAAATATGAGGCATACATACTCTACCCCTACACTACGGGATTTGAACTTGTGACCTCTCCCTCAAAAGCACAAGTTCTTCACCAATAAACAAATTTAGGTGAAAAGACACATACATCTTTAGTAATTTAAATATGTAATTGATTGAAAGAAGGAATTGTTATCGAACCGATGTTCATAAATAAATTCAACATTCTCAATTTAGTCAATGGAAAAAATCCCATCACATAAGATTATAACAAATCTATTGAAATTTTGTAAGATACACACAATTTTGTCATTTAAAAAATAAAGTAAAATAATAAAAAAATGTAAATAGATAGTTGTCCAGAATTGGAGACTTGATGCACAAAATCATAATCAATAATCAGATCAGTGGGATTAAGTTTGGCATGAAGTAAGATATTTACACGATAACAACATATCTTACTCGACGTAAACATTTCGTGGCACCACCTCTACAAACATCGCATTCACATGTTTAGAGGCACATTTTTTTAATGCTCCTTCCATATTGAACCGACGCCTCTTTAGTATAAATTTTCCTCCGAAAATAACATTAGTGGTTGATTTGACCGATTGAAATCTTGTGGAGGAAATCTATGCAGATCGAGGCATACAACTTTAAATCCGGAAGATAATGGGAGACATGATGACCCATGCCTTGCCTTGTTTGGTATTCTAATCTCTATATATTCCCACGCCAGACCATTCAGACGTCCATGTTCAGCCAGTTACGTAGCTATATACATTGTATATGTACCTTCCATGCTTTCAATGGTATATCCTCTCATTGCGAAATCTCGGCCTTGTGGTATTATCATGATGTGAATATAACATTGCATTTTTTTATAAATGTATTCTCATGTATTTATAACACCTACAATAACATTTATATGTGGATTCGTGGCCCATCAATCAATTATATGTTAAAAGTATGAAAGGAAGAATTAGGAAGAATACAAATTATTTAGTTGGTTTGGTGGTGATTCTTATATGAATTTTTGGATTCTTTAAATTTATGCGAGCATTATTTTAAATTACGTAAGAAAAAATATGCATAACAAAATTTTATTTTGAAGCAAACAGATTATATATATGATCAACCACAAATTAAACATGACGAAAAAAACTAAACACGGAGGAAACATGTTAAAGTAATGTCAAACATAAAGCAGCCCTAACCCATGCCGAGCCCGATGTCCTAATCACGACTACCCGCACCCTAAGGGAAACTAGGCTTATGTTCTGACCAAGGCGGCGGTCTGTTTTCTTGAACCTTAAATAGATTAATGGTGCTTATGGTGGAGCCGTGAATGGCCTTGTTCCTCTCGACGACGTCTTGTTTACGCTTTCTAGAAGCTCTACTTTGTCTAACAAAGTTCATATGGTGAGCAACGGTTTGGGCAACTTGGATGGGGGCTCCTAGGCTTCGTTGATGGTGTTGGTGAGGGCATTGGGTCCTTGGCCCACGGTTTGGGGCCTTTCCCAGGTCCCGCGATGTGAGAGTTGTGAGGGTTGCGAATGACCCCTGCTAAAAACCTTGTGCAGATTCTTTGGTTAATTCCCCATGCAACGACCTCCTTGGCATGGGCACCGACCTGTCATGACCACAATTTTCAATGCCCGTATTCACTCCCCAAATCGACCCCTAACATAACCCTCTACATAACGATCCTATGTTGTGGTGATGTCCAAACATAGACCCCTTAAGGCGACCACGATCACTCTTGTAGTTACCTTTGGTGCTCAAGTGATTGAATTTGAGGAGATATTTACTAGAAACAAGATGATCTACGATTTAGTGGATCATGGCGGGTCTCCCACAACTACATTCTTGGATCTCTATGCAGGGTCGCGCTTGTTGCAAGGTAGAGTGGATATTTACCCTTGTGCTCGGGGTTTTTATTGTGGTTTTTAAGGTTTTGGAAGATCGTGCTACTATTTTTTCTAAGCTTTGGGATCTTCAGGTCATCTTCTGCTTATGAAACCATGGTACCCTTCTTTCAATCGTATTACAGAAACTTTAATTTCAAGCCTATTTGGGTGCTCTTGCCTCACATAACGCTGCAATTTTGGAGGGAGGAAAGTATGTTTTCCATGGGAAATGATTTGGGAAGTGCCTTGCCATAGATTCCAAAACTGAGCTATATACTCACACGACCTATGCTCGCATTCTGGTTGATTTGGATACTACGGTTGATCTTCCAGCCGCCCATTTATGAAGCTTAGGGTAATGGATAAAATCTGAACTCAACAACTGGACTATGAAGGCTTGCCCTTCAGATGTAGGAAATTTTTTTCTTTGGGTCACTTAGCCTCACATTATACCAGTGTGAAACAAAGAAAGAGCAACAAGGTATCTTGGTGGAGAGACTCCCAACCCAGTATGTTGGTTGTGGGTGAAGCTCTAGATGTTTTTTTAGAGGATTCGGGGATCGGAAGGAGGTTATTTACAACATTTAAATGAATTTCTAGTTTCTCCTCCTATGTTGGGGGATGAGGATTCAATTTCTCTTCAACTTTCTGGTGATTTGTCCAATCCTTTGGGGGTGACATCTTGCAACAAAGATACTCTTGAAATAGTTTTACCAATCCACAATGATGAAAATGAGGATCCTAATAGGGAAGGGGATTGGATGGTTGTGAAAGGAAAAAGAAAAGAAAAACTGTTATAGGCCCACTCAAAATGAATTTAAGATCTCATGGTGTGGGGTCTAATAGGTAAACTTTTTTTTTCTAGTTGTAGCTTTGGTTTGGCCGCTAGTAGAGGCCTCTTCATTTGAGCATCGTTACTATATTTTTTCTCCCTTTATACTTGGGGTTTTTTGGTCCCCTCAAAACCAAAATATTTTACCTTATCTGAAAAAAATGAAGCAACCACATTAAAGACACACCAAATACAAATAAAACATACAAAATACATGAAGTAAATATTCATAAGCATGAATATAATAATGCATTATACACATGAACATATACTATTGTGTATAACCTAACATAATGAGGAGATGTTAAGCCATGTGCAAATCATAAAATTATTAAGGAATCAATTCATCGTGTTAGAAGAAAACAAACATATTTTTGGGGTTTATGTTAGAGATCCACAATGCTAATGAGAACTACATGAACTACATACTTCTAATGACGTTCAATAGTTCGGAATATTAAAAAAATATGTAAAGTATATAGTAATTAAGTTGGACAATCTAATATGATGTCTAACTACAATGTCATGTATATGATTTAGTATTTCTAGTAATATATATAATTTAGTTTTTTTAATAATTTCTTTTGTAACATTCAATATTATATTTTGTGTAAATAGTGTCATCATTTAGATAAATTATGTATCAGAAATTGACCTTTTTAGGGTTTCAGACGTGTTTCTTTATGGAATTTGTGTCGTTGATGTGATACAAATTGGGACTAAAATATGACGTGACTAAATTTTTTTAATTATGTCACCATGTTTGCGCCACATTTGCATCCATTTTATACCACCATTTTCGTCACATTTGCATTGCTAATTTTATTCGATAAATTTATCATGTAGTGCAAAATTGACACAAATTTGGTTTTATGAATTAAAAAAATGTAATATTAATTTTATTTGATATACCAAATAATTATATCACATTAATATTGTTAAATATATAGAAGACATTAATAAATTATATAGGGGCATATTTAGTAAAATAATTTGTAAGTATAAGTTTTATTATGCTATTATTTGTACATTTATAAATAATAAAAAAGAAAAATTGTAATTTTAACTTATTTTAGTAACTATTAGAAATTAGGGTTACTCGCACTTGATAGAAATGGTCTCATAGCTCAAAGAATTACAACTTATAGAAGATGTCTTTTTCACAATCCAATCTGGTCATTACTTAGTTGTTTTTTAGGATTTCATAATTGAACCTTAATCTTTTAGGGTGTAAATTTTGCAATCAATGTAAGTTTTGGGAAAAGATATAGTTATTTTGTAGGTTTTGGGCCCTTTTGAATCGGTTGCTGACATTTAAAGTAGTTCTGGATGTTTCAAAATTAGATTTTACAAACCTCACAGTTGCCAAAGATAATGACACTTGCTTAAATATACAAGCATGTGATTTTCCCCATTAACATGGAGTTGAAGCCTTAACTTCATCTTGGAATCAGGATAGTATTGTATTATGGATGAGTACATACTTTACAAACACACAACTATCTAATCAACTATTTAGATATATTCAAATAGTGAAGGGGATCTTAACTGATAACTCTCTCAAGTGGTTCACTACACTTTGTCAGATAGAGATCAAGGCCCTATGTCTCCTAATATTAGTACCAAGTTTGAAAGTTGATCCATGTTTCATCGACTGGGGAGAATACTTTGAGACACATAGATGTAAGGGTATATAAGGTGGTAGGTGAGGCATTGTTGGCAAGATTTTATGTCGTTTTGGTTAACTCGGTCTCCTCACAACTTCACCTGCATTATCCGACATAGAACTTACAACATTGGAGAGATCCCCTATCGAAAGGGTGATCTAACATTTGCATTTGAGAGGAGAAGCTCCTTCGTATGATGGGTTTGTGAGCTTTTGAATAATTTTAACACAGAAAGCACGCGAAAGGAGAAATAAAGGAAAGTGAGTGAGAGATAGAAGATAGGATAAGATAATGGAAAATAATGGAGAGAGGAAGCATGTGTATCCTGTTTTCTTCTATGAGGGAGTTTTCAAAGATTGAAAATACACAAGCCCGTGGTATGTTGGAAAGACTACTTAGTTTAAAACCTAAAACAACGATTAAGTAGTGCATATAAGATGAAAACTAGTAAACGATTTCCTTTGTTCCAATTGCAAGAAGAGTATCACAATATGTAGTACAATTACCATTTGGCACCACCTAAAAATAGGACAAACAACCTCCCAAATCATTGAAGCATACTTTTTCTTGAGATAAGACAACAATTTAAGTCTGGGAATGTGTTAGGAGTGTATAATAGATTAAATATCTGACCTAAATATATGTTGTATAATTTCACAATCTTAATGTGTATGTCTAACTCGATATAAGAAAAAGTATAGAAGATATAATGCTCTCTTAGAAAAAAAGAGAATGCAAAGAGCCTGTTTTGTAAAGGAAAGGAAGAAGAAGGGACTGGTAACTCAACGTTCACATCATTTTGTATAAAAATATGTAAGTGCACTATGCAGAAGGTTGATCCTTGATCTTAATTTGAATTAATTTTGAATTCTCAAGTTCCATTCTAAAGTATGTTTGATTTCGATTAACTACCAAGAATTCCAGTTTGTGTTGTATATTTATGTTCATTATCTCTATCTTCCTTTAATTATGTCGATTATGTAGCTATCACTCACCGAATAATATATCTTAGTGTCTCTATCGTGCACTATCTAATTGGAAGAACATGAACTTATTCTAGACTACAAAATATTGTATGCCCTGATGTCGTGATCCAAGGAACTTGCTAACAATGGAGTTTTTCCACACTTGACCTTGAGGAGTATAAGTTGTGTCGACTACGATGAATGTGTGCCTATTTTGGATGGCCGATACAATTGAAAGATAAAATATAAAAATTGTATGGGTAGAAAATATCGGCGAGCCTATCTCTCACGCATGTTTGCAAAGAGATAGGCGGATTTGAACTCGCAGCCTGCAAAATACAAGGCGGGATGCCCACCACTCTACCACAACATTGGTTTGTTCAAATTTTGACCATTTTTAATTAAATATTCCCCGCGAACATGCGTGAGGGATAGGTAGATCGGAAAATATCGTGTTATGAAATATCGTAAAATGGCGGAACATGACTTTTAAAAAATGATTCAGATAACAATTTTGGAAAATCAATGTTGAAAAATGGCCTCGGATGAAGGTCTTCTCCTTTCAGTAAATCAAAACACACACACACGTGTGTGTGTGTGAAGATATATATTTCTCTGATTTTGTTTCTGTATCTCAAAACATGGTCGGTTTTTAAAGATGACGGGTGATGTGTTATCAGAAATCGGAAAGGATTACCTATGAAAATAAGTGGGAATGATGTAATATCTTTTATTATCTTTTGTTTGGTTCCACATGACTTGGTAGGAACTCGGAAGCCTTTGAATAGTTTTAGGACAACTCTACACGCACAAATAAATTTTTGCTATTTGTGTGTTGCGTGGACAAAATGCCTCATTTTTAAGGACATGTAGTATAACATGGCCATAATGAGCGTGGGATAAAACATTTGAGAACAAGAAACGAGCATAGAAGCACCAAAATGTGGGTGATCATGCTTCCAGGGAACTATCGGACTCCACCGCTACATGGATTTGAGCTCTAGGTATCGCCTTTAATGTCTAAATTTTCCATCGGTCAATGCCATAAAATTTATGTTTGCTTGTTTATGTTAAAAGAAAAGTTGTGGAACATGTCTAGCATGAATTTACATTGAAACTTTATCATGTTTCGTGTTAATGGAATATAAAGCTTAAGATACAATACACGGTTTAAAATACGTGGAGGTATTTGTTGTTCCTGGAGGTGCTAAAATAACTGAGAATATTTTTGACTGCTCCCACAGGAAAGTCTGAAGTGGAGAGCTCTCAGTTTTATTGCAGAAATCACAGGAAAGTCTGATATGATGGAAAAACTTGTTGTGAGGAGGAGCCCCTCATGGAGTGTGAAATCGCCCAGCTGGAGATAGAATCAGTGGCTGACAGTGCTTTAGTTGTGGGGAGGGTGACGAAGTGGCTAGCTCCATGGAGGCCTTGGTCGGTGCTACGCAGGATGACTATGTTGGGTTGGACGCGCTGGAGACACAAGTGGAAACTCCAGGTGATGGTGACCGGCCACTCAGGTCCATCGGGCGAGAGAACCCAAATTCAAAATTCCGCCGTGACCATCGGCAGTGGTTGATGGTCACGGCGGACAGCTGGAGTATGGACTTGGACCATTGGAAAATAGGGAGCTGAAGAATGAGGTGGAAGGGGGTTTGTTTGCGTTTTACCTATATCCCTCATGCACATTCCCGGGGTAATATTTAATTAAAAATGGTCAGAATTTGAACAAACTAATATTGTGGCAGAGTGGTGGGCCTCCTACCTTGTATTTTTCTTGTTTGTTGATGTTGGGAGTTTTGACACGCTGCATGGTGGTGGGACGAGGGGTTTGGCGGATCTGACATTGAATAGGGATAGGTGGATTATGGTCCTCCCCAAAACCTTCCTCGACATGTTACTTGAAGTTGCTCTAGGACAACTTCCTAATTCGCCTTTGGTCAAGTTTCCTTGACCTTGCCTTTGTTGTTGTGAGCGAGTGGTTTTCTCGCTCGTGCTTTTGTACTTATATTTTACGGGTCAGCATTTGATAGGGTCGTTTCTTTTGGTTCTCATTGTTCTATCTTTCAATCTCTGTTGTACTTTGCAGGTCGTGAGGCCCCTCAAAACCAATTTTTATTACCTTATCTAATAAAAAAGTACATGGTTTAAATTTCACAATCGTTAAAACCTTTTATGTGTTTTAGTCATCAAATACTTACAAATTTTAAAATTGTTATCTTCTTTCAACTACTAGTAAGTGTTTCTTTTGATATGGTACTCTCTCGGAATAACATGGAAGAAATACACTTGTATTATCTTCATGCAATCCACTTTTGATGATCTTGTTTATTTATTTGAATGGGATGTAAACTTTGCTCTAAATATGTTAGACTATGGGAATACATGAATAGTGGTGCTAACACAAGAACATAAAAACATGTGAAACAACCTATTTATTGTGTGATAAGGTGAGCGAGAAAAGCATCCAAGTTGTGCATTAGGAAATTCATATACGAAAGCTTATGGATTCCAAACAATGTGTTGCCTTAACATTATAGTTGAACTAATAATGTTCAAACTATTCAACATATGTAAGTTTCCCTATCTATGGGAAGTGGTTAAGGAGACTCTACATATGCATCCTCTCCACATATGACACTAACATGGTTGATGAAATTCTTGTGCTCCATGTGGCACCACCATCATAGCCAACATGTGGTCGATCATGCATGAATTGTAGATTTCGGATTACCCTAAGTAGTTTCGAGCGGAGAGGGATAATGTAGATGTAATGGGAAATGATGTGAAGCTTCCCATTTTTCTTGTGAGATGACTTCTCCACTTCATGTTATTGCCCTCGTAAGGGTGTTGCTCATTATTATCCCTTTGTTAGTACTACAGAATAATATATAACTCTTTAATGCTTATGTGGCAGTGAATATGTGTGCAATTTTGATTTCATAAATTTATTAGGACATTTTCACTTATACAATGACCAGAGAATTTTTTTTGATTGATCGTGTATCGACAATCCAATGTATCCCACCTATATTTTATTAATAATATTTAAAATTATCGAATTTGTTACACGACTCTATAATATATGTTCAAATTTATTATTACTATACCATGTCTTCTTCCAATTACAAAGTGTTTCCTCTGATCTAGTAGTCTCTAGAAGAACATGGAATAATACTCTCATACTCTCTTAATGCAATCAACTCTTGATGATCTCATTAATCTTCCTGATTCCTCCGTAGCTTGGTTATAAAGTCCATACCCAAGGTGTACAAAAATTTGAACAATAAATCTTCTTTTGATGGTTTGGTATGGGTAAGGGCTATTCAATAGTGGACAAAAAAATGAATTTTATCTTTCCTTCACCTACAAGTGGATGACTGTAGGATTCAACTGTAGAAATTCATTTTTCTACAGTTACTATCTTTTTGTCTTATGTTTCCTCTAGATGTATGTACCAATTTTTTTTATGTTTACTCATCCTTCCATCTCTATCGTTGATCTCTTGTTTTCAAAATTTACCCTATCCATTTTTTTCCTTTTGCAAGCTAGGAACACAACCCACAAGGTGTGAAGTGCAAGATTCTACTATCCCCAACTTTTTATTTGGTACTACCTTAACAGAGACACTTTATAGTAGGCAAAACATGTTATGGGATTATTGTTGGTACTGATTTCTCATTTAGATTTTCTATGGTTCTCATTATGTCATCGTACATGCACATTTTGAAAGGAATGATAACCAGATCATACCAAGCCAAGAACACAAATGCTAATCAAACACCATGATCAATAAGATGAAAGCAATTTGTTAGAATAGCTTTACATAAAACCTTTGGAAACAAATGAGTAGCAATATCATATATTATTATGGAACTCAATGCAATACATTGAGAATGGGCCTTGCTTAAATAGGCAAGGAATAACAATCTAAGAACCAATCAAGGTCGTAGATCAAGCCATAAAACAAGGAAATAACTAGTCATCAAAGAACTAGTCAAGACCATATATTTAGGAGAGAACTAGACATCAAAGATCTAGTCGATTACCATAGATCAAGGAAAGAACGATACCTAACAACTAGATAATATCTCCTAATATCTAAATAAGATAAAAGAAATATCCACACACATAAGTGGGTGAGGATAAATACAATAAAGGTAAATAAAGTACCTAGGTGAACACGAGTTAAGGTAAATACCTACTCTAACACATTTTAATTGTAGATATAATTACGTATAAATTATAACAATAATATGCTTATTGGGTTTGTGTTCTCTTTAAATGCTTTTCTTGCATGATCCCAGTCCCGTTGACAAGGAAAAGCATAAATGTAGGTCCAGATTAATCTTGTGATGAACTTCCACTTAGTTGGAGGATTGAATCGATATATATATATATATATATATATATATATATATATATATATATATATATATCCATATATATATATATATATATATATATATATATAAAGGATGTAAATCCAATAACAATGACAATGGCATTGGCAGTGAAATATGTAACCAGATTTTTTAAATTTGGTATGGACATGAATTTTTTGACAAAATACCCTGAAGAATTCTACTTTGAATGCCATCCAATTTTCTTATTCTTTCTGTTCTAAACCTGTCAATTTGGTTGTTACTTTTTTCCTACTCTTCATATCCTCTCAGATCTTATTCTATATCAATTGTTTTATGTGCATACCATCTAGTGCTCATATAAGAAAAAATACCTTCAATCCGAACATGACACTGCTCATGTAACTAAGATGCGATTTCAAAAAATGATTCTTCAATATGCCAGATACACAGGATTTTCATCATGAAAAAAATAAAATGAACAAGCCAATCATAACTTTCAGGATTTACATCTTTAGTATGTTTAATAACTAGATGTGTGCCTCACTAAAGGTCGATCGTTATCAAAATATCTCAATTGGTTATATATGATAGAGTTATTTTGTTTCACGAGATCTTCTCGGATGGCATTAAACTTATGTTTGGTATTCTTATGTCCAGGTTTGTCAAAGATTTTAATATGAGCATGTGCGTAGAAAATGAGACAAGAAGAAATTTCCCTTGATATTTTTGAGAACTACAATGAATGAATTTAATTTATGCGTTATATCAGAAACGAGGTCTTGGACTATGTATTTTACCTAATAAGGATCCAAGAGTGGACGATGTTGTGTTATACCAATGTAAGAAAAGTTGAAAAGATGAATAGGCTTGTAAGGCAATGTATCTATGGATACATGGTGTCAATATGTTTGATATGTACTAATCTTGCCTTGTCCAAAGTACTTGGAACCGTGGATCTATTCTATATAAGAGAAAGCAGAAGTAAGGGTAAATAGTAGTTTCTTTACTAGAGGTCATCAATTTAATATTTCTTTTATAAATGTATAATAATGTTTGCAAATGATTTTACATATAAGTTGATAGGATAAATACAAGGATATTTTGTGATTATGTAAAGTCTACCATGGCATTACGTATTATGACCAATGGCATTACATATTATGTATATTATTATTTTTAGATAGTTTAACGCTTTTGGCTGGAGCTTAGAACTAGGGGATTGAAGGGATCCCACTCGAGTATAACAAAACCACAATCACCATGAACAACAAAACTACAATCACCATGAACAACCAAACCAGGTCTAGACTACTGGGCCATATCTCAAAATCAGTATTCCAAAATCTCCCAAAAATTTTACAATATAAATTATGCTTTCTTATATTTCCTATGAGTATTTTTTCATTTCAAAAAATTACCCGAATATCTTGAACCATTTAAAACAATCTCACTATTTTTTTGACTTCTTTCATTTCCCTCCACTATGCTACAAGTAACCTTGTGTTGCATAGTTTGCTCCTAAATATATTTTATCTTGCATAACTTATCCAAAATTACTCAAATGATATTATATCTTAGTCACACTCTTCTTGGATGTATTATATCTTCTTTATTCATCTCCATAGGATGTTCATTAGGTGCCAAAGTCTTGAAAATAGGCCTTTTTAGGCCTCCAGGAGTAGTTCCTTCAAAGTGGATCACAATGAACCCATGAATTTCTTCCCACCAACTTACTTGCACATGAAACACAATTTAAAAATATATTTATCACATCCCTCTCGCTATGATGGGATTTACATAGTCATAGATTGGCCGGAGGGAACTTTTATATTGCCCAATTAAGGGATTTTTGAGTGTAGACTTGGTTTTCATGGAAAAATTTCAATTATTCATGCTAGATATTTAACATGAAAACATGTTATAAATATTTTGTATTTATCTCTCTCTATTGAGGAGGAACTGATGGAAATTTGGGGAAGAAACTCTAGGAGATGTCAAGAAGACTAAGGTGTAAGATTTGATGACTTGGAATTTTTTTATGAGCATAATGTAGTCCCATTTAGAGGCCTTAGATACTACACAAAGATGAAGTGTTTTGGTGGATGATTCCAATGACGATGAGACAAATTACATTCATCCAATGGTGTAATTTTTTAAAGAAGAATAGGAAGTGTCAACTGATGGGCTAGAGGAAAGGCTCATATACACTATTGGGAGAGTGGGGAATAACCTTAGATTGGATACCCCAAGTTATTTTGTAAGCACATGGAGTTGAAAGAGATCATTTATTGGATAAGACAATCAAGAGCTACTTCAAGTACGAAGACAAAATATCCCAAAAGATTCAGTTCGTATGCACCAAACTGAAAGATCATGCATCTCTTTGGTAGGATAAAGTACAAATAAAAATACGGTGTAGAAGAAAGATGGAGATCGTTAATTGGGAGAGAATGGTGGAAACGTTGAATGTAAAATTATTTCCTCTAGAATATCAACTCTTTGTTTTTTTTGAAAGGTTATAGAATATGTGATAAACAGATTAATACACTAATGAATTTTATAGACTCTCCATTTGAGTAGGTCATAGGGATGATGACATGGAGAAGATCTCGGTTATATGAATGAGTTTCATCTATAAATTTAGGATGATTTTAAGATGCTTCAAGCATGATACATGGAAGAGACATATCGGTACACACTAAGAACATATAATAATTTGTCACATAAATAATAGGGTACAACACGAGGCAATGAAATTTTTGTGTAAGGCCATAAATAAGGTGGTGGCAGAGAAAGTTCCATATAAGAACACAATACTCATACCTTCTCACATAACGAACCTGATATGGGAGGTTCGATCCTATATAGATACGGTAATCAACATTGGGCTTAGGCACCCAGTCCCTCTATAGACCATTCTTATATATAGGTGGGGCCAGTCATAAGACCATATTGTAGACACTCAAATTTGGTAATTTTCACTTTGTAAACCCTTGATTTGACTATGCACTCTTGTTATAATAAGTGAAAATTCTCTATTCCCACTCATAACTTCTAAGGTCCATTTTTTTAGCTTGTTTATTCTTGCACATTGACATGTAATGTTTCCCACTTGGTGGCCAATAATATTTTACAATCGACTAATAAATAAATATTTTTGAAAACTATAAAAAATTCAAAAAATAAGGTATACTTTGGATGCCCCACACCTTGGTATTTATAAGATCTTAAAAAATACATGTTTGGTCATTTTATATATGTTTAGTCATTTTTGGTTGTCGGACATGTTTTGATAGAAGTAAAAAAATGTAAAAACGTGGGACACAATTATATGCTTTGAATGATTATATTTTGAGAATAAAATGCAAAAAAGAAATAGAAAACATTAGTTTATCAGTTCCAAACTTCATGTGGCATATTTCCTATTGCAATTCAGGTTGTACAATTTGTTTAAGAATTTATATTCATCAAAACCTATATGTATAGTTTTGGAATGACATGTTTTCCAAATTTTATTTCAAAATGATATCTTTTATTGGGTTCTATAATTCATCTAGGTCGACCTTTCTTAGATAAATCATCTACAAAAACACTATCTAATCAAGTTAACACGACCTCATTTTCTAACATGGAAATCCTAAGGAAATGCATTAGAGAACTCACTTCATACACTTGCAAAAGGTATCTGAATCGGGGATGATTTTAAGAGGCCTATAGGAAATTGGAGGTGGAAATTCCTTGGTGAATTTTCCTGGAACCAATTTCATGAGAAAGGTGAATTTTTCGCAAACATCTTGTCACATGACAACAAACCTATTGTTACATGAAATCAAACCCTTGTTAAGCAAGCAACATCAAATACTTGTCACACGACATCAATTCCTTGTCACATGAAATCAAATCCTTATCGTGTGACATGAAATCTTTTTCACACAAAATCAAATCCTTATTATGTGACATCAAATCCTTGTCATGCAACATAAAATAATTGTCGCATGACATCAAATCATTTTCACAAGATACCAAATCCTTGACACATGTCTAACCCTTCTTGTTACATCGGATGAATCTTACTTGATTATATAAGAGGATTTTTCAATAGTAGGCAAAGTCAAACCCTAAAAAATTTAGACCGAAAAAATTCGGTTAAAGGTACACTATCATACTATGAAATATTCACCTTTTCATATTTCCCAAATATGGAATACTCATCAAATTACAAATATTAGCCACTAAAAGTTTCCATGATCCAAAGCTCCATAAATCTCACACTGTTGTCACATTTGAAGTCATTAGGGAAACACCCTTATAATGTCTGAAGCTACAAACTAGGTCAAGGAAGTCATATGTTTGAATCTCATTCAAAAATCTTTGAAACATCCTATCTCCAAGTATTTTAGCAAGATAAAAGTCAAAGAAGCATGGTCAAAGAAATTCCTAGATCTGATTTATCTATCTAGATATCACATGCTAGGTGGAGAATGACATGTAGTTTTAGGGCTCTTCGGAGTAGTGTCAACGTCGTGGGTGCATAGAGGTTCCGAAAATGCTTCTAATGTTTATTTTACAAGACTCTTCATCTAGGGCTAGGGTTTGAAATAATGATTATTCCATATAGAGAGCCTCTTTACATATGTGACAACTAGGCTTTGTTAGTGACAAAAAAATCTAGGAAGGAGAACACCATAGAAAGCTATAAAATTTAAATCATAGTAAGTCCAAGACCATACAGCTTTGGTTAGAAGTGTATGATATAGTCCTAGTAGTTTGGTGTAGTACCGCCACATGTGAATTCACAATCACGGTTCCAGTTTTGAAGGTTATTTAGGTCTAGAACCCTTAGTTTCACCATTACACTGTCCCAAATCTCTATAAGCCATTTTTAATCATCTACGTGCCTATATACACGCTTTTTGTATTTTCATGTTAAGTTAATTGGTGTATGCTATATTCTTTCCATCTGATATGAGTTGTACATTTGAGTGATAATTTCTATTGTAACATATTTGTAATATCTTCAATACACTCTAATCTAATATAAAACCTAATTAAATTGACCTAAAATTTAATTAAGTGTTAAACATTTTGGTGAACCCTCTTATGTCTTAGTTTCTTTTCTATTAAGGTGCTAATCTCAAACCCCTAATGTACAAGGAGTTTCTAATGATTTTCTTTAGTGTTGCATTCCTCCCGATCATCTCAGTATTACCATGTTGTTATCTTCTATTTTTATGCTCATAGATCTAGGTCTAAGAAATTTCCCTTGTATCCTAGCATTGGCCAATATCCCTCTAACCAAGTCCATACTGATGCTTTTCCTATTAGTAATATTTCTTACCATGGTCCTAATTTCCACATTTTTGATACCTCCTCATTTATGTGGATATACACTTTGAGGCCATTATTGTTATTACATTAATCTCCCACACTTCAACATTTACTCTGTAGTTCCCATTGTTAATGTTATCACCACACGTCACACTAAGAAACTCATGGGGAAACCCATATTTTCATCCTCCACCTACATCTCATGTGGAAAATCCTAATGCACCCTCTAAGGAGTATGACCTATTAGAATAACTTAATAATACTCATGTTAAGATATCTCTCTTAGAGCTCCTCCAAAAGCATCTGGTGTATAAGGACATCCTCCAATCTTCTTTGGGATCATTTATATTACATAATAATACTCAACCAACTACTTTTTCTTCTCTCATGGATAATTTTAAAACCCTTGAGTAGGATATTACTTTTAAATCCACTGATATCCCCACTATCTTTGATTCTAATACCTACCCACAACTTATTATCACCACGCATATTCAAAATTTTCTCATTAAGTGGGTTTTGATTGATAATGGCTCTGTTGGAACATAATGATTAAGTGGTCTGGCCAACCCTTAATGTATATGGGTCCATCACTACCATATAGGTTAATATTTAATAATATGCAATATTTATATTTCTATTATTAAATATGCTAACGCAGATATATACTTTAGGTTAAATATTTAATATCATGAAATGATTATATTTCTAATATTAAATATTATAAACCTAGGTGTATGTGTCAACCATTTTAGGTTGAAAAGGTGGGTTGGGAGACATACCCGATCACCTTATATAAAAAGACTTTAGGTCCTCATTTGATATATTTGAGAAATATATCAAAGGTGTGCAAATTAAGTGATTTGGTTTTACCCTTAGTAAATAGGGTTTCAAAGGAGGAAGTGATCTTACTTGGATGTAAAATAAGTTTTCTGCAAGTAAAATGTTATTTTTAAAGTGGTTTTTACCCTATTAGTTTTTTCACTATAAATATTGTGTCACATGTGTTATTTATTTCGTAAGTATTTATTTATTTATTTATGTTATGATGTACTTTTTATTTAAATATGATATGATTCTTACTTTCATTTACATTTTGTAAATTATATGGAATTAATGTTTGTTTGGAGATTGATGTGTGCACAGGTGAAAGGGGCTTCAAATATTTACCTACGTGAAAATCACATACAAAAAGGAAAGAATTTATTACTATATGAAATAATTTTCATGTTTTCTATAATTTCAAATGTTTGTATGTTAAATATTTCGAAGGCAAATTCATACCTGTTCTTTCGGAAGGATTTGATTTAAAAACTATAGTTTATAGTTAATCTATGACTATATCCTATATAATTTGAAAACTATATTATTATTTTTCAATAAAAATATATATAGAATATAGAATAAGGTTTATATAATAATTTAATAAACATCATATTAAAATTTATATAGTTTTGGAAAAAAAAACTATTTATTAAAAGCCTTAAACCATGTTAAAATTACATGGGATTGAGGGAAGAGTCAAAGACCATATTCTAAGCCTAATTTTAAATCATATTTAAACTTAACTTATAAATCTAGGCATATATAATTTTTTAAACTTAACTTATAAATTTAGGCATACATATGGATTACTTTTAAAATCTTAATACTTATTAAATAAAACCTAATATATGTCAATAACTATTTATATTATCCATGTAAGGGGTGGCCCCATTCGTTTATATCTTATAGTTTATAAAAACTATCTAAATAAACCTATTTAAATGTTTTCTTTTATATAAGAGTGGGAGTGGACAATAAAAAGAGATAGTATCTCGTATAAATGACCCACGTGAAGTGTGGTAAATATTTATTAAAATATTGGTAGTTATATTCACATAAAAGTTTTAAAATTTTTAGCTTGCCGAATTATATAAAATATTTTGTAATATTTCCATAGTTTTAAATGTGTGTGGGGTAAAATTAAGAGTAGATGAAGGGAGGAGACACGTTTAGAGATTTCAATTTATTTCATTGGTCGGGAAATTACTTGTCCCCTTTGTAAAACATGTAGGTTAATCTATACTCTCATAAATCTACTTGCACTTGGTAAAATTCTTTTAACCTGGTTTATGTCCTTTAAACCCCTTTAATAAGGGTTATGTGTTTTTATATAAAAACAATAAACTATACTTTATAATTTTTATGAACTATATGTTATTTTTTATTTACATTTTATAAACTATATACTTTTTTAAAAAAAAGTGTATATATTTTTACATTATAAATTATAATAGGTTATTATAATGTATTAAAATATAACCTCCTAATATTATACAAAAGAAGAAATTATGGAATTTCACATTTTGGAAATACACAACAAGTTTTAGCTTCATTAAATTTGATGGTCAAATGACCGTCATAGTAGACCAAACATAAGACAATATGATAGTCATTTAGATGTCAAATTTAAGTTTATATGTTTCAGAAACTTTAATTGTGTTAAAATTGATGGTTAAATGACCATCACGACAAACCAAAAAATAAGCCATTATAACAATGAGTCATTTAGACGCGTCAAATTTAAGTTGGCCGATCTTTGTCTATTGTTTTTTTTTCAAAAATTTAATATCATTATGCATTCTTAGGGGTTTCTTCTTCACTTCTATATGGTCGAAATATTTTTTTATAAATGGGGGTATAATGCGAGCCATTTATATTGCATGGGTTATTATTTTGATCATGGAAGGTTAATTAGTATGCATTGTAATGAAATAATTAGTTATGATCAATTAGTTTCTTTAAATCTATAAAATTTAGATCTGATTCTATTAAAAGTGTTGATTTTATTATCGATAAATATGTATCTAACTATGTGGTACATTGTATATTATAATGGGGTGTGTTTTACAAGTTTAGGAAAACAATGACGTTCAACTATTTCTATCTTGACAAAACCCATATCCTAAATGAAACCAACTACAACATTTGGGTTAAAACAAAATTTATGGCGAGGAAAATCTAGACAATTGTTTATGGATCTCGAGGTTGTTTCCATCGATCGTCAAAAATCGCGTAGATAGATAGCATGAATGCATTCTTGCAACGAATGCAGGATGATCTTTTTATGATTTTACGCAATATGAATGACGAGTACCTTCTACATATTGGTAATATCGAACATCCGAAAGAGGTATGGACACAACTAGAATCCATGCATGAAAGATACTTGCTATATTAAGGATAGTAATGAGAATATAATAGGTGAAGGAATTCAAAGAAATGGTCTATATATTTTTAATGATTTCTCTTTTACATATTATTTTATATCTTAGAGTTTGAATAATTCAAAACTATGGCATGCAAGATTAGGACATGTTAATTATCAAAGCTTATATGAAATGCATAGATCTAATCTAGTGAAAGGTTTACATGTGTTATCTTCTTCTCTTGAAGTTACTTCATTAAATACTTTTAAATAATGGTTTTAATTCTGATTTAGTAAATGGTCATAATGATGCTTTGATGCTATAGATGTTTCAAAACTCTTATCTTCCTAGATAAGAAATTAAATTAGGCTCAATATATGTTATAAATTTCAAATCCTATTAACCTTAAGAAAATGACCAAAAGCTATCATATGTACTATGCATTAATTACCTTGTATGAACTGAGCCGTGAAGTATTATTGGGTCTAGGTGGATATACAAAGTAAAGTTGATGGTAGTATTAACAAATATAAAACTAGAATTATTGTTAGAGGTTTCAATCGAAACTTGGTATTGATTATGTTGAGAAATCCTTGTATGGTTTAAAACAAACTCTTAGAGCTTGGCATGCGAAAATTGTATCCTTCTTTAAACTATTAGGTTTTCTTAATTATTCTTGTAATTATGATATATTCATTAAGCAATAAGGCTCACATATTATCATTATATGTATATATGTTGATGATTTTCTTATGAATGGTGATAATTTTGATTTAATTCATAGGATTAAAGAGAAATTGAAGTAGTACTTTGAAATGAATGAGTTAGGTCTCTCACATCATGTTCTTTGTATGATTGTATTTTATTCTATTGTTATTTTTCAAAACACAATATGCAACCATTGTATTGAAATTTTTTTATGATTGATTGTAAACCATTTTCTACTTCAATGGAAGTTGGAATAAATATTGACCCTAAATCTGCATATGAAAAATGTTGATCTTATTTTATATATGTTGTTAGTTGATAGTTTGATTTATCTAACTATAACTAGATTAGATATTTCCTATATAGTAGGAATTACTTCAAGGTTTATGCAGGAACCTTTTTTAGAGATCATTAGAATCTTGCAAAAAGAATTTTTAGATATATTAAAGGAACAATCAATTATGGGTTGCATTATACTAAGAATGAAAATGCTATCTTATATAGATTTTGTGATTCTAACCATATTAATGTTGTGTTATAAAATATATTAGATATGTGTTCAAGTTTTTTGGTGTAGGAACCATTACTTGGAACAACAAATGCAATTAATACCGCATTTTTTCTACTGAGGTAGAGAAGTACAATGGAAGAAGTAAAGAAGCCATGTGGCTGTAGTGGCTATTGGTAGAGATACACATGGAAGTTAAAAGAAGTATTCCTCTTCTATGTGGTGGCCAAAGTTGTATTACTCTTGATTAAGAATTTGGTTCAACATTAGAGGATGAAGCACATTGAGATACATATACACTTCACCCATGAGAAGGTGCTAAGTGATGACATAAATCTCAAGTTCGTGTTGACTGAAGAGTAGGTTGTTGACATCTTCAAAAAGTCCTTGAGTGCTACAAAATTTTGTCACTTTTGTGAAAATATTAGATTTTTGGAGTTTCCATTGAGGGGGAGTGTGCATGAAAATGTCACCTCCTAATGGAACTTAGTTTTTGTAAAAAGACCTTTGGGAAAGTGTAAAAAGACCTTCGGGCAAGTGTAAAAAGACCTTCGGGCATGTATACCTCCTTGAATTCTTTTTTAGAAAGAAATGTAGAAAGATCTTAAAAGTGGTCTTCAGTAAACTCTTTAGTGCTATTGAGTTTACTTGGTAAACATCCAATACAAACATATTATTAAGGAGGTCATTAGTTGTAAAAGGTTCTTATATGCTTGGCTTCAATAACCTTTGATGAGAACTGTGAGAATATGTAAAACTCACAAATCATACTTAGCCACCGATCATGGGATGATCTTTGGGATTCCAAATCTTTTTGTATCAAAAGGTAAATTTAGTATGATGAAGGTGTTATAATGTCTTCAACCAATATGCTAGCCTAAAACCTTTATGGTTTAAGGATTATAAATCCTATAGTGTACCATAGGCGGGTAATCTATCGGCATATGTTTTTTTATCCCACTTAACATTAAGGGAGAGTGTTGGAACATAATTATTAAGTGGTCTGGCCAACCCTTAATGTATATGGGTCCATCGCTAATATATAGGTTAATATTTAATAATATGAAATATTTATATTTCTATTATTAAATATGTTAACCTAGGTATATGCTTTAGATTAAATATTCAATATTATGAAATGATTATATTTCTAATATTATAAACCTATGTGTATGTGTCCACCATTTTAGGTTGAAAATGTGGGTCGGGAGAAATGCCCGATCACCTTATATAAAAAGGACTTTAGGTCAATATTTTTATATTTGGGAAATATATCAAAGGTGTGTAAATCAAGTGATTTGGTTTTACCCTTGGTAAATAGGGTTTCAAAGGAGGAGGTGATCTTACTAGATGTAAAATAAATTCTCTGAAGTAAAAGGTTATTTTCAAAGTGGTTTTTACCCTATTGGGTTTTCCACTATAAATATTGTGTCATTTGTGTTATTTATTTCATGTAAGTATTTCTTTATTTACTTATGTTATGATGTAATCTTTATTTAAATATTTATTATAACATTATGTAATATATAAGTTGATTAAATCCATATTTATTAGAATCCTCAAATTCTAACAGTGCTCTAGTCTCAATATTTTCTTACGTATCTTTTATTACAAATGGCCCTTTATCCTAGTGCAATCAATAATACTATTATTACCATTCATGGATTCGATAATGGTATGTGCTCCACATTAGGCACTATCACTTTGGATGTTCATGTTGGCCCTATGACATTACCAACCATTTCATATCATGGATAATGTTCTTGATTACAACTTACTCATGGTTTTCTCTTATATACATTATATGTAGGTTTTTCCTTTTACTTTCCACCATTGCGTAAAATTCCTACCTTATGGTATTGAGCACACCATATTCGCCGATCCCTAGATCCCTTTCAATATTGCCAACCCGGTATGTCCCATCCACAACTTCGTTTTCCACTCCTCCATTACAACCCATCCCTATTAGAAGTCTTGATAGCTATGTTGTTGGTGAAACTAACCAGCTTCTCTGATTTTACTCATCCTCATCTACAATTTTTTTGTAAATCCTAGCACCTCAATCCTTATCTCATCTTCCATCACTCTCTTGCAACTAGAAGTTATTACTCACGTGTTGGAAGTTTTTGTTCAGAAACCTAATGCACTTGATTACTCTACTAATAGTGAAAATGACACCATTGACCTCAGTGATGAAAATTTTTATAACCTTAGTTTTAATCCAGTTGATGAAGATGATTATATGTTTCATTATCTCTATATCTCCATCCAACCTCAACATTATCATCTTAAGAATGATGTCTCTAATATTTTCACTACCATCCCCTATCTCTCTGATAATATTTACATCCCACTACAAAATATGATCAACACATTATATTCTCTACCACTTGTACATCTTATTGTCATCCAAAATCCTCTTAGTACATCACACAATTTTTTTCTTATCTTGATTGATCACACCTTCCTCCTTTTTCCTTCTATGTAACATCATTATAATATTAATGTTTCACACTAACTTGTATCCCTTTTACACATATTAATGCATTTCTAGACATATAAATCATCATTGGAAATATTTGATCTGCATAATCAACGATCTTAAAGCATGTGGAAATATTACATTATTTTCTACGATAACACCCTTCCTCACACAAACATATTTTATTGATTATCCTATCTCAAATGTGTCGTCACATTATGATAATTTTAGTATCACTATTTATATTCATGGTCACTATTGACCACATGTTTCACTCAATTTGCATACAAACAATAATTTTCGTAGCTATGAAGTGTTTCCTTCTTTAGAACTTACACCTTTTGACATTAAACCCCGTCTCACACCTATGAAAACTTTTCAACGTTATATTATGCTCATGATTTCCTTCATCCTTTGCATTATCAAAGCACCAAGTTTGGATTTATCTCTATCCTTGACCCATCACATTAGATTTTGAATGATCTTGGCTATGATGTATATCTCGAAACTTGCATCCTAAATAAATCTATCATTTCTTTTCCTCTACTTACTAACATGCATAATATTTACAAAAACTACTCCCTTGATTATCAACCCAAAAGGAGACATTGGCTTCATACCCTGAAATCTCAAGGCCCTCCTTACACCGATGAAGAATACATTACAATATTGTACTACATTCATCGATAAGAATGTTCCTTGGCTCTCATTGTAATAAGATCCATATCATGGCATACCTTTCCCTTGTTGGGTTTGACCCAAAAATTAATGAATTATTTTATGCCACTTGTTAGAATTTGTGCTACCCACCCATTTTGTAAATAGTTATGCATTGAGATAGTATAAAACCATTCAAATATTTTCAAAAATACAAAATTCGGACATGTACATCTTACTTGTACTAGTGCATACACCTAAAATATGCTTATGCCTAGTGTTTCCTCCAATTCAGTCAATTAATAACTCTTTGTTAATCAACCCTTCTCTGCTCCATTCTCGGATACCCAGTCACGACACTCTTTTGGTCATATTCCTCCTATAATCGATAATTGGGCTAAAATCTCTCTTATTAGCTAAACATTCCTCCTTCCTCGACTATTCGAATGTCCCTAATTCTCTCGTAACCACTTCGCAAGCTTCCTAGGCTATCTATTAGTCACATATAGTTAATCCGACTCCTCCTAACTCTCAATGAATCTCTAATCACTTGCTATTCAATTTTAACTAACCTAAACCTAGCTTAGCTATCCTAAAGCATGTTTATCACTCCTAATCATAAAGTGATTTTGGCTTAGCTTTAGTTCCACATGCACCAAAGTTCCAAACTATCTCATTTGTAAATCTATAAATAGAAGGCTAATCCCTTCCTTTCAATTTTACTTTTTGATTATCAGATCAAACCTCTTGACTCTTTGGAAATGCATTAAACCTCTTTTGTGGTAGCTTTAAGCTATAAGACATTTGATCTTGGCCATACTCCATTGTTAAGACCTCCTCTATTATAGCTAATATCTTAATACACCACCCATCATCCAAGATTGAGTAAATGAGAAGAACCATATAACATTGTAGCCATTAATGGTGAGCCCTCATTCTTAAAAATCTTGAGATTTAGACCAAACATCACATTTGATTGCTAGGATCTTCATAGGTTCAATGTTTTGTAGATTTCAAAAGAGTAGAGAGTAGTATATATGCTATGTTTTAATGTTTTTGTCAAAGTTATGATGCATGTATAGGAGTAACTCTTGTTTAGCTCTTATCTCATGGTGTATAGTTGAGTTAGTTAAGATTTGAGGTTCTCTAACCTCATTTCCATAGATTTTGTAACTTTTCCTTGTTCACATTTGGCACGCCCGGTGGGACTTACTCCATAGTCCTTTAGAAGTTGTTTTTGAGCTTTTCATTTCCATATCTAACCACTTTTCATGATTTTAAGGTTAAATAACTTGTTTTCTAATAGATTTCTAACTTTAGGTGGGATAAATCTCCCTTTTGCATGAATGTTTAATGGGTTAAAGCTAGAAATAGGTTTTAATGGTGGAAAACTAACCTGTTTGATTTTTGAAATTTTCATTTATGTGGTTTTGTAGGGGTACATGTAAGCATCCTGAACAAGAGTGTATCCATTGACATGGGCATGTATTCGTCATTCTACCCGCGTACCCGTATTCTTGCATTTTGACACACTCATTTTACAAGGGGGAATGTATCTGTCCTTACCCACACGTAGGCATCAAAATACATGCGTACTCCTGCCTCTCGAATGCGTAGGGATTTATTCCAAGACCGTGTTGCCCCCATATTTTAACTTGTACATGTACCGCCTTCGAGGTGCGTATCTCGCTAAAACCCATGTGTACACGTCATTCGCCCCCAAAGAGGCGTAAAGTCACACACTTTATTTCGTAGCCACATGTACTCGCCATTCGCAGTGCGTATCAATCGATAGGTGCACATACCCATCATTTGGGCACGTAGGTGTCTCTGGCTTTGATCCGGAGTTATTCCTATGATTTTTATTGCTCCTAGTTTGGGTCATATCTCCTAGCCCATTGACTCGTTTTCAGAACTTGAATAGGTGTTGGAAAGAGCACGAAGTAAAATTTGTGAGGGAAGTTTTAAAAGTAATATACCTTTGGTATCATTAATTCTATCATCAAACTCTAGAAATGCCCCAGAGACCTCCGAAAATGCAAAATACTAAAAGCTGTTGAAAATTTACTAAAAATAGATTTCTAGAATTTTCTGATTTTCTTAGTTTTCTAACTTTTTTATAGGGTTCTAACAATGATTTATAGGTTTCTTTTCCATCATATTTTTGTGTTAACTTAGTTAGGTGTTTGCATTTTTCATTTGAAGAGGTCTTTTGAAGTGCGTATGCTCTTCCCTCATACCTTCTAGGTGATCTTGGGAACCAAAAACATTTTAAAAATCTTCTTTTTTTCTTTCCAAACACTTAAAATCTAAGTTTTCTAGGAAGTAAATTTCAAATTTGGCTAAAAGCAACTTCTTTTGAGTAATTTACTTGAGTAGTTTCCATTTCTTGCAAAGTTGAGTGAGATAACTTGTTGTGTATGCTCTTTCCTTGCATCTTAGGATGATCTGGGAAATAAAAAGCAACATCTTATCTCCTTTATATGATGTTATTGAAAAATTACTAATCTTGGTATAGGACCAAAATTGATTGTCAAAGGATCGAGGCTAAAACAATACTAACATGTTTGATACAGGTTGCCAAAAGGTGCTATGAAAAACCACACTAAGTTAAAAAGATTAAAAACACACCATATTCATCACACTATATTTATAGGTTCGAAAAGGGTACGTCCCTATCCAGCTTAACTAGAACGTAACCCCTTTGGCATAATGCCTTAAGCTACAACAATGGGGGTGGTTCTAGGAACCCTAAAGTAGTCCACCATTGCTAAGTAACCTTGTGGATGAAATAGGAAGTGCTCCACACACCCACTTGACTAGTTTTACATTGTGAGTTAGAGTCAAAGTTATCCGTATAGCGACCCCAGTGAGAATATACGTGAACACATTCATTTCTCATCGTTTTGAAGGGGGTAAAGTAAAGTTGAGATACTCCTTGGGAAACCTTGGAAAATCGAGCTCGCAATAGATAAACTTGTGACACCTAGTTGAGTGAACTACTTAGGAAAGCCATATCTTCTTGGAGCCCACTTTGCTAGTCCAAACCATTATGTCTTGTCAAACCTCACGAAGTGATGACTTACTTGAACTCAAAATTGTGTTTTTTTGAACAAGGCAAAGAGTCCACTTAAGTTGAAACTAAGTGTCACTCATCACAATATTTGTGACACATTACTTAGCTTAGTTTCTTTCTCGCTTAGGACAAGGAAAACTATGCCCAAGTAACGCTTAGTTCATTTCCACCCCATTTTATCTATACCATTCTTGCATTCCCATTTGGGACAAGGGAATGCATATTTCACGAGTGTTATCAATAGATTGTGTTTGCCACTTTTATATTTTTTACACCCATCCATGTTTGTGGTCTTGTTGTAAAAATTTGAAAGTGTGTGTGTGTATGTTTTTCACATCTTGATAGCCACTTGATCTTGATTTCAAGATCATCATCATAGTTAGGATTTGTTCATCATTTGATCCCCTTAGATGTGTTACCTTGTTCACTTGCCTCGACACAATTAAGATACTTATGTCGTGTTTCTCGTAAACATGATCTAAGTGTCCACATTGTGGCATTACGCTACCCACATTTTAGCACATCCTTAGTATAATTTGACTTGGTGTGATTTCAAAATTTTCCCAAATCTTGAAGAGTTTCACTTACTTTATTTGTGTCATTTCGATACCATTTCGACACTAATATCTCTCTTTTCCACAAAGCTTGATGGACATGTCCAATTAGTGTGGTGACATGGCTTAAATCAAACCTTTCCCTTTAAAATTTAGAACTTGTTGGTTGTTGAACTCATCATGGTATCCTTTGATTGGGGGTCATGCTTACGCTTTGTTAATACTTACGCCTTGTTCATTTTTTAACTTGACCTAATTATTGACATAGAATTGGCTATCTAGCGTTAAAACTATTATTGAAAGAGCAAGGTATACACTTTGATCAATTGATTTTCTTACCTACACTTGCATGATTGTTCCTTGCGTGTTAACAAACTCATAGACTTATTCTAGGACAATATTATTGGATTATTAAAATTGTTTCATTATGATGTATGTTTTCCTTAGATCTTCTTTGGAGAAATCACACCAACATCCCCATATCTACCAAATGTCTAGTTGGATGTCATTATGCTTCCCTGAATCGACATGTCACTTCCTTCCCTTTGAAGGAGTTCCATCACACTATCTAGGTCTAGGAATTTGTACCTAAATGACGCCAAAAATGAATGAATATCGCACGGTTCCTCACACTTACAACAATACAGAACCTAGGTTTAGGCATTCACATCAAAAGATGCCCATTACGACTAAACCTCATTTGGTTCTTCAAGCTAAAAATTTACGCATAACTTATTTCCCCACCTTCATCTCATAGTTAGTGGTATGGTTTGGATGCTTCTGATCCAAATTATTATTTAGGTTCCCCCACTCTTCTTTTGATTCTGATCCTAATTATTCCTCTGATGCCTCTCAGTCTTCTAAGGCTTCTGATCCAAATATTATTCAAGATGTGACTCCTATGTCGTGGTCCTCCCTTCCTTCGTAGGACCTCCTTTACCCGTTCCTTGACCATTTAATGACCCCTTCCTCCATCGAAGAGCTCTTCGACTCGAGGTTCCTCTAATCAATCATCCAAGTTGATTCCTACATCGCGCTCTACTGAAATTTTGGATACGCAATCCTCTTAGTCTTCCTCCACGACATCATCTTATAGGGAAACCTATACCAACCAATTCTAAATCTACATCTTCATCTATTTATGAGGCATCTCAATCCAAGTATACTTCTTCTATTAATTAAAATTCAATTCCTCTTTGGCCTCTAAGTCATTTTGATCATACCTTATTATATATTCATCCATCTTCTAAAGATGAATGTTTGCATCCACATAGAACAATTCACAAGAAATGATGTGCTAAGATATATTTACGATGCACTATCCAATTCCTTTGTGGACATGATAAGGTCAAGTCTTCCCCTCGTCTACATCATCACATGTCTTCTAAAACTTCCATGCTTATTGACCCATTTCTTCTAGTCAACCTCCTATGGTCGAAGAACAACAACTTCTACTGATTGATTTCTCTCAGAATAAAGGAACAATTAGACTACACGAAGATATCCCTCTAGAGGATTACAAACAAGGATTATTTCTAGAACTCGATACGCTTGCATATTGGGGAGAAGAAGTTGATTCCTTTTGTCAGAATATAGAGGAAGAGCCTAAGGTCATGGAACTTGATTCTTCTTCTATTATCCCATCTTCACCTTCCTCTGAGCATGATGAGATTTTGGGGTCTAGCATTGATCCATGGCCCTTCTTCTCATTACCCAATCATTCTTTATCTATCACGATTCCTCAATCACAATCACACCATGGGTCACCTCCTGTAGCCCTTCATCACCATCTTCCATGTGTGGGTCACATCCTGGTAGCCAATCCTCATCCTTTCTTGGGCCATGTTCTAGTAGCCCATCATATTTTTCTATCCTAGGGCCACCATTTGGTATCAATCCATTTTCTACTTTTGGGTCACCCCTAGTAGTCCCTTGTTATCATCTTCCATTTTGAGGCCACATTCTAGTAGCCCTCCATTATCTTTAATTTATGAGTCACCTTGGGTAACCCATTACTTTTTTTTTTGGGCGCATCCTAAAGAACCCTTCATCCTCTTCTATCTATGGGAAACCTGCGAGTAGACCTTTGTCTTCCATCTTGGGGACACATCCTAGTATCCATTAGTCATCTTCTAACCGTGGCTCACCTCCTAGGGTAGCCCATCCTCTTAAATTCTTAGAAAATCCTTTTCACCCATCACGTTCTTCTTCTATCAATGATTGGGAAAGCTCACCATCATTTCTCTTGTTCCTATCATCAATCATAAACATTTGATTTCTTCTCCCACTTCTTGGGATTATACAAATCATGCATTAGCTTATAAAAATCCCAAACAGCTTTTTCTTCATCAAGCTCGATCAAAACTTACAAAAGCTCAAAGCTCCCAAAATGTCAAACAAGCATAGGGTAAAAAATCAAACACGATTCAAGAACACACACCAATGCACCCATTAAGTATGGTGAATAGTACAAAAACCTATGGATATGGAGCTCAAGATCCTGCATATGAAATCCATGTTTCAAGATAAATCATAGTCATTTGTTGAGTATGATCTCACCATGATTATCGAGATTGGTGATCACATTACTCTTGATAAACAAATGTACCTAGTCTCCCTTATTAAGGAAATTTCAAACATTTTTGTTGGATCCTATCACATTGAGTGACTTTGTTAGTCCCAAGTTTCTAAAAACTATCAAAAATCTAAAAATCAAAACAATTTCAAAAATACGAAAAAATGAAAAACACATTAAAAAATCAAAGGTAAACGAACACACATTGCAATCAGGTATTGTGTACACATAGATGTTCTTTCTTCCCCTTCTTTTCATTCCTCTGCAAGGAATCCACCATTTTCATCCCTTTGATGATATTTTTGTTAGCTTATTCACACACATTTTGTGACATTTATCTCGTATGGTATCTGTTTGACCTAGTCTTTTATCACCTTGGTAAGTTAAAGAACGAATGACCTCTTAGACATCCTATCACAATCAACATCTATTTAACTCGTCGAAGAAATTTTGTACATAGTTGTTGACACTAGCCAATGTTGTAATCAAAATCACTTCTGCCTCCTTCCATCACTCCATTAGTGATTCTTAACCCATTGTCAAACAAGAGAGCTGAAATAAGTTTTCAAAGAAAAAGAACAAAAATAAAATAAAATCAAACATAAAAATCTAAAAGCAAAAGAAATTGATATATAACTCTCTCTTGGGTATTTCCAATAATCTCTATCGAGGCTATGGATGCCTAATCGACAGAGAGAAATGTTTTGATTTGAATCAAATACATCTCCATGTCGGATATGAACACTGGATAATAAAGCAAAGCAATGTATGACTATCATTTCACTTTCCATTCAAAAATATCCTTTCAAAATCAATCATTCCTACACATTGGCTAGTTTCTTCACTTTCTATCTATCAAATATTCCCTTCAAGAGGTAATTAATTTCCACATTCACACACTCGGATATCTATAAGTAAACAAGATTAGTATGTTACCTAGTGTCCTTTTTTGGACCTTGTTAAGAATCTTTGTTTAGTCCATATCTCATTCACGATTTGTGCCTTTGGCTATTTGATTTTTCAACGTGAGGCTTCTAAACTACATTTATAAAATTTGTTGTTCTTCTACTTCATTCAAAACATCCATGTGTATAAGATTTCATTTTTGACATGTTGGTGGACACCTTTTCCCCTTTCACAAAAACAATATACTACTTCCTTTCTATCATGTGTTTCCTTGTCAAAGTACATTAGGGGCATCCTTGCTCCTTCCTAGCACGTCATTGGTTTACATTCATTATCATGATTGAACATATCCATATTGGCCTTGATCCAGCCTCTACACGTGAAGAGTTTACCTTTGAATACTCCCACCTAATGTGAGACATTTTCGCATCTTCACTTTCTTGCACACACATGTATTGATTCTTCCCTTTTGCATCCCACATATTGTTGGGGGTATCCATGCTTCTTTGTCTTCCTGTATATAGTTTGAGAAAAAAATCAAAATAAAAAAACATTCAAATATGTTATAAAAATAAAAACATTTAAATATGTTTCAAAAAACTTCTAAAAATTGAAAATCATCCTACAAAATGTCATTCTTTGGTCCTTGCTTATTCTTGTCATGAATGAATCATGGATTATTTTCATCTACCCTCATTAATAAATATAGTCTCGCATGTTTCGTCTGTACTGGGCACAACGAGTTTCCTGGTACTATTTTGTAGTGCACAAAGCTTTTTTATAGACCCAAGTCCTCCTCGTTATTCCCCTCGCATGTATAATTTTCTTGGGGTGCCGCTTTTAGCCCTTGTTATTTCACACCAATAGGTTGGAACTAAAGATCAATAACAAAAATATTAGTACCACTATCTTAGACATTGTTGGTTTAAGTATGTGTGTTTGTACTTGTTTCTTTGTTAGGTTATCTTGTTTACTTTCTCATATTGCATTGCATTATGTATGTTGCATGGAGTTAGGCATATTTTACTTTCTCATATTGCATTGAATTTTGTATGTTGCATGGAGTTAGTGTTTTTAGCAATGGACATTTATTCATATATGGATTTTCATGTCATACTACACTTTTGTTCATTCTTTTTAATAAGGACCGATGATGAAAATAATTAGCAATATGATGAAAATAAAGTTGTTTAAAAGGTAATGGATGGATGTTAGCTCATTCCCCCTTCCTCATACTCATTTTATTATATATTCCATTTCTTCCCTTCATCTTCTATCTATTTCCTTCATCTTTTCGATCATTGATCGACCTCTTTCATCACCCCATCGCCACTCGAGGGGGAATCCTAATTCTATTAATTTTTCTTCTATCCCTTCAAAATTTTCTACTTATTTACTTTTCTACTATATTTTAAGTGACATAACTTATGGCACCTCAAAGAGGGGAAAATGTAGACACCTAAAATATACTTATGCCTAGCATTTCCTTTAGTTTAGTCAATTAACGAAACTTCGTTAATCAACCCTTCTCCGCTCCATTCTCAAATGCCCATTCACAACACTCTTTCAGTTGTATTCCTCATATAACCAGCTAATTGGGCTAGTATCTCTCTTATTAACTAAACATTCCTCCTTTTGACCATTCGTAACCTCCCTAGTTCTCCTTGAACCACTTCTGAAAGCTTCTTAAGCTATCTATTAGCCACATCTAGCTAATCGACTCCTCCCAACTCTCATGAGTCTCTAATCAATTACTAATCAAGTGTAACTAGCCTAAACCTAGCTTAACTATCCAAAAGAATGTTCATAACTCATAATCATAAAGTTATTTTGGCTTATCTTTCATCCCACATGCACCAAAGTTCCAAACTTTCTCATCCGAAATCTATAAATAGAAGGCCAATCCCTCCCTTTCAATTTTACTTTATGATGATCAAATCAAACCTCTTGACTCTTTGGAAAGGCATTAGATCTCATTTGTGGTAGATTTAATCTATAAGACATTTTATCTTAGCCATACTCCATTGTTAAGACCCCCTCCATTGTAGCTAATATCTTAATACACCATCCATCATCCAAGCTTGAGTAAATGAGAAGAACCATATGGCCTCAGAGCCATTAATCGTGATCTCCCATTCTTAAAAAGCTTGAGATTAATACCAAACATCACATTTTATTGCTAGGATATTTATAGGTTCAATGTTTTGTAGCTTTCAAAAGAGTAGAGACTAGTATATATGCTAGGTTTTAATGTTTTTGTCAAAGTTATGATGCATGTATAGGAGTGACTCTTGTTTAGCTCTTATCTCACGGTGCATAGTTGAGTTAATTAAGGTTTGAAGTTCTCTAACCTCATTTCCATAGATTTTGAAACTTTTCCTTGTTTACATTTCCTAGCACGTCATTGGTTTACGTTGATTATCATGAGTGAACCTATCCATATTGGCCTTGACCCGACCTCTGCGAGTGAAGAGTTTTCCTTTGAATACTCTCACCTAATGATGTGGAATATTTGCATCTTCACTTTCTTGTGCATACACATGGAATTCTACCCTTGTACATCCCTTCTATCACTTGGGAATCCACACTTATTTGTCTTCATGTACATAGATTCAAAAACTTTCAAAATCAAACAATTGATCCAACCTTTACCTTGCAAAAATTCAAAAATTGACAAAAAATGGTAAACAACTCATACACAACTGAAATATGTGTCTCTCACATGGCACTCATCTCATATCTTGCTGGCATTTTCACATGTTTTGAAACAATGAATCATGGATCATTTAAATCTACAATCATTTACAAAATCTTGGCTACTTGCTTTGTATGTACTGGGGCATATCAAGTTACCTAGTAATGTTTTTTCGTGAACCCTGCTTTTTCATAGGACCCAAGTGTCCTCCATTCTTCTCCTTGCATGTATAATTTTCTTGGGGCATCATTTTTAACCCTTGTCATTTATCACAAAAATTTGGGACTAAATCTCGATAACAAAATATTTGTGCAACTATCTTAAACGTTGTTGGTTTGAGTGTGTGTGTTTGTACTTATTTCCTTGTTAGGTAAGCTTGTTTACTTCTCATATTGCATTACATTTTGTATGTTGCATGGAGTTGAAAGTTTTAGCAATGGACATTTGTTTGTATCTTGGATTTTCATGTCATTTTATGCCTTTGTCATATGCTTATATTTTTAATAAGGACTGATGATGAATATTCTTAGCAATATGATGTAATAAATATTGTCTTATGCAATGCAACATCGCTGATAGCTCAATATCTCTTCCTTGTTATTTTCTTCTTTCTTCTTTATTCTTCTCTTATATGTAGATCATCCTAACCCTTCCCATTAATCTATCTCTTCCATCTCTTCTTTTTGATCATTGATCGACCTCTTTCATCGCCCTATCGACACTCGAGGGGGCATCCTTCACTCTACTAATTTTTCTTCCACCCCTACAACATTATTATAGTCACTTATGTTTATCTATTTTATTTTAAGTGGCACACTTATGCTAACCAAAGAAGGAAAATGTAGACACCTGCAATTCTATCAAAACACTATTATTCTTAATATTGCACTAACTATTCTAATCCTCGCAAATTGACAACACCTCGTCAATTAGGCCTATATAAATATCCTTTTGGACATATTCCTCTTGTAATCAACTAACTAGGCTAATATAGCCTCCTATTAGCTGAATCCTCTTCTAATCTCCTTCTAAACTGCTTCTACTAACTTCCTAGGTTATCAATCCATTTCATGGGATTGAGTAGTCCTCTCACAACTCTCTCAGACTCCTAATTCCTCACTAATCAGGATTAATTAGCCTAAACCTAGATTAACTAGCCTAAGGCATGTTTAACCTCTTCTAAGCCTAGTCAAATCTTACTTTGACTCACTAAAAGTGCTTTTTGGCTTATTCATTTGTCCCACATGCACCCAAAGTCTTCCATTTTGAAATTAGAAACCTATAAATACCCCACTACCCCTAGACCATTTCTAAGAACACTTCCTCCTTTCTAGCATAAACTATAGTATTTTGTTTAGGATTAAGAGCTTCTTTTCATTTTGTTTATTGAGATATTTTCTTTGTTATTGCACTACACACTCAAGATTTGAGTAAATGGGAAGAACCATGTGGCTTTGTAGCCATTAATGGTGATCTCCCATTCTCATAATCATAAACTGATTGCTTAGGATATTTATTAGGTTCATTTACAAAGCTTTCAAGAATAGAGGATAACTAGACATGTTAGGTTTGCTTGTTTACTTCAAGATTAATGCATGTAAAGTAATGAATCCTTTCTTATTTCTTATCATGATGGTCCATTGATTTGTTTTTTTAAATATTTGGGGTCTCTTAAGTGTTCTGCCCCATTTTCATATCTTTTACAACTTTTCCTTGTTTACAACTAGATTGTTATCACTTTCTATTACACATGTTGTCTGCTAATTTATATTTTGATGCATGATACACATATCGATACACACATATAGAAGCACTCTTGCTTCCTTACATTCTCATTATTAAGGGAAATGCCACGACATTCTGTAGGTGCTATTGTTTTAAAATATAGTTCTTTTACACTTCCTATAGCGTTGACATCTCTTGTTTCACATATTTATCCCATGTTGGCTAATACATCATATTCTCATGTTCGACACTCTTGTTTCATGCATAATTTCTTTTGTGTGTATGTTATTGATTACTTGTTTTCCTTATTTTGGGCCTATGTGTGTTGATTGTCTTACATGAAACCGTGGGTATCTCATATTTATGGCACCATGCCTATATTATTTATAATTTATTACTCTTGTTTATAGGCCTATGGGCCTTGAATCTTGATTGCATGTTTTACACCTTATATGTGACATTGTTTTCATACTTCTTAAATCTAATTGCACTATTGTTGTATTTACATGCATTTAGACTACTACTATTACTTTGGTGATGTGATTTTTTATTTATTGCTATCATTGTTTTTGTTACATGTCATAGTTTCCACTATACAAAAATCCTTTTATTTTGTGAGTAAAGGATCTCCAAAGTGACCACCTCTTTAGCACTTTATACATCTCCTCGGACATTTCTTTCAACCATACACATTTATTTATAAATTTTATCCACATGCTTAACATGTTTTTCACACATGCCTTAAAAGAGGGGGCATTTGTACATGTTTATTCTATATTTTAATCAAATAGAAATAAAAATCATAGGGAAGATGTAGGTACAAATAGGGTACAGGAACTTAGAAATGCATTCATACTCAAAATTTTGGAAAAATTAGCACATGGTAAAAAATGTACACTTTCGTAAGAACTGTATGGTACGGTCATTTCCCCCACACATTCCTAACCAGGGGAAATTTTAGCAAGTTTTTCATCATTTTTATATTTCCACCTATGTATCTAGGTTTTCTACAATTTTTCGCATCCAAAATACCCAGATCGATCAACTAATCTGGGGCATGAAAATGTTCATTCCTTCTTCGCATCAACAATGATCTTTAAGATCGATTTTAGGAATCTTGTGGGCATGGATCTCCTTCCTAGTTCAACATTGTTAGCACATTTACATAATGTTCCAACACTTACTCAACTTATATTCATTTATGATGCATATGCAGAGAGTTTGGGGTACCTATTCTCCTTTGTACTATATGTCCTTATTTTCAAAATATAGTCTAGATCCGTTAGTAGCGGTGTGATTCATGGGGTTATGGAAGGAAGTGAAGAGGTAAATGGATTCATGGGTATATTTCCTTTCCTATTACACTTAAAGGGGAAGATATCAAAGTTTTTGAATAACTTTGGTACATGGTCTTCTTCCTTCGTAGGGGTGCATTTGTACCTCTTTATTCTTCTATTTCTTACACATTTTTGTGTTGGGTTACATGAACCTAACATTCCGGTTTTTCCTTGGTATGAATTGGTGATTAATCACCCCCAATCCTACAATAAATTTAAAGCAATAAAAATCTCCAAGAAAAATCAAATCACAAAACAACAGTGTATTCTTTCCTTGTTTACATCTTTTCACTTCACATATATGTAGTTTTTTTACATTTTCTATTTGAATTATGGTAAATCATCTATCATAAACATTTACTACACTCTATTTTACAAGTTTCATCGTGGAGTATGCCAACACCAAGCATAATAACACCAACTCCAAAATAAACATTCAATTTTAAAGGAAACGTATGTTTACATACTTGGGTAAAATTTCCTTTAAGCATGTAATTTTTAATTCATACTTAAAGGGGGAAAAGTATGTTTAACTATGCCCCCTTGCTATGATAAGTACTTATCTATTTCCACTTGGCACTTTTCGAGTTCCTTTTTTATCTTTTTATCCTTACACATTGAAATTTCAACACATTATGAGAATGCAATGCACAAAATAAATATAAAAACACTAGTTTATTATCTCCTAAATTCATACAAAATATTTCTTGTTCCAATTCAAGACCATATGATTTGGTTAGGAATTTATATTTGGTCCTGATCCTATAGTGTTAGACTAATATGTCCTCTAACACTTCTTTCGATTGATATATTTTTGTTAAATCTTATACTTCGTTTGGGCTGAAATTTCTAAGATTTCATATATGAAACCCTATATAAGAAAGGAAAAACTACCTCATTTTCTAACATGGAACTCATAAGGTAATGTACTAGAGAACTCACTTCATACACTTGCAAAACGTATCTAAATATCCATCAATCTCACACTATCACATATGAATTCATTAGGGAAACACCAAATCAGTATGAAGCTAAAAACTACGTCAAGATAGCCACGTCTCTCATCCACAAGAATTCAAACATTCTATCTCTAAGTATCTTAGAAATATCAAAATCAAAGAAAGCATGGTCAAAGTAATTTCTAAATATGATTGATCTATCTAGATATCAAATGCTAGGTGGAGACTGGTGTGTGGTTGGAGGCCTCTTCGATTATTTCTAATGTTGGTGGTACATGGGGGTTCCTACAACCATTCTAATGTTTGATTTGAAACACTCTTCATCAACAAATAGGTTTTATGATGATGATTAGTCCATATAGAGATTCTTGCTTCATGTGCGATGACTAGGGATTGATAGTGACAGATAAATCCAAGAAGGTGAGTACCATAAAAAGCTACAGAATTTGAATAATAAAAGGTAAAAAGATCTTATAGTTTATTCAAGACTGTATAATATGATCATAGTCATAGATATTGTTCTAAAGGTCATTCAAGTTCAAACCCCACAATTTCACCATTGTACAATCTTATATCTCTCTATAATTCATTTGTAATCAACTAAGTTTCTCTATACACTTGTTTTATATTTTCAATTACATGTTAGGTTGATTGGTTTATGCTATATTATTTCTATCTTATCTAGTTTGAAAATATGATATATTGTTTCTATTTTAGCGTCTTTGTAACATATGCAATCAACTCTAATCTAATCTAAAACCTAATTAAAATTACCTAAAATTTAATTAACAGAGTTAAACACATACCATATAGGGGATGAAGCCTCCATATCCCCTATTATTTATGGAGGTGGAAGTGGGTAACTGATCATCATATATAGATAGGGTCCCATATTTTTATATAGGCACACCATCCCTCACCCCTTCTCTCTAATGGGGACAAAGGAGAAATCCTATCATTGATATATAGGGTGAATTGGGTATTGACCATATTGATTAGTGTATTAAGGTCTATATCCATGTAAAGATGAAGAGGAAATACTTCCATGGGATAAAAGACTTATTTATATGTTGAGGTAGTCAAGGATTTATCAACACATTTTTTGGTGTTGAGAGAAATGGCATAGATAGTTTGAATTCCTTCACACAAAAATTATGTTGGAAGAAGACATAATACTATCAATTCCTATATTACATGATAATAATAAATATATACGTTAGAAGAGTATGGATAATAACTAGAGATGGGAGAATAATTGATGATAAATAACACTTTACTAGCCAATAAAGGAATAACTTTCCTAAGCTCATGATCACAGGAAAGTTGAGAGGCAATATTTTTATGTTGATAGTGGATAACAAAAGAATAAAATACTTGGTACCATAGAAGATAGTGGATAAATTATGTTAAATGAATCATACATCCTAACCCCTAATCATTTTTGTGGTTGTAGAAGGGCATAAAATCTAGAAAAAATGATTAGATTTTGATTATGTTCTAGATAGAGAGATATGAAGAAAAAGTTGTGTATGATATAATTTCCAAGGATGCTTACCATGTTATTTTTAAGAAACCATGATAGTTTCATTGAAATTCATTTCATGATTACCATGCAAACACATACGAGGTGGTGAACGATAGAAATAGGTATGTTATGAACCCTATGTGGGAGAATAATGATGTGGTAGAAAAGGGTTTAAATGTTTTGATGATTTTGGGAAAATAATTACCTAATGAGGCAAATTAGAATGATGTATGTTACATACTAATGGTGATACCCATGACAAGAGGGTATGAGGGCACCATCGTGGAAAGAGTTGAGTCACTTATATGTAAGATAAAATAGATGCTAGAAGAATTTGTGGAAGTAGTATTAGATGATCTATCAAGAGGATAACCACCCTCAAAAGACATAAATCACTACATGGATCTAATTTCTAGACCGATATTGATGAAAAGGTGGCTTAGAAATGACACTTCAAGTGAATGTAGAGATAGATAAGTGGGTTCAAGATTTATTGAATAAGGCATTGATATGGAACATCCTTAGTTCATGTGTGGTTCCTACATTTATAGCTCCAAATAAGAATGGAGATCAATTTATGCACATATAATCAATGGAAATAAATAATATCACTATAAATTTTAGGTTTCCATAGCCATGCATGGATTCCCTCATGAGTTGTTCAAGTATAGTAGAATACTTCACAAAAATAATTTTAAGAGAGGAGATCATCATATTTACATAAGAGAATGAGATGAATGAAAGACTTTGTCCATGATGTAGGAAGGATTGTATGATGGTCTTATAATGACATTTGAGTTGAGTAATGCACCAAGTAATTTCATGATGTTTTTGACTGAATTTTAGAGACAATTTTTACAGAAATTTGTTATTATATATACCTAGATGACATTATAAAATTTAGAAAAATGAGGGAGGATCATTTAAAGCACATAAGTCATGAGTTACATAAATTATAGGAAGAGAAGATATTGATAAATATAAATAAGTTACTTTTCATACACATGGAGCTTTTATATTTGGGTTTCATGAATTTTCATGTAGGTATGAAGGTGAATCCTAAAATGGCTTGAGTGATATTAGAGTGGCCTTTACTTTATAATACCTTTAAGGCATGACTCTTTAACATATTGGAAAGTTTTAACCATAAGTTCATCATGAAATTCATTGGATCATGTGTGCCTATCATGTAGGCCATTAAAGGAGATATTATAATCACAAAATCATGCACTTACTATTACATTTATAACGCCAAATATATCATCTAATATATGAATCTCATGTAAGAAAAGTACTCGCTAATGACCAATCCCCTAGTCCTATCATCCATTAGTTGGTCTTCATTGTTATTTGTCTTGCATACAAATTGTCAGTTGTTTACACATTTTTGGTCATCTCTCGTGATTCTTAAGTGTCGTTATTTGGTCATTTTTCATCTCTAGTCTTTGAATAGGGTGCCTAGGGGCGTATCTTGGGGTACCCATGGATGCCCTAGTCCTTAATTTTAGGTGCCCTGGTCCCAACAACACTTAGATTTAATTTATCTTTTCGAGGTCATTCTTTTCATTTTCCCTCTCATTCCCCTAGGTATTAGTTAGCATGTCAGGTCATTAGTGTTGAAATTTGAGTAAGATATCCCTATATAAACATATCATACTTACTATCCTTTTTCGGACTATCTACTAAGGCAAGGGACTACATTTAGGAATCATTTCATCACACACACTGCATAGGAAGGGTTGTATTCATTCTATTCCATCCACCATTTACATTTTACATCTAGCTATTTCCCCCTATCTCTACGTCATTGGCACTAGGGAACCCTAGGCACACAATTGCACACACAAGCACACATAACTACATTGGGTATGGAATGTAGTGCAATGATTAGTTGTAAGTCCACCATTGTGGCAACTAAGGTTAGTCTGAACCCTTCATATGCATCTTTATTTTTTAGGTATTTGATGCTTTGTATGGGATTTACAGTAGATATTCATCACACGTTCATTGTGACATCGAGAAGGTACTTGTGACAACCATGTGACAAGGGTAAAGATATTACGAAGATCTAGTGACACTATCAAATTTAGATCCCAAGATTTTTTCCAGACTAAAGTGCCCATACTATAGACCGGTGCGTGCACAGTGCCCGAGACATCCTCCGGGTTCCTCAATCTAGTTTGATCTTCACCTTCTACAATTTCTTGTGTCATGTCATCATACTCTTCTTCATCGACACATCAACCTGTTCAATTCCAACACACAATGAGGTAAGTCATTTTCAGATTAGTACCCTATCACTCCTATTTCCATTATTTAATTTCATTTAAGTATTAAATAAAATCATTTAGTGTTCACATTTCAGTTTATATCAGTTATTCTATCACTATTACTAGTTTATATTAACTTAAATATAGATTAGACTTTCTTATTTCCATATTTTAGTTAATAATTTTGGTGAACCCGTACTTTATAATATTTCACCCTCGGATCCGATTCAAATCCTAATGGCTAAGAATAATTCATCTTCTTTTCCCATCATGTCTAATTTTAGTGTTAACCCTATATATGATGTGGCTGTCATTCTTTTGGTCACGAATCTCTATTCTAATCCTATTCCTATGTCGGATCATACTCAATAAGAACTCTTAGCTAGTCAATAATATGTGCCTACTCGCTTTGAAGATTCTCCTATTGACATTAGTATTGTTGAGGATCCTATAGCCTTCACTCGTTGTACACCATGCTTTAAAACTACTAGTGTTCCTCCTTTTATCTCTCTCGGAAACTTTAGATGACTTTCTTATGTACTATTTGCTTGGTATTGATCATACTTCACATGTGCATTCTCGATTATTCTCTTACTCAATACACTACTATAATTCCATCTCATTATTCCCCTACTTCGATATTGCTTCTCATACTAAATCTCATGCTAGATTGAATTTTCCTTCATATTTTGTCGATGATCCTATTGATAACATCCTTAGATAAATTATCATTACGAGTCTCTATCTCGATCTTGATGCGGTAGTTTATAGTCATAGTTCTCCTTCCTTTTATCTTTGCTAAATGTTATTCTCGTATTCCATCATTACCTTCTCCCGAGATTGCATCTAACACTATACATGAGTCACCTCCATCTATGAATTCTTCTTCTCATACCCTTTCATCTTCTCTTATTACATAATCTACACCCATTTTTTCATATTCTCCTATATATATATCTTCACCTATTTGGGATGTTGGTGATGTTAGTCCTACCAATGCTATGGATAATCCATCTACATCACCTACTATAGGTTCTTAAACACCTACCACTAGTGTGCCTTTAACATCATGATCTCCCTTATCACCTCTAGATATTCCTACAATCACTCATAATGGCAAATTACAACCTCTTAATACATTGTTGCCATCTCCCACTATTTCTTCACAAGATATCATCTCTCTCATGCATGTCATAGGTCAATTACAATATTAGGTTCAGTATCTTACTCTAGAAGGTAGGGATTACTATGATACTATCGACAAAAATTCCTTACATGGTAACCCTATCCCTAAGAAGATTCATAATTTTGCATTTCGTAAGGACTTTTTCATTCCTACATTCACTTTCTTTGATGGTACGGTGGTCCCCATTCTCATATTTTACATTACCGCATAACTATGAACTCTTATTATAATGATCATATATTACTTGAAGAATTTTGATAGTCTTACCGATGAGGCTTTGCAATGGTACACTTATCTTCCCTTTGGTTCTATTACCACTTTCTATGACAAGGAGGTTGTTTTCCTCCATCGGTTTGTCCTAAAAAATGGCCCTCGGGTTACTTACGATCTCATACCTACTTTACATCAAGGCTCATTAAAACCTATTAAGGATTACATCTTACGATTTAATGCTCATATGCATCGATTAGTATTCTAACCTATAGTCCTTGAAAATACATTCATTTTCTATTGTGGCTTGATTCTTGCACTCAATCAAAGATTACAGTATGATACATGTGAGTCATTTATTCTTCTATGCTACAATGTCATTGATCTAGAGAAATATCTTCTTTCCGCAAATGTTATTGATCCTACATCTACATCTACTTATATTATATCAACCAGTCCTCATCCATATAAATTGTTCGAGCATCCTACACAGTCTCCACCTTTTCCTCATAAGCAAGGAAAATTTTCTCAACCTACTCAACCACCGGAGACTACTTCTTCTCCTCCTCCATGATAGGCCACTTCTCCTTCCACTTCATATATGTCACGTATGCCATTGCAATTTTCCCATCATGCTAGACTTCATGATGTGCTCTTTTCCTTACTTGAAAAGCATATAATTCACTTACCATCCAATCACCATCATCCACAACATAGGCTACAACGTCAACGTGACTAACCTTATTGTAATTATCATCGTATTAATGGTCATCGAGACAATGAATTTATTTCCCTTCATGATAGATTATGACATTTAGAGGATTAACACATCATCTCCTTTGGCTCTCTCTCACATGGGTGATCCATATCTCATCTCCTCGTCGAGAGAGTTTCTACTACATTTGTGTCATCTCCTTCCCCTTGTGCTTAGGCCATAGTGTGTCCACCACAATAGTTTATTACTCATGCACACTCTCCACCACGTTCATACAATATTGCATCATCACATCCATCACATTCACTTCATCCCTCACATCCATCGTATTCACGCTATCCACCACATCATGTTTCTCCTTCACAACACACCACCTTCATGCATACCATTGCAACTCCACATGATATTTAGTTTGGCACATATTCACATATTGATTCTATTCCACATGCTTTTGCCACTTCATGCCACCTTGGTATTTAGTAGGTGATTACTATCACCTTACCCTCCGATGATGCACTTATGTTCTTACGGTTCTTACATGACTATTAAGTGTTTAATTTAATAACTTTTCATCACACGCTCCTTCATTCATCTAGCACACCTAATCATTTCTTGATGATGTGCTCTTGCTTTCCACAAGTTCATCAGTAGACTATTGAGGGATCCTAAATAAACGAAGCTAATCATCCATATAGTGGGGAGAATCACTCATCTTCCCCATTCCTTTCATCACATTAATGTACTATGATTAGATTACATTATTAAAACACCTATTCACCACAATACATTAGTTTGATCATCATACATCATCTCTTTTTGCATTCATCATCATGCTAACTACATGTTACAAAGTCCATTTAATAAAAACTTCACTTAGATCATTATTCACATTCATTATCTATTACACATCCTATTTGCTACTATTGCACAAATATTACATCAATCAACATTAACAACACTAATAAAAACATCGCATACATTCCAACAATAATCACAAAATCATACAACATCAATACAACACAAAATAATATCATCATATATAAATCACATGTGTCCATATACATTACAAATACAATCATCACCTGGGGGCAAGTCCCCTACATCATATACAATAATACCCATCACACCTCATCATTGTTATCACTCTCGTGTACTGAGATCCCTAGAACTAGATGCATCACCGCTAACAACGTTTCCACTATTCGCGACCTCAATACCTCTCCACTTGCCTACATAATAAGGTATTATCCATAGAGTGCTTTGAGAATTGATGTTGTAAGTATATGTATTGAGAAAATACATCTTGCATTAGGGGACCATCACCCAACGCCTCTCTCGATCTATCTAGTCTCCTCATGTGCTTCATCTCTCTTGGTGAGCAATACATTACACGTGGCTACTGCTACTTTACCACTGGCTCAAATAAATGGGTATCCTCATCTCGTGATCTCATCCACTCACTCCAAAGTATACTTCCACCAAATACATCATTAAGCACATTCTGCGTCGATGTGCGGATGGATGTGTCAACTATCAAAGACCAATATGCATCACCTATAAAATGAACAACATAAGGCATTAGATAACCATTACTAAATCATCAACCAATAACATAACACAAAAAATAGACATATATAAATACTTACACTCTGCTTTAGATTTTGCAACATTTTCTAGGGCATGTGCTTCCTCCTCTCCTAATCCTCCCTGCAGTAACCCCGCTACATCTACAAATAATGGGAACAACAATACCCATCAATGTGTCGCTCACCATGTGTGGTAATCCTCTATGAAACCCGCATCATCCGAGTCTATCATATCTATCACCGCATCTACCTTATCTAGACCAAGGGTTCAAGTTACTTTGCTATGGGCCCCGGTCTAGCTCTGTCCATCCTATGTTCTCTAATAACTCTTAACCATATAGATGGATCTAGGGGCACATCTTGAGCCATTTCAAATTGTTGTGACACCATCTCCATTTGAAAAATATTGGCCACACCTAGAAATATATCCTCTAATCATATAGTACTCTAAATACACCTAAAATCTATAACATCCTTGGGCCATTCGCCATAGTGTGGTACGACCTCCATATAATGGCCTTGGGCCCCATCCTATCTATTAATGCCATGTAGGTATTTGTGTCCATCCTACGACAAAAAACATTAATCCACATCCTCACATATATCTTTGGCCTATCCCACTCTCCTCATGGACCTCCAACTAGCCTCAACACTTGCTATGTGCTCATATGCCCATACATGTAATCACGTAGTGGCTCTTATCCCACCTCCATGCTCATCATGAATAAATCGGTCAAGTCCTTATATAGGTGGGCCAACACACACCATGCCCAGGCATATATTGTGCTCTCCTCCTCTATATGTTAGCATATATCATGCATCTTATACAATATGCCTACACCCGTCCCTCCACCGCTATAGATGAAGCAATAAAAACTGCTATGAACTTCCGCAAACGCAGAAACACCAAACCTCAAAATAACATCCAAACTAATATGGGCCTTGATAGGTACTCAAGTCCCAAAAAAATACCCTCTCGCAGCTCACATCTTCCTATCCATGTCCTCCAATGGCATAATCTATAATCTCTCTCCAAAACTAGCAATCAGTATATATACGATAAACATCCTCCAACATCACAGTCATGTCCTTTGTAGGAAACCAAATGTACATGTATCCGCACACCATCTATCACATAGCCCAGTCCAACATCGACATATTATGGGGCACATCTCCCATCCATGCTATGTGTCGTAGGCCGACACACGATCCATCACATCCCACTCATTATATAACAAACCTAATCTAAGCAACATACTCAAAATATGTCCACCACAAAACTCCCTCGAGTGAGTATCGCTCTAGAGAACACAAAACAACAAAAACACAATGTTAAAAAAACTATATTAATCCAATCACACTCACAAAGAACATTCATATACTTTACAACTCTCATTTTTAGCATTCTAAACAAGAGCACCAATATGCGGGACACTAGCACCCGGATGTGGGCGTTCTTATCCCAAGGGTCACTAGTGCCCTCACTTCTATTTTCTAGGTCTAAAACATCAAGAAAATTCAAATTATCAAATTTGTAAAAATTCACTAGAAAATTACTAATACACCATACATTTTTTAAAAAACAATGCACTTACCAACTCGTAGTCATGCGTGACGCTACAACGATTGCCTTCCTCTTAAAATGACTAGGATGCACTTCTCTCACTTGCAAAATTTTCACTCACTTCATCCTCAATCTCATAATCACACAAAAAACAAATGAGGTGACTAAACTCTTTTTCACCTTACTATTTATAGTTACCTTTTCATCACCCAATTTACTATAGTCATTATTTCACGCTTATTATCACCACTAATACACATTACATGATTTTCGTCATATCTTCAATGTTTCTACTCCTATTTACACTGCTTACATTTACGGAATTATTTTCATAATTCCGCCAACCACTCATCACATACACATTACAAAAGCATTATATCTCTTTGAATTTGTCTTCCATTCACTCCACATACACTTTTACAATTTCTATCTATTTTCTGCTTTAATTTTTCTTAGCGTTTGTTCTTATCATCACTTCCCCTTTAAGTGAAAGGGCATATCGTTAGATTCATCCTATAATTCCCCTTATATTACCATGTGATTAATTAACACTACAAACTATTCATGTAATAATTCATTGTGCGACATTTCACCATCAACTTCCCCTAATGACCTAACTTGGGGGCAACAAATATATAAGTTTTCTATACAACGTTTCATCACTTCCCCCTAATGACCTAACCTAGGTGCAACAAGTGATTAAAAATATTTCTATACAATCATTCACTAGTTTCTATCGATTCCCCCTAATGACCTAACCTAGGGGTAACTAGCGTAAACTATCTCCATGAGTAATAAATCAAATCAATCAATCAATCAAAACATTTAAATTTATAACAATCATAATCATATCATTCAATCAATACAAAATTAACATAATTGGCCTCCTAGATGACCTAACTTGGGAGCTACGCGTGACTTCCCATATGACCTAACTTTGGGAGTTATTTTACATTTCGCATTTACTTCCGGATGACCTAACTTGGAAACTATCATTTCGTGTTTGCTTCTAAATGACCTAACTTGGAATTCGTCATTTTGTGTTCACTTCTAGATGACCTAACTTGGAATTCATTACATTACGGTGACAACCATCGAGTGGGGACAAGAGTGCCTTTCCTATCCCACTACTATATGGTTTAACTGTTTGATCAAAATTATTTGGATCTAAAACCAAAACCTTTGATTTGAGTCCATCTGTAGTGGCTAGATCTTGAGGATGTAGTTAGAGATTGGAGAATAACACACTTTTCTCCCTATACTCTTTCTTTGGCAACAGGATGCCTAAATCCTTGATCGCTTATTCGATACACATATTCGAGTTTAGGAATTAATCACTCCCTACCCCATCTCATCATTATTATATGAATTTGATGTCATCATACATTCTAATTATGACTCTCATTTAGTGCACTTCATCATACTAGTACAATTTTTTGTTACATTACATGGATCAATCTATGATCCATGGTTCGACATGCTTTATGGTTCTTTTGCCACACTCTTTCTACCACACTGCATGTTCTACTTCAGCATGGGCTTCTTCAAATTTCTCTCAAGAATGCATATCTATCTACTTTATGTTATCTTTGAGATATTCACTCACCAACATAAAGTGGGAGCGAATGTAGTCACAAAATCACACACTTAATATTACATTTATACCGCAAAATATGTGATCTTATATATGGATTTCACATGAGAAAATATTCACTAATGAACTATCCCCTAGTCATGTTGTCAGTTAGTTGGTCGTTATCATTATTTGTGTTGCGTAGTCATCAATTGTTTGCATGATTCTAGTCATCTCTCGGGAGTCTCGGTGTCGTTACTTGGTCATTTGTCATCTCTAGTCTTTGACTATGGTGCCAAGGGTAATCTTGGGGTGACCATGGGCACATCCATCCTTAATTTTAGGTGCCCTAGTCCCGATAACAATTATATTTAATTTATCTGTTTGGTGTCTGTCTTTGTCATTTTCCCTCTCATTCCCCTAGGTACTAGTCAACATGTTGGGTCATTAGTGTCAAAATTTGAGCAAGATATCCCTATATAAACATAACATTCTTATTATCATGTGTAAATTATCTACTAGCAAGGGCTATCTATATACTAAGGAAAGGGACTATATTTATGCATCATTTCATCACACAGATTACATAGGAAGGGTTTTATTCATTATATTCCATCCACCATTTGCATTTTACATCTAGTTATTGTCCTCTATCTTTGTGTTATTGTCACTAGGGCACCCTAGGCACACAATTACACACAAGAGAACACAAAACTACATTGGGTATGGAATGTAGTGCCACATGTAGTGGTAAGTCCAACATTTTGGCAACTAAGGTCAATCGACCCCTTCATATATGTATTTATTTTTTTAGGGATTTGATGCTTTTTATGGTGTTTTGCAAGTAGATCTTCATCACGGGTTCACAACGAAATCAACGAAGGTAATGTGATAACCATGCAACAAGGGTAAAAATATTGCAAATATCTAACGACACTTTAAGATTCATATCCTAAGATTTTCTATAGAATAGAGCACCCATATTATGACCGAGGTGCCCATAGATGCCCCAATCCTCCTCCAGTGCCCAGGTCTAGTTGAATCTTTAGTTGTTGTAATTTCCTAGGTCTTGTCATCATACTCTACTCCTTCCACACATCACTGTTCAAGTCCAACACACAATGAGGTAAGTCATTTTCGAGGTTAGTATCCTATCACTCTTATTTCTATTATTTCATTTCATTTAAGTATTACATAAAATCATTTAGTGCTCACATTTTAGTTTATATCACTTATTCTATCACTATTACTAGTTTAGATTAACTTAAATATAGATTAGAATTTCTTATTTCCATATTTTAGTTAATCGATATGAATGGTTTTTTCTTAGAGCTAGGATGCAAAATTAAGTTTTCAAGAGTTGAAGAAGAATGTCACTAAGTATCCAAAGTGTTGGAATTTCTAAATTTTGAGAAGGTCTTGTAGAAGGATTTTCATATTAGCGGCACAATATTGAGTTAAGAAGGTAGACTAGTAACATATTTAAGTGAGAAGATAAATGTTATGGAGAGGAAGTATAGTGTGTATGGTCATGATTTTCATGTAGCTGTGTGGGAACTCAAAAGGGAGGCATTACCTATTATTGAAAGATTTTTTCATGTACATCATGTTTTCATCTAAAACGTGCACCCATGAAACATAATGAAAATAGGAGAATGGATCTCAAGTGTGGGAATTGACTCGATAAGAAAGACATGGCTTCCTACACTAACTACCACTAAAATCTAATCTATTGAATTTGAGGGAAAAGGGATGAGAAGAAAATATGAAAGCAAAGGGTGTGATTGCACAAAGAATAAATGGATCACCCTCCCAACGTGAGTGATCAAGTGAAGGAACAACATGCGGAGTCCATAGGGTGGATATTATCCACAACCGAACTACATATTAATCAAACAATCACTCAAATTCTTTTAAACATAGTGATATGAAAACTAAGAAAATGATAAACACAAAAACCATGTAAATATCATAGAGTTAAGGAGCCAAAAACACAAGAAAAAGGTAATACAAGAACCACAACAACAATTATATTGATCACTAAAAATATACAAAGTCTAATATCAACACAATCAAAGGTATTATTTTATTTACATAACTCCAAATTAAAGGTTAGATACACTCAAGAAGCTTCAACACTAAAAAACAAAATCATTTTGCTTCCAAGAATGTGTAAACACATAATCATGCACATATTACTATTTTTCTATTCCATCGTGATGTTGTTATATACATGAATCTTAAGTAAGAAAACTATTCACTAGTGACACAATCCCTTGTCCATCTATGTCTTTGATTTATTTTTTATTGTAACCATCTTGTACATTTTTTATTTTTGTATCCACCTCTAGTCAGTCCACAAGGATCCATGTCTGTTTGTCTTCTCACATTTGTCGTCATTTCTCCCAGGACACTAGTGCCCACTCTGACACTAACACCCGGTGTTGGTGTCCATTCTGCACTCTTGTCCTATTTGTTCTTTTAACCCATTTTGAAATTTTTGGTCATCCTTTTCACTTTTCTTATTTGTATCCCTTGTTCATAGTCATCCTTTTGCGTCACTAGTGTCAAAACTCAAACAAGAGACTCATATATATCAACATACATACTATTATTTTGGTGGCATTCTAAGGGACTATCTCATCTACATACTATTACTACCATCATAAGGGGCTGCATTTTTGGGCTGCATACACTACATAGGAAGGGTAAGTACTGAATTCCATTTAACAAAGTTTCATATAAGCTATCTATAACCCATTAACTTAGTGTCATTTGTGTGAGGGAAACCTAAAGACACAATTTCACACAAAAGCACACATAACTAAATGGTTTATGAAATGTAGTGCAACACTTGGTACTAAGTTCACTCTTGATTAACTATTGGGGTCGAGTCTAAATTGACATATTACATTTTCATTTCAGATCTAATGTATGCATGAGCTTGTGTAAATAGTTATGGTTTTTTTTGGAGGTTACAAGTGACATTGAAACCATAATGATGTAGAGAAAACAAGTAACTTGTTACATGTACACAACTAATCAAAAGATGACAACAATTCCCCTTTACTTACTTTGCATTTTGAGTATCATTACTAATCCAAATAACGGATTACTCTACTCTATATAACTAGATTTCATTAGGTAGCTTCAATACTCATTATATTTTTCTTCATACCCTACCCACCGGTGTTATTTCAACAATCCAATAAATCACACTTCCTTCAAGATTACTCTACACTTACCTTATACACTCTTCTCTTCAAGCTTATCCAGTAATCCTCCTTCCTTAAACATGCCAATTTTTGGTTTTAGCTTCTTTCACACTCGCTCGGGATGATATATTGTTCAAACACCTCAAGGTATGGTTAGTGGATCACCAAAAATGATTCAAAACAACCAGACTTGTAATGCTTCTCTCCTTTGCAAAAAATTGTCCCCTTCTTTATTGAGGCAATGTATGCCTCGATCATATGTGGGTGTAGACTCTTAGAGGTTCTTAGAGGGCCTCCTAAGCTTCACTAGTATTCCTTTTCCACCTTTAATATGTTTCCAAAATTTGAATCCAAATCCTTCTGCAACTCCCTATAGCTCTCTTCTTTCCTTTTGTTTTAAAACCCTTAACTAGGTCTTAGAAGGAGGAATGTCATGCATAATTTAGGTTCAAGACAAATTTAATATGAAATAAAGGTAAATCTAGGTACCCTTTAATTAATTTTTTCTATGTTTCAATTTTTTAACCTGTGAAAATTACCTCTATAGGGAGGTGTTTTCAAAAAATGTCAAATTCCTTGAACCTACAGTAGAGTTTTCTTTCCTGAAGGTGTTTTCAAAATTTTGAAGTTTTCTAAACTACAAAGTCTGAATTTTTGAAATTCGAGGTCTTCTTATTTTGGTGTTTTCTCATCGATTACAAAAATTTTTTTACAGTTCTAAACTCCAAAGTTCAAATATCGAACTTTAGACTTTTGGGTTTCGTGTTCTCCTTAGCATTTTTCGTTGTTTTTGATGTCGGTCTCGAACTCGAAATTCCAAAGTTCCAAAATTTTAGAACTTTGGACTTTCAGGTTTCAAAGTCTCACATTACCTTCATGGATATTTTCGTTCTCGAAGTTCCGAAGTCTGAAACTCCGAAGTTATGAAATTTCAGAACTTCGACCTTTCGAAGTTTTGGACTTTGGGTTTCACATTGTAATGAACTCTTCGAAATTTTGGAGTTTCAGGGGTTACGATTTTAGAGCTTCAACAAAACATTTAATTTCTAGCTACCCTCACATGTGTCAAATTTTGAGCATTAATTTCAAGGTTCCCTATATAAACTCAAAATTTTACCTATCATTTTCACTTGGTTTTTGCTCTCACACATTGATTTTCTTGCACCATTTTGTACTTTCAAGGTAAATTTTTAGGTTATTTCTTCTTTTTGGTTTATGATTAATCAGGGTTTTTTTGTTTGTTTATTTTTTATCTGTTCTTCTTTTCTTGTTTGGCATGAAATCTCCTATCATCCACTATTCATCTTTAACCATGTCATCTAATTCTTTTCTCAACACTACAAGCTTCAATTCATGTAGGCATCTAGTCTCATCAAATCCAAGGATTGTGCAACAAGTTCCTTTCAGATCTCCAGAATATTTAACTTTTTCTCTCTCGAAACTGTTCCTTTCAGTGATTTCAGATTTTTAAAGTTTGGAGTTTTGGAGGTCGGAGGTTTGGAGGTTGGAGTTAGCAGTACTTTTCGAGGTTTACTTTTCTGGGGTTTCGGAACCGTGAGAGTTTGAGAGTTTCAAAGGTGTGAATTTGGAGGTCAAATTTAGCAATACTTTCAAAGATTCGAGAGGTCTACTTTTGAGCTTTACGGTGCTTTTAGAGTTTCGAAGGTCAACATGTTTGGAGGTTCACTTTTTCAAGGTTTGAACTGCAAAGTTTTCAAACTTTCAGAGGTTTCTACTTCGGAGTTGAATTTTTTTGGAGTTTCTATTTTTGGACTTTTGGACTTCGGTATTTGTATCTGCAGGTGTGAGGGTAATTTACGGGTAACCATCTTGAAATTCCATTTTGGCCCCTTGAAGAAGTCTAATAACTGGTCAAAATGGCCTAAAACTCCCTTTCAAAAATTAAGTTATTTATGAACTTAGCCATTTTTCAGCTTCTTCCTAGCGCAAGAATTCTTGTGTCGACATCAAGGAATTTGCACCCACTCATAAAACCTAAGGCGCATAAATTGTTATGTTGACATACCAAAATGTGTGCCCCTTAGAAAGCCCTTTGGCGCTTGGAAATGTTGTGTCAACATCATAAAACATGCACTAAGTATTTTTCTTAGGCGCTAGAAATGTTGTGTTGACATCTGGAAATGTGCGCTAAGGCGCTGGAAAACTCATGCCAACGTCAATAAAATTGTGCTAAGGCACATTTTCACTCATGTTGACGCTCTAAAAAGTGTGCCAAAAGAAGTTGGTGAAGTAATAAATGCCAGTTTTTCTATAAATAGGCACTGACACCTATCATTTTCATGAATTGAAAATTACGAAAAGTGTTTTCCCTGCACTGTTGTCGGCCGTCCTTGTCACCCTCGCGTGCCATTTTTTGAGCTTGTGGTCCCCATGTCATTCTTCGTCATTTATAAATCTAGGTAAGTGGCTCCTCTCCTTGTTGTTTTTGTTTTTGTTGTGTTAGGTATTAGGGTTGGTGTAGAAAAGATAAAATCTAAAGAAACACACCTAATAAATTATCAAACCAACTGAAAGCCCTTTTGCCTCTCCTTCCAGATCTACAAATCTGGAAGACCCCTACCTCCGAAGAAACCAAAAAATCATCTTTATCTACATGTTGCCTTACCAAAAATGTCTCTCTTGCCATCAAATCCAAATCAAGAAATCCATGGGCTGTTAATATGTAAAAACTCCTTGGCGCACTATTTTTCCACGTTACACATTCCAAAGTTACACTTTGAGGCACATTTTAAAACCATGTAACAAGACCTTTTCTCGCACCTAGCCAAAAAGAGCACTTAGCATATTTTCATGAGGCGCTGGCACCACTTCCATAACATCAACATGCCATGTTGTGTGTTGCAAAACCGCGCCCCACACCTTATCCTTCGCGCTGAAACTTTTCATGCAACACCTTGCAAAATTGCACCATTTGTAAACTTGGCGCAACTTTTCCTAGGTCAACACCAAGCGCAATTTTCCTCATGTTGACACCTTCCTAAATGTGCTTTACCCTTTGGCACCAAAATTTGCATGTTAACATCCAGAAAATTGTGCCCTTTCTGCTTGGCGCAACTTTTCTCATGCCAACATTAGGCACAAAATTTTTCATGTCAACACCCCAGAAAGTGTGCCTAGCAATTTTAAGCCTCTATAACATGTTGTGAACCTGCGCATTGCACCCTAAGCCTTATAATTGCTTGTTCTTCATTCTGCAAGATTTCATTATGAATAACATGACAGTTGGCATGGCTCTTCCGTGTTGGACCTCCTTGATTCTTTTTACAGAACAACAACATCCATCCTTGAGCTCACACATGTCTTCATCAAGCAAGTAACCAACTAAAGCTAAAGCCAAAGCTAAGCAGTCAGAATAAGAGATGAAGTATAAGTATCAGAAAGTTAGAATGCCTAACTCATACATAGAGTGTAGCCTCGACATTAAAGACTCGAGTGGGCCATATTGATATGGATGACTTCGGATGAGGACCAACCCAGGCAAGCGATGGCCCATGGATGAACAATTTGGTGGGAAGTGGATAGCACTTTGCAGCTGGGCTTCCAGTAAGTGTCGTAAATAATGAGTTTATTATGTTGGTGGCCTGGTGTTATAACAAAGACACTATATGTGTCAAAAATAAAGAGTAGCATCCCATCATAGATCTCACAACTTGTCTCTTTGAAATGATCTTGGGCATTCCTCATCACATGCAATATGTAGAGATAAGTCTCGAAGACTGTAAGAAGGGCTGGGACGATAGCTTTATCTCGAAGAACAAGAAGTCGGTGAGTAGATGGCCACAAATCATCCACTGTAGTGACTTCAATGAATATTTGAGTGATACAATCACATTCTTAAATAGAGTATTTGGGCTCCCTAATGCCCATTATTTCCACAAATGGATGCTAAGGTATCTAGAAACCACGAACAAGAATGCACCTTATCAACATTTTGGCTAGGGTGAAATCATCAGCGACACCATCTCCCAATAGCTCTAACAAGTTCTAACAATTGGGAAGTTCTACATGAATTCCTATGTTGTATATGTTGTTGCGGCGCGTGAGGGATTTTATAGGGTTAGCTCAAAATGGGGTATGGCTCCAAATCAAGATATTTGAGTTCTACCCAGAGCTAAAGCTTGAGTCCAAAGCATCTCCCGGTTCTCTAATATTAATGATGCCTTCTTCATGAGGTAACTTTGCTTTGCTAAGGCCAAACATGAGACATGGTCGAGACCAGCTTGAGTGTGATTGATGCCACAAAGAAATGGGGAGCATTGTTCACACAATTCCCCACATTCACATATCTCAGAGTGGTGAATTTTGAGGGAGAACTGACGAAGCTTCCAAGGTTTGCAGGGCCAAAGCTGATCCTCTTGGAGTTGTCAAGGAAACTAATCACTTACCATGAGAAGTACATGAAGAGAAAGAAAGGAGGAACTCCATTCCCCTTCTGATTGGCGATACACACCTGCCTCACACTTGCCAAAGCATGGGAGATGTATGCTGACCTAAAATTGTTGAATTTGAAGCACAACTTCCCAGCAAGGCCCACCTTCGATTGCCAGAGTTACCTCCCAAAGGAAAAAATTGATCCCATCCATGTTCCCGAGATCGAGGACATTTGGATCGACCTAACACATGAGATAGACATCAGGTGAAAGGATCACTCCCGGCTGGCTCTGGAGGAGATCATCCACTATGGCGTAGCCATCATCCCAAAGGAATTCCAAGAGATTGATCAAGAAGTTGATCAGGTTTACCTTGACACGGATGGGGATGATTGGCCATTTGTGGAGATTGACAAAGCCAAAGCACTTTGAAAACCATTCAAGAAAGGGTTAAGCCCACGTTGCAACACACCAAACATTGGTGCAAATAGAATGGTCTCACCTACCTTGGAGTTGATTTCACTACTTCTCCTTCAGGTAGAGCACCTCCAAGACCGGCTCAAGTGCCGAAAGGAAAAGGAAAGGATAAGGAGGGTGAATCAAGAAAACAAGAAGAAGCTCTGAAGGCCTTCCTTCTACTTCTGAGAAGCAAGTGGTCGACCTAGTGTCTCTAGGTAAAGAAGAAACAATGGAGGTTTCAATGGATACATCCACCGGGATGTTATCATGACTCTAACCTATGCAGAGGTACATAATGTTCCTTCTTCTATTTCTTCTCCTTCTCCAGTCATTGAAACATCTATTCCTATGGATGTGTCTTCTCCTCTGCCTTCCTCCCTTCCATCTCCCACCTCTTCCATCTTCTCCTCTCTCGTAGATCTATCACCCAGTGTTCCCTCCATCCAATTGCAGATCCCTTCTATTTCCGCTTCCTTCTCCTCCCCGTTAGTAACTCTAGGCCCCACAAGCAGCGGTGTGTCAGATTCCCTATCAATGCCACCACTAAGTGTTTCGATATACTTCCTTGAGGCCTCTGTAGTTGCTCCCCCTCTCACTCCAGTTTCTTCTTCTATTTCCTCTACTTCCACTCCCATAAGTCCTGGTTGGATTTCCCACCACCTGAGTTAGCATAAGAGAAAGGTTCCCATCGCACCCATGGACTTCTTTGTCATTCGAAGAAGGGGCCCAAGAAGTAGAAATTGATAACTCACTTTTCTAAGAGCACTTCGGGGAGAGATTCATGGAGATTGCTTACCTAGACCCCACCAGGAAAAGAAAGATTTTTCCCCACCGACTTCACAAAGGTGGTGAAGTCACAATGGGGACCTCATCTAAAATCCTTCAAGGAGAAGCCTTGTCTATAGTAGATGCTCTATGCAAGAAGCTCCAAGAAGAAAAATAGGAGAAGAGGATACTCAAGGAACAGAACAAACATCTCCTCCAAGCATTGCAGAAAATGGGCAATGCTCCTCTTATGACTTGCCATTTGAACCCATTGAAGTTCTCAGTCAAGATAAAATAAATGAATATGTTAAGATTGGTGAACAAGGCACAACAGTATCATCCTAGATCGAGTGGATCCTTAGAGATGGTCATGAGATGATTGGGAAATTCATAGTGCTCTACCAAGATATAACCCAAGCAAATAAGGAGCTACAAGCAGTAGTAGGTTCCCTCTCGAAGAATTGGATAACACCAGGTTGTAGCATGAAACATTTCAAGCCATGGTTGACTACTCAGTTGACGACCTATTAAAGGTCGGTGTTATCGATCACCCACATGTGCATAACAAAGCTCTCATTACTTTAGATTACCAGGTTGATCAAATGGAATATATCTTGGAGAGGATAGATAAAATCAAAGATGAAGCCCTGGACACATGATACAACATGGAGCAAACAGTTACAAAAATGTCTCCAGGGATGCTCAGTGAATCATACACTTTGAGGGAAGCAGATGATACATTTCGATGATTCAAAGCTATCATCACTAAAGGTTTGATGCTAGAGGTCACTTTTGACCGAGATTTAATTAATAATCTCTTGGCATGCTACAACTTCATTTGCTTTTTGATCGATCGTGCAAAAATTTCACCGAATTACCCGACAAGCTCAAAAATGAAAAAGAAACTTGCGAAGTCATTGACAATCATTTTAAAGGTCCAGATCATGATCAAATTCAAGCGATGATCATCAAGTTTATGGAGTATCAAGTGTAGTGTCACATCGACTCTCCCGATCACAAGAAAGACACCAAGTTCGAACAAAGAGATGATGAGGAGCAGTTTCTCCTCTTGTGTATGCTTTGATCATTTTTGTAAAAATATTTAAAAAGCATGTTGGCATTTACGGTGACATCATCCATGTTGCACCATGGGATGTTGCCATCCAAAAACTTGCCGAAAGTCAACTTTTGACTTTTTAGATATTTTGTAAATATCTTGTAAGATATTTTATAAATATCTTGTAAGACATTTTGTAATTAGTGGTTGGTTTGCTTTTGTCTTCCTTCTTCTTCTTATAAATACTAGAATACTTGTTGTATTCGGTGTGGACATTTTTGTATGAAAGGATAAGTGACGAGAGAAAGATTGTGTTTTCTTGTAACATGTAAGAAATATTAATACATATGTTCAGAATTTGTGCTTAATATATGTGTTATTTGTGTTCTTTCTTAAGTTAGATCTATGTTTTTATTCATCGAGATCTTTCTTATTTGTTCAGTATAATTGTTTATGCAAGTATTTGTTTTTCCCATTCTATTGAATTCATTTCTTTTCTTCCTTCGATTCATTCCTACTTTTGTGAAGTTAGAATAGTGTAGATTTTGCACATTCATGCTTGATAGATTAACAATAAACCAATTTTGCTTTGTTGTCTCAAAGAGGGCTATGCCCTATGCCTATCTTTTGCCCCCATGACATTTGGATAGATTTTCGGACCAACAATATTTTAGAACCTTTAAGGTTTATTATAAATTTTTAAAGATAAATCTAATACCAAATTCTGATTTCATGTCAACTTCCTCAACAAATGGCAAGGGAAAAATGAAGTACACATTCTTAGGAGTTTCTCCTCACTCATACCTATCTTCAAATTTAGGGAATATTGGAGATAATGATCTTTGACAAGTGGATATGCACAACTTTTGGGAAAGATTAAAGGCCCCTAATAATAAACCTTGGATGTAGCCAATATTCGACAATGGAGTTGCTCTTGATGTGGGTTTTCCTTCATCCATGCATTTCCCTAAGTTTATCTTTGCTACAATAGCTCATTTTGATAAGGATTCTGAATCGGTAAAGGACAAAGATGATAAGGTCATGATTAGGTTGGACACTGATTTATTTAAACTTACGGATTTTGAAGGATATGAATTTTTTTTACCAGAAGCTAAAATTGAACATTGGGATAAAGAAACTAAACTATGTACAAAGGTCATGATGAAGAGTTACTTGGAAAAGAATGTCATCAAGCTTCCTAAAACATTTTTCCACTCAGACTTCATCCAGGAAGTAAATGATCTTATTGTATTATTGAGTAGAGTTTTGGGTCTTACTTTGCAAGGGAATTTCAGGAATGGATGTTCCTTTATATTGCTACTATCAAGAAGAATAAGGAATTCATACAATGGGGGAACATATCAACAGTTCAATTTGTTTTCAGTTGAGAAATGTCTTGACTTCTAAAAACTTCTTCATGACTTCCTTCCTCATTTATGTTATAGCTGCCATGGGAGAATTCAATGGTTTGAATACAAAAGGTGTTAGAAGTGTGTCACAGATTTATCAATTTTATCCTCAAATTACAATGGAAGAAGGAAACAAACATTTTCATAGGGTCAATGATGCCTTTTTTGTTGTCCTCCTTTATCATTTTGATAAAAATTGTATAATCGAAGAATTTATGATGAATATTTTAAAGAGGTAAGGAATGGGGAGCCATCTATCTTCAATTCCCAACATTCACATACATCAGATTCCAGGTTTTCTAGGTGCCCCTAGAAAATTACCAAGATGTCCTACCGATAAATGGGTCTTGTTAGAATTGGTTTGACAATTGTTGGATTACCATAAAATTCAAAATAAATGACATAAGGTAGGAGTCCAGTTTCCTATTTCAATAGGAAGATATACCTATGTGCCGTATTTATAAGGAAAATAATGTGGATGGAGAAATGTCTAAAGTTACCTTGCAAACTTTCCATCCCATAACTAACTTTGATTATTGGGGTAAGTTCAGTGAAACAGATTGGCCAGTTCTCACGTTCCTCAGTTGGAGGATATTTGGATTCACTTTGTCGGGATGAGATTATTATCAGACAACAAGAATATGAGAGGTTGACCTTGGATGAAGTTAAACAATTTAGTATTGCAGATATTTTGGAAGGAATGGAGGATGATGATGAAGTATTGGATCCATTTACAGAACAATAATGTTGCTAATCAACCTTTCCATGGATTAATTAGTACCAAGAAGAACATTGCAATACTAAGGAAAGGGCGGGGCCCATTCTACAAAGGACATATGATTGGTTGGGGGAATTTCACCCAAAGGGTTAGATCAATCTATAAGAATAGAATCCCAACCAACACTGAGTCTCCCTACACCCACGAAAGGTAAGAGGTCTACCAAAAGGCCAATATAACTCCAAGGAAGATCTCATTTGTTGTTGGGAGTTCCTCTCTTTCAAAATTTCCCATTGCCAAGGTTGTGTCCTCTACAACACAAGTATCGAAGTTGTTGAAGTTAGTGATTCTCCAGTTGTATCACAATATTTTCCACCCCCTCCTTCACTACCATTATCACCATCTTCAGCTCCACTTTCCCCATCATTATCCACTACTCCTCTCACTCATCTCTACTTTTTCCATCCCCATCCATGGCCCAAGTGTTTTCATCCCTTCCTATTCTCTTAGTAGGGGAAATGATTGGGTCTCCAGTTTCCACTCCATTTTCTCAACAATTTTCATTTCCTTCCATTTCCACTTCCAGTCTTATTGCATCCACTCCCGAGGCTATTCTCACTTCCACCCCATCTATCATAACCACCTCCATTTCATTGTCAACTGATATTACCAGTGCCATTGTTTTATCTAGTGCTCCAAGTGCCAAACCAACCATGCCACTTTCATCCGCATCTATTATACCTAAATGGCTATATCACCAAACCCCAAAGCAAAAGAAAAAGGTGCCCTTGTAGATGTGATAGATCTGAGCGTGCTTTGGAACCTACTCCGAAGAGACAAGAAAAACGACCAAGGATCGTCTCTAATTTATCAATAAAATAGTCAGGAGAAAGGTTCATGGAGGTAGTTACTCTCATTGAAGGGAAAACTAAAGAAACCATTACGAAATAAATTATTAGATTTCTAGGTTTTCACTAGGAAAGGCAACACATGAAGGCACCAAACAGGATGTTCAAGTGGCCCTTGGAAATTTTTTGGAGAAGTATGACAAAGATAAAGCTTCCAAAGATGAATTGAAGTCAAAGGTTGAACAACTTACTACTCTTTAAGGAAAGTAACACAACCCACTCCAACTATTGATCCTTCAACTACAACTGCTCTGATAGTTTCTTCCATTTTGGATGATATTTCATATCATGAAATTGAGAAGATAGGTTAGAAGGGAAGATTAGTAGATGGATGGATATAATGCATGCTTCAGGAAGCTAATCCTTTGATCAAAACAACTGTTGAATTGTATAATGATTTACAAACTGAAAGAACTTTTTCATAGATGAAGTCCTCTCTATGAGGATAATAATAATTTGAATCTGAATTTGACTACATGGGGAGAGATTAGAGATGTGGACCCAAATTTACTCCTCTGAAGGGTAATTGATGATACTTCTAAATTGTTTGAGTTTCAAAAAGCTATGGAATTTAGATCCCAGGTATTGATTTGATCAAGAAATTGGATGATAAACGTGTGGAAATAATGGATGGTCTAAATGATATTTCAAAAGAATTTGATAATATCGACTGCAAGTTTTTCAATGAGAATATTGATGCTCTTCCATTGACCAAATTAAATCAAATTTCAAATATTTGGTGAAGAAGGATGATGAAGTGACTAAAAATTTCAATATCAATTCAATTTATAGGTTAGTCTCATGCCAAAATTTCATAAGTCAACTGAAGAAAGTAGTGAATAAGTTGAAAAGGTTTCTAGCCAAAGTTGCGAGGGAGATTGATACAACGCATGTGTAAATCATTATGCATGTGGACCAGAGGAGAGGAGGTACATGGAATCATCAAATGTTTCGTTGATTACAAACACCATATGGCTATGTGGAAGAAGATCGGGGAAAACCAAACAAGAGAGAGATGTGAGGTCCAAGCTAAGCTAGGTGGCCATGATTGGGATGGTTCCAAGCTCTAAATCAATCAAAGTTGTAGGGTTGACTTAGTCAAACCTTTGCAACAACTTTACTATTTTTATGGGAGCATGTTCCCTTGAACTTATTATACTCTATTTTTAGTAACTTGTTAATTAAGGTTCAACTGTAATGGCTCAACCTCTGGAACTTATAAATAGTTAAATGCATTAATTTTATGTAGACCTTTTAGATCATTTGAAAATTTACTCTTCAAGCTTGGAAGAGTGCTTCATATACTTTGAGCCTTTTCAGTTATATTCAAAACAATATTTTTCCGTGAAAATTCTGGTTTATTATGTTAATCATTGATCAATTTATAGCTTGTGAATGTTTAATTCCTTGATGTGATTGGTTAATCTACCTTTATCCCAGTTATCTTATTTTAATCTATGTGAAAATTGATATAGTTACTTTGAATATCAGTTGTGGAAAAGCTATTTCCTTTCTATTACAAAGTTACATTATTATTTATAGTCATGGATGGAGGAAGATTGCAAGACATGTGCATATCATATATTGTTGTGAGGAGTTGATTGTGCATTTAAGTGGGTCTATTTGTTCAATATACTTGGTGCATCACCTTATTTTTCTTTTGTTTATCTTTGACTTTAATCCCATAAGTTGAGTAGATTAGAGTTATTTTCAAATGTTTTAGCCTTACATATTGATCTTAAATCAAGTGCTTCTAGTCTTAAAGGAATCTGGCCTTCTCTGAAGGTTCATCCAAAGGTGACAATGTCCCACATCTTGGGGATGGTCCAACGTTGCACAAGATCACTTAGAGATTCAACGGGTGCATGATCTGCATGACAACCATTTTTGGAATGCCCTATGGAACAAGAGTTGGTACTTCTCTTCATACTTGCATGAATCAAAGTACTAACAACTCCATATATCTGGATTTCGTATCTCAATGTGTTAACATATGCAAAGAATTCAGACAAGAGATTCTGTGAGATGAGAAGGAAATTATCAGCATATTGAGTTATCCTTGTCTCCTCCAAGAAGAAGAAGAGGCATTTCAACATCACCAGTTACAACATCACCATGTAGAGGTCATTCAAATCCTCCTTATGGAAGGTTCCCTCCACCTAGGAATAATCAACCTCTCGGTAGAATGGAAAGGAACCAAGTGTTTGCATTTAATGTGGGAAACCCTCTTCTATTAGCCCAACGAGATCCTATACCTATTGCTGCACTCAAAAGTTTACCCTTTTACACAAGGGAAACTCATATTACTCCTGTGGAACATATTCTTGATGTGGCCAACATTTACGTAGTACATAATGTTACAGAAGACAACATTGTGGTCAGACTCCTTGCTACTTCCTTCAAGGGAAAAGCACTTCAGTGGTTTCGTGGGTTAGAGGCTGGAACTATTACCACTTGGGATGAGTTAGGGGAGAAGCTCAGTAAATATTTCAAAGAAAGAGTGATCACCTATCACTCTTGGAACAACTCACTACCATAAAGAGAGCTCCCTAAGAATACATGAGTGATTTCAACTTCCGATTCCAAAGGACTTGGAATAGGATTTTTGAAACTCATAAATCCTTCTCCAAATAATGCATTCTTGTACTATTTGTGAGCCTTGAACAATGATGTAGTCCATGGGAGGGACTACACTACCTGATGCCTATGAAGTTTCCATAAGAGTGGAGAATTCCTTGATTTAGGATGGAAAGATAGCTCCACGACGCTAATTCCATTGTCTCTGGATCTTACAAACACTCAACCTACCATTGCTCATATTCCAACAACTTCCAAGAAACTAGTTCAGTCTACCCCTACCCCTTCAAATGATCTATTTGAATTCAAGTCACTACTGCAAACTTTTGGGAATGATCTCGTTACACTCAAGAGGCAAAAATTTCAATATAATCATCCATACTAGCCACAAAATCAATAGTATTAGGCTAATCGTCCTCCTTTTCAAGGAACAATCAGCCTTAAAATCAAACTACATGTCAAGCTGCAAATGTTAGGCCTCTAAATTTTAGGAATCCTCTTGTTGCTAGCTCTTCTAGAGCCCTTGCACCTATCCGAAATTATCTAGTTCAAGAATACAAATTTTTCTATCCTTGGTCTCAACCTCACAATCAAAATCTTTTCCCCAATGGAGTTCTTAGCCAGGACCTTTATGGTTCAAAGCGTATCTACCCCTCCAGAGCCAACAAAAAAATCATCTACATAGGAAATAGTAGATCAACCACAAGCACTTTGAAGAAACCACTTTGTTAAATTGGAAAGCAGAATATTTTTATGGGTTGAATATAGATTCCTCATTAATGGTGGTAAACACTCGTTTCAAAAAGAGAGCAATGGAATCTCAACCTTCCAAAGCTTATCAAACATCCACTTCATAGCCTCAGCCATAAGCGGTAGTTGATAAATATGCGGGAAAGAAACCACCAGAAACACATGTTAGCCAAGTTGCAAGGAAATAAGGTTCTTCAGGCATCATACCCAACAAAAACTTTCCAAAATAGGATTCTAATGCCCAAATAAATGTTAGAAAATTAGGAGCAATTACTTTTAGTATTTTATAACAAATGAAGAAGACCAACCTGAGTGTTACTATGTGGGATGCACTCTCAATTCCTTCTCAAAGAAACTTGTTGAGAGGATTTGAACATTTTGGTACAACCGACGGATCATCGGGTCATGGAGTAGAAACTGCTATGAGTTTGTGTCAACTAGAAGGAAAATTATTCCTAAGGTGAAAAAACCACCACCATTATATATTTCCTTGATCATTGGTAATCATTTGGTACATAATTACATGATCGATTCTAGTGTCAGTAGCTCAGTTATGCCCAAGAAAATTGTAGACGTGTTAGGAATACAATATACACCAGTTTCTAGAGGAGTTGTTCAATTGGATGTAGAAACAATTCATACCATTGGATTCATCAAAGGAATCCAACTTACTATCCATGCATGTCCTAGTTTGTCATTCACACAAGACATATTGGTCATCAATCTTCCTCCTCTCTTCACCATTTTCCTATCACGAGATTTCACTACCAAGATGGGTGGTTACCTGTCAGCTGATTGGTTACATATGATCCTTAGGACTCAATACGGAACTAAAGTGACTATAAGGGTGGAACCAATTTTTCATAATCATGTGGATCCCTATACCGCTAGTCCTATAAATGGGAATTATACCATCCATGATCGAGAGGAAGAAGTTGTTGATCATGAACCAACCACTCTTATGGAAGAAGTCCCTAATACTGTGTTGGATGAGGTAAGTGTAGATCATCAATATGATCCCTATGTTGAGGCATTAATAGAAGAAGAAGTTGGTTTTTTGTTTTTAGAAGAGATGGGATTGGGTACATACTACATTCATGAAGAAGGTACAATCATACCATAACTTTTCAAAACAAAAAAAATTATGAAGGAATGTGCCAATTGTTATTCTTCGATGGCTTGAGGAGTAAGAATGGATCTGGTGTTGGTGTCATGCTAATTTCTCTAGAAGGAGATAAGTACTTCTCATCTTTTTGGTTGTAATTCAGTTGCACTAACAATGTTGTTGAATACGAGGCCCTTGTGCAAGGAATTCAGCTAGCTCAAAAGAAGGGAATCAAATCCTTGACTATTTTTAGAGACAGTGAGTTAGTTGTTCATCAAGTGATGACACACAGTGCATCCAAAAATGATCTTTTAAGATCATACAAGAACTGAGTCTAGGATTTGATTGAAGATTTCAAAGCTTTTGGGATCCATGCGGTTCCTAGAAATCAAAATCAAGATGTTGATAGGATTGTTATGATTGGATAAAAATACGACATACATTTGATATCACAAAAGAAGGGAGGCAATCTATAAAAATGGTGGTTTGACCTATAGTCCCTGATAATGTGAGTAGCTGGAAAGTGTTTGATAGTGACAAACAAATTGTTCTATTTCTATAAGAGGAGGCAAAGTTTGCTATGAAAGGTCAAGCAAAGTTACAAGAAGCATACAATGATCAAATCATACAATTGAAAAAACAAGCTACCAAAAGGCTTAGTTACTCTGGAATCCATCTTCAATTTAGATGATCAAGCCAAAATACAAAGCTCTAATATGATGGTTAAAGAAGAAGATTTTAAGGAAGTCGAGGTAGCAAATGAAAAGTTTTTAAAGATCAGTAAAGTATGCACTCCTGAAGAAAAAGAATCTTTCATCAAAATTTTTCACGCATGGAGGAGCTACAAATACTGTGTGATTTTGATCCAAGTTTATCACAACATACCATCAACCTAGATCCTAATGCCAAGCCAATTCGTCAAAAATAGAGGCCAATTAATCCCAAAATTGAGTCACTAATGAGGAATGAGCTAACTAAACTCATCGAGGCTTGTATAATTTTTCCTATCAAGCATTCCTCTTGGGTATCCAATCTAGTCATTGTAAGTAAGAAGAACAAAGAAATTTGGCTATGCGTAGATTTCACGGATTTGAATCATGCCTCGTTGAAAGATTATTATCCTCTTCCATCAATGGAGAAGATTCTCCAAATAGTAGCAGGAGTGCAAATATTTTCACTGCTTCGATGGATATTATGGATATAATCAAATCTTGGTTAAAGAATATGATCAATTCAAGACAACATTCACTACTAAGTGGGGTACATATGCCTATAGTAAAATTCCATTCGGATTATCCAATGCTGGTGCTACTTTCTAAAGAGCCATGGAAATGGCATTTAAGGGACTAATCAATGATATCATCTTGGTTTACCTTGATGATATAACAATATACTCTAAGCATGTAGAACACATCACATACCTAAAGAAGGTTTTCCAAAGGTGTAGGGAATTTGGGGTTTCACTCAATCTTAGGAAATGTTTTTTTACAACGCATGAGGGAAGTTGTTGGGGCATGTTGTTTCAGTGGAAGGATTGTCAATCGATCCAGCTAGGATTCATTCAATTATGTCCTTATCTCTCCCAAGTCACAAGAAGGGTCTCCAGAGTTTTCTGGGAACCATAAATTTCGTGCGAGATTCATCCCTCAATTCGCAACATTGGCTAAACCACTGACAACCATGCTAAAGAAAAATATGCCATTCTCATGGAAAAAGGAAGGAAGGGAGAGATTTGAAGCCATCAAAATGACCATTTCTCAAGCTCCCACACTTGTGAACCCCAGGTTTGATAAATATTTTATTCTTTATGCTTTTGTAGGTCAAGAGAGCATTTCAGGTATCCTCACCCAGCAAAATGATGATCTGATGGAGTGACCAATTACTTTTTTCAGTCAATCCCTCAAATATTATGAACTCAAGTATTATTTTGTTTTGAAATAAGTCTTTTTTTTTTTTTAATTTGGGATTTGAATAAGTTCAGACCTATGTTAACTAATAAATACTTCATTTGATGGTGTCTCATCCCGAGTTAAGGATTTTTGCTAAATAAAGACATGAATGAGAAACGTGTCGATGGGTTACTAAAGTTATGGAATATGATGTACACATTAAGGTCACTAAGATTGTTAGGGGTAAAGGCCTATGTCAACAGTTGGCTATATATTTGGAGACAAAGGCTGAAAAGATACAGTGCTCTGAATGAACCTCAAGAAAATGACCAGGTTGATTGGTTGTCAAAGATGATTTTTTCCTTTTAGGAGTATATCCTGCTAACATGGATAAAAATCAAAGACAAAGCTTCCATCTTCAATCCGTTCCTTATGTTTTGGTGGATAATGTTCTCTTTCGTAGAGATTTAAATGGTGTTCTACTTTGATGTATAGGACAGAAGGAGACATATAGGATTTTACAAGAATTTCACAATGGTTTGTCTAAAGGGAATTGTTAGGTTATGGAGCCTGTTTTCATGTGTGAAAGTGTTGAAGACTATACACTAAGAGTACTATACACTTTCCACGCTTTTCTCCTTGGGGTTCAGGCACAACCTCGAGAATTTTTTTGGCCTCGAAAAAAATGTGCCCAATATATTGGGAAACGTGATTTTCTCATATGGGTGGGATCTTGACCCATAGGTTTATGGGAAGGTTTTGGCCCATGGTTTTCTAAATATGCTTAAGAATGTGTCTACTTATGTGGTTTTTACAAATGGTATGTATCATGTAACATTGCATATGTGCACTGAATTCGTGTGTGAATTTTGTAGAGTTTGTTGAGCATATCTCTAAACAAATCTAGGTATTGTATTGAGAGAGTGGTGGCTTGTAATAAAATATGAGCAAGTGATTCTTAGTGGATCTAGCCCAAATTAGGTGAACCACATTAAATAGTGTGTCTTTGTGTTGTGTTATTTTATTTTGCACTTTTATTTGAGATCTGTAATATTTTCGTATATTAGTTTCTACTTGTTATGATTATGTGAGGTATTTTTCCACATATTTTATCCCTTATTTCCTAACAATCATTACTCTGTAAGGACTATTGTAGTGAAGATCATGAGGGCCGGTTAATATTGGTTAGATTTATTCAAGGATACTCATTTCTGGGTAAGGAAATGCAAGGAATGTGATTTTTTCATAGGAAAATAGAGATTGACAGCCTTCCTCTTCACCCAATTCAGGTTGACCAACCTTTTGTCTAGTGGGGATTGGATTTCATCGAATTCTTAATCCTCCATCTAGTGATGGACATAAATGGGTTCTCACTATAACAGACTATTTCACTTGTTGGATGGAAGCCATGGCATTGAAAGAAGGAAATGAAAAGGTTGTTCTTGATTTTCTGGAAGGAATAATGACACATTTTGGCATTCCATTTACAGAAAAAGAAAATGCAATGACATTTCTTGGTTTGAAATTAACTGAATGGGCTGTCAAGAATGGGGTTTATCTCAAAACTTCATCAAATTACTACCCACAGGAAATGGATTAGCCGAGTCCAGTAACAAAAATCTCATACGGATCATCAAGCGTATAATGGAAACCAATAGAAGAACTTGGCACAATCAACTTAAAATTTCCCTGTTGATACACAAGATCACACCCAAAAGGGCTATTGGGAATTCATCTTTTATGCTAGAAGAAACAAGGAACAAAGAAATGAAGACCCTATAACAACATCAATATCAAGTTAAAAGATATTTTAAAATAGGCATCCAACAAGGAGTTCTATGATGGATATTTGGTTCTCAAATGGGATTCTGACAGAGCCAAGTTGGGTATACATGCTAAATTTGATTCCCTCTAGAGTGGACCATATATCATCACAAGTTGCAAAGAAGCAAATTCATTTTTCTTATCAAGACTCAATGGAGAATAATTTCCCATCCATGTGAATGGGATTCATCTCAAAGCTTTCTTTTGACAACAATTTTTACATTTGTATAGTGTTTGTTTTGTTATTTCCTCCAAGTGCTTCACACATTGTGTTGTTTGATTTTCTGTTTCTTTTCGTTTGGTGTGTGCTCTGAATATATTTTATTTTTAGGACTCTTTTTCCCAATGGTTTGTATAAGGCTACTGGCCTAAGGCTTAGTAGGAAAGCATTCCCTGGATGTCACCAAAAATGTTAACCTTTAAAAATTACCTCTACAGGAAGGTGCTTTTAAAAAATTGTCAAATTCCTTGAACCTGCAATAGAGTTTTCTTTCCTGAAGGTGTTTTCAAAATTTTGAAGTTTTCTAAACTCTTGGAATTTAGAGGTCCTCTTATTTCATAGTTTTATGTCAATTACAAAACAATTTTTTGTTTAGAATTCCAAACTTAGTAACTTTAAAGTTATGAAATTTCGAACTTGAGACTATTGGGTTTCAGAGTTCTCCTTGGCATTTTTCATTATTTTCATTTTCGATCTCCAAACTCGAAACTCCGAAGTTCCAAAATTTTTAAATTTGGACTTTTGGATTTTGGATACTCACGTTACCTTCATGGATATTTTTCGTTCCCAAATTTTTGAAGTCTGAAACTCCTAAGTTTTAAAATTTTGGGAACTTCACCTTTAAGAGTTTTAGACTTTGGGTTTTGCATTGTAATGGTTGTTTCAACCTTTTGGAGTTTTAGGGGTTGTGATTTCAAAGATTCCACAAAACATTTAATTTCCAGACTACCCCAAGGAAGATCTACTCAACAAGCCAATATAACTCCAAGGAAGATCTCATTTGTTGTTGGGAGTTCCTCTCTTTCAAAAGTTCCCATTGCTAAGGTTGTGTCCTCTACAACACAAGTATCGAAGTTAGTGATTCTCCAATTGTATCACAATATTTTCCACCCCCTCCTTCACTACCATTATCACCATCTTCAACTCCACTTTCCCCATCATTATCCACTACTCCTCTACTCATCTCTACTTTTCCATCCCCATCCATGGCCCAAGTTTTTTCATCCCTTCCTATTCTCTCAGTAGGGGAAATTATTGGGTCTCCAGTTTCCACTCCATTTTCTCAGTAGTTTTCATTTCCTTCCATTTCCACTTCCATTCCTATTGCATCCACTCCCGAGGCTATTCTCACTTCCACCCTATCCATCATATTCACTTCCATTTCATTATCTACTAATATTACCAAAGGCCATTGTTTTATCCAATTCTCTAAGCACCGAACCAACCATGCCACTTTCATCTGCATCTACTATACCTGAATGGCTATATCACCAAACCCCAAAGTAAAGAAAAATGTTCCCTTGTAGATGTGATAGATATGAGCATGTTGGAACCTACTACGAAAAGACAGCCAAACGGCCAAGTATCGTCTCTAATTTATCAATAAACTAGTTAGGAGAAAGGTTCATGGAGGTAGCTACTTCCATTGAAGGGAAAGTTAAATAAACCATTACGGTAACAAATTATTAGATCTCTAGGTTTTCACTAGGAAAGGCAACACATGAAGGCACCAAATAGGATGTTCAAGTGGCCCTTGGAAATTTTTTGGAGAAGTATGACAAAGATAAAGCTTCCAAAGATTAATTGAAGTAAAAGGTTGAACAACTTACTTGCTCTTTTAAGGAAAGTAACACAACCCACTCCAACTACGATCCTTTAACTACAATTGATATGACAATTTCTTCCGTTTTAGATGATATTTCATATCATGAAATTGAGAAGATAGGTCAGAAGGGAATATTAGTAAATGGATTGATTGAATGCATGCTTTTGGAAGCTAATCCTTTGATTAAAATAACTATTGAATTGTATAATGATTTACAAACTAAAAGAACTTCTATTCACAGGATAGATGAAGTCCTCTCTGAGGACAATAATAATTTGAATCTGAATTTGACTACATGGGGAGAGATTAGAGATGTGGACCCAGATTTAATCCTCCAAGAAGGAGTAATTGATGATACTTCTAAATTGTTTGAGTTTCAAAAATATATGGAATTTAGATCCCAGGTATTGCAAGATTTGATCAAGAAATTGGACGATAAACATGTGGAAATAATGGATGGTCTAAATGATATTTTAGAAGAATTTGATAATATTGACTGCAAGTTTTTCAATGAGAATATTGATGTTCTTTTGGTTTACCAAATTAAATTAAATTTCAAATATTTGGTGAAGAAGGATGATGAAGTGACTACAACTTTCAATATCAATTCAATTTACTTGTTAGTCTTGTTCCATAATTTCATAAGTCACTTTAGAAAGTATTTAATAAGTTGAAAAGGTTTCACCCAAATTATGAGGGAGATTTATACAATGGACATGGTAAATCATTATGCATGCGGAACAAAGGAGAAGGAGGTACACATAATCATCAAACGTTTCATTGATTACAAACACCAGATGGCTTTATGGGAAGATGATCGGGAAAACCGAATGAGAGAGAGAGATATTGCAGATCCAAGATAAACTAGGTGGCCATGATTGGGATGGTTCCAAGCTCTGAATTATTCAATTTTTTAGGGTTGACTTAGTCGAACATTTGCAAAAACTTTACTTTATTTATGGGAGCTTTTTCCTTGAACTTATTATACTATTTTTTAGTAACTTGTTAATTAAGATTAAGTTTGTAATGGTTCAACCTCTGGAACTTATAAATAGTTAAGCGCATTAAGTTTATGTAGACCTTTTAGATCATTTGAAAAGTTAATATTTAAGATTGGAAGAGTGCTTCATATACTTTGATCCTTTTAGTTATATTCAGAACAATATTTTTGGTGAAAAGTTTAGTTTATTATGCTAATAATTGATCAATTTATAGCTTGTGAATGTTTAATTCCTTGATGTGATTGGTTAATTTGCCTTTATCCCAGTTATCTTGTTTAATTCATGTGAAAAGTGATAAAGTTACTTTGAATTTCAGTTGTGGAAAAGTTATTTCCTATCTCATTCTGAAAAGTCACATTATTATTTATAGTCATGGATGGAGGAAGATTGCAAGACATGTGCATATCATATATTGTTGTGAGGAGTTGATTGTGAATTTAAGTGGGTCTATCTATTCAATATACTTGGTGCATCACCTTATTTTATTTTGTTTATCTCTGACTTTAAGCCCATAATTTGAGTAGATTAGAGTTATTTTAAAATGTTTTAGCCTTACATATTGATCTTAAATCAAGTGCTCCAAGTCTCAAAGGAAGTTAGCCTTCTCTAGAGGTTCATCCCAAGGCAACAAGGTCCCACACCTTGGGGATGTTCCAACATTGCACAAGATCACTCGAGATTTAATGGGTGCATGATCTACATGACAACACAATTTTCGAGAAGTAACTCCACTTTTAACCTTTGGTTCCTTTGTTAAACACCCCTCACAATTAGGGTTTGAACTATGCACCGTGATTCTCCCATAGACTATCAATCTTTTCTCATTACTCCACCACCGAAAATGGAAATTTCCTTCAAATTATTTGAGAGGGGATATCTACCATGATATTTTGGAATTTTTAAGGTAACCTTTACTTATTTGAGGATATTAAGCTTGATCCCTAGCCACATCTTGAATGTATCCTACAGCTTCATCCCGATAGAGTTATTTTGATTATAACTTCATTTAAGGAACGATTTAAAGAAAAATATTTTGGGTGAAGTTTTGTTTCGGGTTCCCACACACCTTTCTTACCGTAAACCCCTAAATCTCAATCAATCTTCAATTTTCCATCAAGTTATACTATACATGTAAGGGTTTACGATGATCACAAGGTTTCTAATGAAAAGAGGCCTTCTTTCCCGTGCTCACACAATCTCAATGGATTCATACACTAAACACATGCTCCTATATATATGCATTCCACCCTTTGGCCTTGACAATGAGGATGCCCATGCTTAGCAAAATGAGAAACCCATCCCGATAATCTAACCTATATACTTTATAATAGAGACTATCCACTTTTAAAGAATGCTTTCATCATACCTGTGTATACTCCTTACATGTAAAGGGTCCAAGGTGGAAAACCATTCTCCACACTTTCCAACTCATACGTCTCTTCTTGATAATGGCGGTTAGACAAATGTGAACTTGATTGTGATCTTAAAATGTCCCGACACAATGCTTGAAACATGGTATCTCATGTCAAATCATCCTTAGGATCACTTAAACCCATTCCATAAGTTAGTAACTACTTTGACAATGTTGAAAATCCAATGAGTACATTAAGATTCAAGTTTGAACCGAGATGCATACTTGCTTTTCATGACCATTTAAGAACTGTTTCAAAGCTATGCACTTAAAATTTATACATAAATACATGTATTACTTACAAAATTCACCGTGTAGGAACTCAATACATTGTCTAAGCTCAAGATAACCTTCTCTATCAACTCTAATATCAAAAATATTATAGGAAAACTCAACACATTCAATAAACATGTCCAAAAACAATCATACATTGAGTTTTCCTTCAATATTCCTCTTGAAACCTTACACTTTTGATTCTCATCCATATGGAGTAAGTGAGAAAGAATTTTATTATGGTTTTTATCCTATCTCCACCACCTTCATTCGATATTCTTCTTCATTATATCAATTACAAAACATGAATGATGATGAGATTCCATCTTAGGAAGTTACATTTACCTAACATGTCTCAAATTTAGCATGAATAACACATTTCATGAGATGTGACCCCCTAGAGGACCTAAATACACCATATTTTCTTCATTCCACCTTCTTATAAAGTTATCAAGATTCAAGAGTGTTTAAAATGACCTCAACAAACCAAAATGACCTATATATTCAAATAGTGGAAAATGAAGGAAATGCTCTAATTGAAATTTGAAAGACCCACAACAAGACTAACCACACATACCGACACCTAATGACCTATAACACACTTAATCTATCACACTTGAAAATACAAAATAATGCCCTTATGACTTATTTATAGGATGTTCTTGCATCACATAAAAATGAAGTCGGAGCTAAAAAAGAAGATATTGGAGTGAAGACCACGAGACCCGAAAAAGGAATATCCTAAATATTTGAACAAATACTAGCACCCAGATCGGGATACTAGCGTCCCAGAACCCTTGTCCTCCAAAGGTGGGAGCTCTTTTCCAACATAACCCGGGGTTCCATATTTCTTTGTCATCCTTTGTAGCATCATTTCCAATCGATTCCAGAGATACAAAGTTCGACTATCTCCATTTTTCACAAAAATCTAGCTAAGTCATCCATTCCTCTCATTTAATTAGAGTTCTATATTGTTTAAATACTTAGCATCTTTATATTGTTGGATATCATCAGTTTTGTATCATTGGTTACAAAAGTTACTCTGAAATATTGATTTAATTTTTGTTGTTAATAAATCATTTGGTGAACCCCACTCCTATTTGAACCCTTTTCCCTTAGATCTTAAACCATCATGGCTCCAAAGAGGTACCCATCTCCAAAGTATTTTATGAACTATATGTATATGCAATCAATATTTTCCAATGCCTCTAAATCATTGAATTTCATAATGACATCTACAATTTCCAATAGGACACACACACACACCCTCCAACTACTCCTTGACCACCAAAATTACCTTCTTGTTAGTTTCTAAAACTATGATATTTACATAGTTTACCCCGACCAAAATTTTACTCAATGTTATCCCTCATTTCCCATAGCCATGTATAACCCTCCATCCTCCCCTTCTTGTATTATTGCAAATGATCACCTTAATATATATTTTATGCATGATGAGGTTCTTGCTTGTAAAACCATAGATGTTAATGACTCTACTTGTGATATTACAAATGTAAATATGGATAATTATGTTCATACTATTAGCCAAGTTGTATGTGAATCTATTTCTCCTACTATTCTTACTTCGAAAATATTGCCAATGATTACAATGATAGATCTAACTCTATCACTCCTACTTCTTCTTTGTATGCTGGTCCGTATAACATGATCATGTTAGGAGTGATAGAGTTAGATCTAAGGTAGGAGTGATAGAGTTAGATCTATCATTGATAAGGTAAATATTGGCAAAATAAGGTGGTGTTATAACATGATCTCGTATGTCTAATAGTGACTTGATTCGATAATGATACTACACATATTAATAATCATGTTCCTTTAGTTAAAATTGTTGAATTAAAATCTACACATCTTCTTCCTTATGCTTCTGAAGCTTCTTCCAATGATGGCCACATTGACACCAATCCTACTCCTAATGTACCTCTCATTATGGCTCATGATTCTACACCTAACATCTCCGTAGAGCCTCCATGGTCATCTCTTCCTATCGTACCTCTATCCCCTTCTTTGATATCCACTCCCCTTCTCAAGTTCATATGATCACTCAAAATGGAAAGATTCAAACACTCAATGTTCCTCTCACTTCCCAAACCACTTTCTCATAAGAAATCATCTCTCTCATGCATGTTGTTGGTTCCCAAGTTCATACCCTTCTTGTTGAGACTAGAGCCTATTATGCCTCCATTGAAAATAATTTCCTTCATGTAAATACCATTCCTAAGAAGATTCACAATTCCACTTTCCCAAAGGATTTCATCATGCATACTTTCTCATGTTTAGATGGTACCAAATACTTATTTACATCTAAAACATTATCATTTATCCATGGATTCTTATTCTAATGATGGAATGTTACTTAAATCCTTTCGTCATAGTATTTTTTATCATGTTCTATAATGGTCTTCTCATTTGTTTTATAGATCTATTAGTACTTTTTATGATATGGAGGATACTTTTATTAGGCATTTTATTTCTAACAATGGTCCTAAAGTCACATATGAACACTTTCCTTCTTTACATCAAGGAAATAATGAACCAATTTTATATTACATTTTACGCTTTAATTATTGGATGCACCATTTACTATTCTAACCTATTGACCTATAAAATAAATTCATCTTTTTTTGTGGTTTAATTCCTCTATTAAAATAAAATCTCTTGTATGATACATGTGAACATTTACCTTATTTTGTTTTAAAGTTATTAATTTAGAAAGAGAATTAATTACGGATCATGTTATAACACCACCTTCTAATTATATTCCTCCCTTTCCTACTAAGTATTCTCCTATCCCTTATATTGAACCTCTTATACAATCACCATATCCACCTCCACACAAACATATTTCCCACCACCACATCAACATTCACCTAAGCCTTCTCCATCTCCCACTCATGAACCATTGAAATTTTCACCTAATGCTAAAACATATGATGTCTTGTGTACTTTACTTGATAATAAGTTGTTATGTTTAGCTTCCATCCAACATCATCCCCCTCATAGGTTACAACACCATCATGATTTCCCTTTCTGCAATTTCCACCGCATCAATGGCCACTATGAAAATGACTACTATGCTCTATCTCTATCTCTCCTATTCCACATAGGAAATACTTTTCCACATTTAACTTGTCTCATTCACCCCTTCTAATATCATCATTCGTCCACCTCCTAAGGTCATCATCCATCCACATCCTCCAAACTTTAGCCCACCTATCGTTGTGTTAGCTCATCCTCAAGACATCAATACTACATCTCATTAGATTCCTAAGAATCCCACTTCCACACTTTATACTATCACACTCCCCTTCATTGGTAATATTTTATCTTATTTCCAATTCGGCACCTATACTCACCCCGATACAATTCCACATGATCCTACCGTGCATAGCAGGCATCTCTACCTTTGGTAGATGGTCTCCATTTCCACATCATTACCATATGATGCATTTTCGTCCTATGGTTCACTCTCATTTGTTGAGGGCATACTACTTTAATGAATCTCACATTCCAAACTTCATGATTTGTGCTTCATAACATATCTTATCTAATATCCACTTGGGCGCGCGTCATAACTATTTCTCGATGACATACTCTTGTTCTATGGTTCATTCTTGACTACGAGGGGCATTTATAAATGAACCTCATTTTCAAACTCGAGGGAAATATATCTTCTTCCCCCTTTTCATCTAAATCCCATGCCATTGCAAATATTAGTTTACATTTCCTCATTATACAAGTTTTCATTCACTATTAGTTTCATCTCTTATCTTATATCATATACCATTTACATACCACATTTCATCACATATCTACATTGGTATTCATCATATGTTATACTATTCACTCTTTTTCATATACTATTATTATTCACTCTATTACTTAGCATTTATTTCCACATCATAACACATTCCAATAATCAACAATATATATTACATCAACCATTCCAACAATGCATATTGAGTCCAAAAACCAAACAATCCATACCAAGTACAAATCATAATCATCACATCATATACAATGCACATCAACAACCAATACAACAACAACATGCATATATATATATATATATATATATATATATATCAAAATCATTGTTATAATATACAATCATTAGGGAAAGCCCCATGCATCAATAAAATATATACAATACATAATCTTTCACCGTCACTACACTCTCTACAATCGCAGCAACTATCTAACTCGAGGTTTCACCACTCACTCTACGATGTTAGTCTCAGGGCTTTATATCTCTCAAGATGGATCTATAATATGGAAACCTCTATTTCTGCTCCACATACCTGCCTGCAACTCCACATATCGTGCAAAGATATCCCGATCTAGGATTACTTCTCCTACATCCTCTCTTCCTCACTCTATCACTACATGATCCTCATCATGCCCACTCAACAAAAATGTACACGTGGTTTCCACTATATCCACCAGCTCAAACAAATAGGCATGCTCACCCGCATTGCATCTACTTTCTCTAGCATCCATCCTCCCACGAGCACATTTGGGGACACGTTCCACATCAACGTGCATATGGAGGTATCTACAATCAATGACCAATGCACATCACTGTAATCATACAAAAATATTATCTACTATAAATTTTTGTATCTATCAACTATATCAATCAATCAACAAATACCAAACAACAATGAACAATTTGTATTTTTTCTTGTGTCACTCTTTTGTATCATCTATCTCGGGGTAGGTGTCTGGGTCCTCCACTCTTCCACTTGCTGCATCCACCACCATTCTAAATAGAAAAACCCATCACTATGTCACCCACCACTCTTTATACACCACTTGTCCATCCCACATCATCTACCTGTATAGGCCCTATGGCTAGAGTTACCTCATCTTTCCTGGATGTGCTAGCTATGCTCCTTTGAGGTTTAGTATCGACCCTGGTTTCCTCATGGCCCTAGTAGATTGATACCATATATATGGCTCGAGGGCATATCTTAAGCCATGTCAAAATTTCTAGACACTCACTCACTTTGTGGAACAAATCTTTTTCCCGGGAATTTATTCTCTAACCACATGGTGCATCAAATACACCACAACTATACACCGTCGTCCACCCATATGTTATAATCTCTATATGGTCTCCATATAATGGTCCTTGAGCCCATCTGTTCTAGCATCAACCTATGTGTCACAAGACTCATCCTCCTACTATAGGTACCTACCCATATAGTCATGTGAAAATATCTATACGAGCCCAATCATCCTTTGGCCCACTAAGTGGCCTTAATATAACTATGTTCTCATAGGACCACACCCGTAACAATGTCTTAGCTCATAATCCCTCCCCCATGATCCTCTTAAGTGAATCTATATAATTCCCTATACAAATGGGCCAACAGAAAATGTGCCCATGAAAATCTGCAGTACCATGCTCCTCTATCTTTGGGATAAATATAATTCATTTGGTACAATATTCGAACTCCTCCACCCTTTATGGCCACTTTGATGACATTAATACCATTGCAATAAATTTATGCAATCACGGAACTCCCGATCTCACAATGACATCAAAGCTAGTATATGTCTTACCCTATACTTGAGACCCCGTAAAATACTAGCATGCCTCCCTCATTTGACTATAGGAATCTACCACAGAGACACAATTTTTACTCTCTCTCCTACTATAGTGTTGTCTTATGTTTTTGCAAGGTCAAAATTCAATTTGAAAATATGACAATTGTACCTAGTGTCAAAATTCTCATTGTAAATATTCCCCAACACCCCTCCATGTCATTCCATGCTCAGTATTGGGTATATCCTACCATTCTATGTAGTCATTTGTGTTGTTTCAACCTTTTCCATATGTTATTTAGGAAAACAAATTCATTAAAGTGCTTGCGGGACACTACCTTTTAAGGAAGACTTTTCAAGAGGCTTAGGAATAACTATTTTGAGCCTTTCTAAGCCATGGTAAACATATCTCGTAGAAACGTTGAAGGATAAAATTCATTAGGGAGTAGTCTTAAGGAGCTAGGAACAATGTGCAATTAATTTTGGAAATTTTTAGAGGTTTTCAGACAAGTTCTGTAAAAGCGGGTTTTTCAAGGTGAAGGAGCTTGCAGTACAAAACAACACCTAAGTTTTGGGAAGTGATTTTTAGATCTCTATAAGGATATAGAGGTCAAACAAGACACCATTGGAAATTTATTTTAGTGCTCTAAATGATGGTTGTTTCATATCCTCCACAAGACACAATAAATTCTTCCCATAAACTATTTTCGCATGCATAACCGAGTTTACGAGAAAAAATGATATTTTTCAAGAGGTTACAAGAAGATTTAGACCATGAGACCCATCCCATCCTTCTAAAAATGTTTTTAGTCAAAATCATATAAATAATTTCCTGAAAAGACCTCCATATGCTCAAGATACGATGTCATCAAGCTTCTCTCCAAGGTATGCTTTGGGACTTAGTCATTTTTTTGGGTGGACACATATCACCACAAGGTCTAAGTGTAATTTATCACACTAATTGTATCATACCATTGGTAAAAAGGGACACAAAAATGCACCCAACCCCAAGATATACCCATGGACCATTATGTGACCTTGTCGGAGCTTAAACAAGCCAGTTAAACCCCTTTGCACCCTTCCCAACGTCAAATCTAGTAGTGCCACTTGTTAGCTTCTAGTGAGGGCACATTTTCATGCACCTTGTTTCTCCTCCCCTTGGGAAAGTTGGGACAAAAAAATGTGCCCCATGCCCAACTTGGCCCTTGATTCCTCATGTGACCCCAAAAGGTGTTCCACACGTCATTTTTCAGCCCCTCTCCTCTTTGCCTTTGCTAATCCTCATCCACCACTTTGCATCACCAAATCAAGGAAAATTTTATTGCACCTTGTGTCTCGTCTCCTCAGGAAAATTAGGACACAAAAATGCACCCAATCTCTCTCTCTCTCTCTCTCTCTCTCTCTCTCTCTCTCTCTCTCTCTCTCTCTCTCTCTCTCTCTCTCTCTCTCTCTCTCTCTCTCTCTCTCTCTCTCTCTCTCTCTCTCTCTCTCTCTCTCTCTCTCTCTCTCACCAGACCAATCCTTTTACGCCACTTGTCAAGATATGGGTGAGGCGTAGTTTCTTGCACCAATTGTCCCATCCCCTTGGGAAATTGGGACAAAAATATTCTCCCAAACAAATGAATATTTATAAAATCCATTTTTGTAAAAATCTAATGGTTGTGATGCTTCTTCTTGTACATGCAAGAAAACTCACTTTGCCCAGAGAAGAAAACTATAAAAACTCATTACCCCTCCCCATTTATCCATTTCCCAATTTCTCCTTCATTCACATAGGTCCATTTTTGCAACAACAATAAAAAACTTTCATTTTCTATAGACACCATACCTGTTTTCACCAAATTTCCTCTATAACCAAACCCATGAAAAACTCATAACTCACAAACAATTAGTTTGATTCTCAAGATGAAATTTTCACCATCCCTCTCTCACCCATGTGCCTATAAGAAGCACAAAAATAAAAATGGCCAGCCCTAGAGAGATAAGATAAGATATAGAGATAGGGGTGAGTGCGGCTTAGCGTTCCGGTGCGGTGAGCGACCCAATCCCTATCCAAATGTGAGTGGCGTGCCATAATAGATATAGGGCTTGACTAAACTAACCAAGTAACCCCTATCTATAGATACTCTGTAATTTCCATTGACTACAAAAGTTCCTTTAGAATTTATTAAAGGAATATTTCCCAAAAATATAATTTGGTTCTGTATCTTTCCATGAGTAAAAGTTCATCTAATTTTTAATTTCAGAAAACCCTATATTTCTTCCCTAAACATAGCATCTAGTTTCCCGCTAATCGGTGGACCGTTTATGCTAGAAATTTGAGCATATCATCTAGAAGAAAAATAAACTCCAGAGAAGCTAATTTTTCATCAATCCGAGGTGTGGAAGAACATATTTTAAAACTACTAGGTTGTTGGTTCTCATACTTACAATAAATGGAAATTTTCTTAAAATAGTAAAAACCTTCAAATCGAGTAAACCTAGAAAACCACCAAAGTAAAAAACCGGAGATTTAGCCAAAAATAAAAAAAAAGTGAAAAAGAAAAAAACAACGTTATAAAAATAGAAAGTTCTTAAAAAATTAAAATGAAACATATGTGAGAGTGTTTAAGCATGATGAGGATTCCAAAAACTAATTCGAGACAAAAAGTAACCTTTCCCGAAATAAGAGCTCCTGGATCCCGGTGGTGAATATAAAAAGTTATAGGTTTAGGTGCAAAAAGATACAATCATCCCCATTTTGACTCATATTGTTTCTTTTTATCAAGATGAAGTTCAAATTATCTAGCCTCGAGCTCATTTCATCTCTTTCATCAAAGTACTCTAGTGTAGGTGACAATGATGTCACCCACATGGACCTAGAGGACCTCAAAGCTAGAATGTTGGGTGGACCAAGAGAGCTTGTGGAAGAAAAGGTCTTCATGAGTAGATTGTATGCAGTTGGTGGCCATCTTGTGTCATTGAAAATTATAGAGTTGGTGTTGGATTTCCCCCAACAATACGAGCTAGACACCCGAACCATAAGGACTACCAAAAAAATTAATCCTAACAAAGTGCTTACCCATAAAATAATGTCTCAAGGCATGTAAATTCCCATTGGGAGAAACATGGTAGTGATCACCAAGGAGGTTGCATTAGGAGAGTGGTCTAAGACTGAATCATACCTTCAAGTCCTCGCTCTTGTCTCATGGTTAAAGCAAGGGAGGAAGCCCTCCCGTGTGCTAAAGACTCTTTCTCAAAATGAATTCCACAAGGGCTTCTCAGATGCCATCATTCTCCTGAGCTAAGTAATGGGAGAAGAAAACACAAGATATTTTCATGACTAGATGGCATTATTCATTCTCACAATCCTTGAAGGAAAGTAAAAATTTATTGGGAAAAACCATCAATGACAACTTGCATCATTAATTGCTTGGGTGATAGCTTCCAAGAATTTCTTCATGAATTCATACCTTGTCTACACCCAAGAAAACACAAGACCATTCAAGGGCCTGACACTTGCCCAAAATGTTTCTCAAAAGGCTCTTGTGTACAATAAATATCCACACTTGGTCCTAAAATAAAGCAATCAACACTTTACAAAGGTGAAAAATGCTTTCACAATGTATGTTGTCGAGTCTTTGGATGAGAACCCATATTTAATGATGTCTCCACATGTCACTGCTCTAATCAAAAGGTATGGATCATATTTCATTCAATTTTCAACCTTTTCATATATACAAGTGTTAGGTTTTGAACTTGGTCCATAGAGACTGCCACACTACCCGAGTGATAGGATCATGCTAGTTGAGTTTTGTAGACAATTTTTTCACATCAATGGTAAGTGAGGAATTGAAAGAAGAAGTTAATTTATTTCCCTATCTCTCTAAGGATTTTCTATTGTAAAAATGCTCATGAATTTTCCCTCTCTCTATAAATATGCACTCATACACTTCAAGGGAATATTTTGACATCCGAGGTGATCTAGAAACTTTTCACATTCCCAATTTGTATCATGCCCCACAAGTTGAAGATGTTAAGTGAAATGTGAGGAAGATTTTGAAGTTTGAGAGTGTGATCACAAGAGGATGACAATCGAAGCAAATGAGAAAATTTAAGCTTGATTGGTATGAAGATGGTGTTCAAGAGGATGACACATAAATGTATGATCCTGAGTACCGGCCCTGAATGCTTCCCCCTCCCTAAGTTATTTGGAGTATTTGCAAGCCAAGAGAAATCAAAGAGTGCACAAAGGCAGTCATCAAAAGGTCTTGAGAATGGTTCAGTAGAATGAGGGTTGTTCTCATTGCATCTAAAAATTCCCTACCCTTTAGAGACATGCATCTCACCATTATTCTTCCAAGGACATAGAAAAAGCTCCTTACTCAACTCAATCAAGAGAAATATTGAAGAGAAAACAAATGGACTAGAAATATTACTCATGACAAGCGGGTGAAAATGATCTGAGAAAAAGGGAAGGTGTTGCTACCATAAATGTTGACATTATTCAAGTACATGGATGCCACAGCCACAAAAATAATCACAACATGAGAAGGGATTGAAGTAGAGAAGGATCATTGGGATTAGGTGTATCCGCTGGTCATTGAGATGGGAAAGGTCAAATCATCCCTCCTGATAATCAAAGGTGTATTCTCTTTAGCATCAGATGACTTGTCTCAATTCTTGGCTCAAAATTTTGTTGCTCACTATGAGATGATGAACCACACTATTGGAGATCTTGATTCATATGAGGAAGATGTTTAAAATATGTAGAAGGAAGCAATTGTTAAGGTAGAAAACCTAGGAGTTCTAGTAGTGAATGAAAACACTTAATACATGATCTCTTGAAGCCTTTTAAATATCTAGTCAAAAGGAGGTCGATATCCGTTCTCATTCAATGAAGATACTTTGAAGTCTTTGGAAGAAATAAGAGTGGTCAATTCAAATAGTGCAAAAGATCATCAATCCTAGTACTCGAGAATGTAATAACATCAACTCTCTCATTTAAAGCTCGATCAAATCAATGAGTTTTGTTCACATCTATCCGGCTGATAAAGTTACACATGTAGCGGAAAGGTTCATAGTAAGTAGTTCAAAGGCATTAAGATTTCTCTCAAGAAGCTTTCCAAGACTCCATCAGTAGTAGGGTCTTCATCGGAATGGTTCTTTCTCTCCTTCTCTCTCTCTTCCATTCCCCTTTCCTCTTTCTCTCATGTTTTATTTCTTCATTAGGAGGTTACATTTCTTTATTTTTTCCTATTCCTATTTTATCTTATTCATTTAAATGAAATTATAGTTTGTAATGTAATAAGTTTGCATTAATTTATAAAAGGGGACTTAACTTTATTCCTATGAATATGAAAATTCATGTGGGGGTAGGTGAATCATCTTATAAAGGTCTATAAATTGTAATAAAACCCTCATTCTTAAGGGTTGTCAATTTTTTATTCTCAATGAGAGATTACTACTTGAATTGAAGCAAAAGAGATAGTGAAATTTCCTCTATTCTCCTCTTCTATTTCTCACTATGTACAACTTTTCCAAAACATCAATGAAGAAGAAAGGAGTTTCTTTATTTTCTTAATGAGAGAATTGTTGAAAATTTGTGTGCCTAATTCTATCTTACTTGTTGCTTGTTTTCTCACTCCCTTTCCTACTTCCTTAGAAAATTCCTCCCTTGCAAGAAATTTCAATCTTTTTTGCAAGTTCACTGGAGTGTTCCTATTAGATCCCTGACCTCTAGGCAACCCAAAAATTTCATTTTCATTCACACATAATAAATGGATTTGCACCATTCAAGAAGAGGGACCTAGAGTCTCAGAGTGTTGGCGGATACCCACCAATTTGTCCATTTAACAAATTTTCTTGCCAATATTTTTGGCACCCATTAAGATGGGGAAGACTTGGAAAATTATACACCCAAAATATGAATAAAAAAATGATAAAAAATGCAAATATCCCAAAAATTAAAAAAGCTATTTGAAGAGTCATTGAGCCTTATGTCTTATACCTATGGCAATTTGTGGTAACCCTCCTGTCCAGAGACCTAAATTGCTTTTCCACATCCAAGAAGATATTGTATCTGACTTGAGGGAAGTTTTCTAGCATAACAAAGAAAATTTTGCACACTACTTCATAGCTACCAGGGTGTTAGATACTAAAGAGCAACATGATAAAGAAAGAGAAAGAGCGAGATAAGCCTAGTTGCAAAAAAAGAGAGATTAATTTAATCACAAGTCTACAAAATGGCTGATCATAAATATATCAGGTCACAAAGACAAGGAGGAGATCTTGACTCCATATTTGAAGAACTCTAAAGAAGGAAATAACTAGTAAGAAAATCAAGGCACTCCCTTCATCCTGAAACTGATCTCACTAGTGGTCCAAGCGGTATCAACCCATTGGACATAGAGTTTCCAAATATCAGCAAAGATTTCAAAAAATTAATAACGTAGAACTGAAGCAAAAGATAAAGCGAAGTAATAGTAGAAATTTAATCTTAAGCAAGAGTTAGAGAAAGAGAATATGCAAGAGCCACATCTAGAGTAGATTTAAGAGTAGAAGACAAATAAGAAGTTGAAACCATAATGGGTGATGAAGAGAGACCACAACCTATTGTGTCATGGGGTAGGAACATAGGCCCACTTTCACTCCCACAACCTCTTCATGAATTTCCATGAGGTTCAAGAAAAATATTTTTGAAGCTCGGGGAGATGGTTCACATCTCCCGAGAGAAGAACATGTGGCTGCATTCATCATCACATGTGGAGTTCTTAAAGTTGAACATGAAGATGTATCGGTTAATTTTTGTGTAATCCCTACAAGAGATGGTGTCCAAATGGTTCTACCTCTTACTTGTTAGATAAATCACCTCTTGGGATGATATAAAAAACTTTCTTTGAAGACAGATTCAAGTCTACCGAATCACCGTCAGGATCTCCTAGTATAATTGGTTCATATGAAGAAGGAATTCAATGAAGGCATAAGGTATTTTATAGCTAGATACAATAGATTAATTAAGAGGATACCCATTGAAGCTATTACCTTGGATGACAATATCAAAATATTCTTCACAAGTGCCCAGCTACCTAAGGTTGGGTTTATTCTCCAAAGGTCTTAGCCTAGAACTTTGAGGGAGGCACAAGACTATGCCATCGAAACAAAGGATGATCTAATTTTGTTTGGAAAGGTGAAAATCCGAATGGTAAGCAAAGGGTCAAATTTCTAGCTCCATTCCCATAGATCCCATGATTCACATTTTGGCTAATGATATGATTGTTATCAAATAACAGCTCATTCAAAGTAGTGTGAGGAATGTTCAAGAAGATTAATCTCTTGAATAGGCCGAGGATAGCTCAACCTCTCCGTAGGCTTGCTCTTGAGGTACCGTTGATCAATGCAACCTATGATACAAAAGAACTTGAAGAAGAAGGAAAATAACATGTGCTAGAGCCGGAAGAAGAAGAAAATGAATATGGAAATGTCCTTGAGATTGAAGAGGTCAACAATAACACTAAGAATGGTCTCATTGAGTACTACTCAATGCAAGGATGATGATGATGTAAAATCACCGAGATTCTTGTGCACTTTATTCACCCACTCCCGTATCAAAAGGAACTTCCTCCTCGGAAACTAATGTAAAAAATAAAAAGAGGGATCCTCATGTAGTAGTTTCACATAGCAAAATCATGAGTAAGGGATCCGTACTCCCACCATCAAAGGACTTAGTGAAGGAGAAAACGGACCTGATAGCAAGCAAGAAGCCAACTACCATGACAAGTAAGTCCTCTGGTTTTCCCCTAGCTCAAAATATACACCTAAAGCTAATCCTTCACCCAAATATAGTCCTACAAAGTCTTCTAATGCTCAACCAAAGTCAACCACTCCTTCCAAACCTGCTACCTCATCCACCAAAAATACTCAATCCCCCAGGTAGCATCATCTCCAAAATGCGAGAATTCTACTATCCTGGAACATCAAGTTCATCGACTCGACTCCATTCAATTACATCAAACATGCAAACAAGACCAAAGTTCATATTTCCAAAACTGAATTTTTGCAAACACACTGGAGCAATTCGATAGGTTTTTCAGCCATCTAAGGTGGTAGCTCTAATCCCAACATCACAAACCCCAATCCTAAGAGTCTACTGCCAACACCACCTATGCCTCCTATGTAAAACATTCTTACATTAAGTGCATCTAAAATCAGCAAGGTAGAACCCTTTTACCTATCCCTCTGAATCAAACCCTACCAACTAAACAATTACATTAGAGACTTAGGATCCTTTGATAATGTTATGCCCATCAAAGTTGTACATTTCTAAAGAATTAATTTGACATGAGTAAATGGTTCTTGTTATTCTATGGAATCTAAGGAAGTGTCGTTGGTGGGAAGGATCAAAGATACACAAGTGGCCTTGGTAGACTTCCCAGACAAGAAGGTGTTGCTCACAATCTTGATGGTGAACATCTCTACATCCTTTGGTATGCTATCGAGTAGAAGTTTCTACAAAGACTGGGTAGTGAAATTCGAATCGATTGGTCCTCTGTGACCATCCCAAGAAAACCGGAATTGAATACATTGCTTCTGTGTGAAAATGAAGTACACTTGTCCAAAATTTGGAGGAACCTAGTGATAACACCCCAAAATTTTGCAACAGACTAACTAATAAAAACTACTACCATAATAGTTTAGAGCCAATATTAAGTTTAGAAATGAAACATCAAGATCAAATCTTAATAGAATGTAAAAGGAAATATAAATGAATTTAACCATTTAAACTACAAACATTTCTACTATGTTTAATTTATTACTACAAGAATTGAACCTATGAAGATAAAAAATCAATCAAAGTGTGTGTTGTTGATACTTCATCGAAGGTGAAAGGACCTCTCTAACAATGGCTACAAGGCAATATTAGATATTCCTTTGCTAACTAGCTTGAATAAATGGATGCGAATGGGGATGCAAGCTATTCTAACAATGGAGTAAGGCTCATATGTTTTATATGATTAATGTTATTCAAAACATGGTGTAAATTTGAGAGGTAAGAGCTTGGTCCTTTTAATAGGCTTTCCATTTTGGAAAGGCTTACAACTTGGTGCATGTGGGACTAATGTTGATGAAAATTTCACCTTATAGCTGGGTTCATGATACAGGAGGTAAAAATAGATCAACCTCGAGTATGATGGGGTTTCCAAGGTACCCACGGATGATGCTTGATTGATGGTGATTGTGTCCTCCGTGGAGAATGGACTAAGCTTACTTCATGTGAATAAATCTTTGAACAAAGACACTACACAAGATGAAATTAGTAATATGGGTAGGTGGGTTTCCTAGAAAATCTAGTTCCTAGAAGCCAAAAGATTTCCTTACGTGGACGTCAACCTGCTTTTAAAACATTTAAGCTTTATTTATGAAAATGAGATACAATATAAGATATATGAAAAATGTGATCAAATGTCTATCACTTATTTAGTTTATTAAAAATATCATCTGATAGTGATGGTATGAAATAAATACATCTAAAACTTGAAATTAGAATCTAGGTCAGTATCTAGATTCTTAGAAAATTGGAACCCACGAGCAGTGCGAGGTAGTCCTCCTCGGTAAAGTATGAGTCGGGTTATTCAATTTAATCATCGATGAAGAAATATGAAATTTCCTCCTTTGTATCATACGGATGTGCAAGATCAAAATCAAATTCCATAAGGATTACTTAATTCTCAATAGCTGACTCGGATGTGGTATTTTTGTCTTCAAGGATGTTAAATCCCACTTCGTGGTGGTACTCGAACTAGGATAAATTTTCTTGTATGTTTTGTAATTCATAGTATGTTTCCCATAAATCTTCAGTGGATTCTCTTAGATCTTTTGGGTAGACTCATATATGGTTTCCGACTATCAAGAGGGGTTGTGTGTATGGAACACAACTCTAGATCATGCAATAGGTCGTATTGTTCCCGGTCTGAGAGGGTACTTGAACAATTAGCAATGAGTTGATGTCGGTGATGGGATGGTTAAGTCCTGTTATGGCCATCTACAAGATGCTTTCTTGACCAAAATATTAGTAACAAAAATAATTTTGAAATGGAATCTGATTACTAACTAACAGAGAACACAGAAAATACAAGCGATTATAGGAATCACGGGTAATTACGAGAAATTTGTCGATTGTTAAAAGAAATGATTTGATTGTCTAAAAATGGAACTATGATCTACTAAATGTAATAGGGAAGCATGTAATGATTAGGAAATATTGTTTTAAGATGAAAAACATAATTTAAAGAGAAAGAAATGAACCTTGGTTGATAGTATGAAATGATAGGCTGACAGTGATCATGCTTGGATGATGAACTAGCTTATGGAGAGCTCCAAAATGGTTGATGGATGTGCTAGATGTAAAACGATGTTGATGAATACCTAGTAATGCTTATGAGTGCTTGATAAATGTTCTTGGTTTTTCTTGGATGGTCATGAATGGTTTCAAAGAGAGGTAGGAAAACTTGTATTTATAGAACATCGGTGTTCGAGGGAATCACGGTATTTTCAGAATCACTTCATGGTCCCATTGTAATAAGGGAGTTGGGTGATGATCCAATATATACCAAAAGATAGGATATTATACTTGGCGTAACACCAAGTTGGTTTCCCTGTTGGGTGATGAAATCCCAATCAGTTTCACCTGGTGGGAGTTGTTTGAATGCGTTTTTGATTTTGAAGTGATTTGGTTATGTGTGAGGGAAAGATAAGTGAATGCAAAAAAATTCCTCCTAATTAGACTATGTGAAACAAGAAGGATGCAAATGTTTATTTTAAGATCCCAAAATGAAATGTTGATTTCAATTAAAATAATCGAGACAAATATGCAAAACTAGAAAGAAAGGTTTTAGGACTTACCATGAGAGCGCTCCCTTTTTTAGATTTCAGCAATTTTTTAAAGCGAGCTATCAAAAATCCAGAGATGAAGATTTCAAAAACAATATCCTCTGACAACCAGATAAGGAAAAATAGAACACGAAAGCAAGAAGTAGAAATCAGATTGTGGAGTTATATTTAAGAAAAACAAACAAAAACTACGGTGATTGGCCCAAGCATAGGAGATTAGGCTAATCGCAAATGATGATCACATAAAAAGAGTCCCACTGTCGTGCCAAAATGTTGATGACAATTTCACCTTATAGTTGGGTTGATAATATAAGGATGCAAAATGGATCAACCTCTAGTATGACGGGGTTTCCAAGGTACCCGCGGATGATGTTGATGGATGTTGATTGTGCACTCCATGAAGAATGGATTAAGCTTCTTTCCTGTGACTAAATCTGCAAACACAAACACTACACAAAATAGAATTAGTAATTTGGGTAGGCGGGTTGCATGGCAAAAGCAAGTTCCTAGAAGCCAAAAACTTCCTTACATGGATGTCAACACACTTTACAAACATTTAAGATTTATTTATGAAAATGGGATACAATATAAGATAGATGAAAAGTGTGATCAAATTTCTATCACTTATTTAGTTTATTACAAATATCAGCTGATAATGATGGTATGAAATAAATTCATCTAAAACTTGAAATAAGAATCTAGGTCACTATCTAGATTCTTAGAAAAGTTGGAGCCCATTGAATAGGAGAAGTTTTCCTCCTCGAAAAGTAAGAGTTAGGTTCTTCGATGTAATTATCGATGAAAAAATCTGAAATCTCCTCCTCGTATCTTACAAATGTGCAAGATTGGAATTAGGGTCCACAAGGTTGACTTGAATCGCGATCTCGACTCGAGATGTGGTATTTTGTCTTCATGGATGTTAAATCCCACTTTGTGGTGGTAATCGAACCAGGATAAATCTACTTATATGTATTATACTTCTTAGTATTCTTCCTAGAAATCTTCAAAGTGGCTTCTTGGATCTTCTCGAGTAGAGTCAAAGATGATTTCAAATCTATCTACAGGGGTTGCATGTATGGCACACAGCTCTAGATCGTGTAATAGGTCGTATTGTTCCCAATGCAGAGGATGTTGAACAATTGGTAATGAGTTGATGTTGGTGATGGGATGGTTAAGTCTTGTTATGGCCATATACAAGATCCATTCTTGACCAAAATATTAGTAACACAGAATTTTTTTGAAATGGAATCTAATTACTAACTAAACAAAGGGCGATTCTACGAAATATTGACATATTAAAATAAATGATTTGATTTTCTAAGAGGAGAACTATGATCTACTAAATGTAATAGGGAAGCATGTAATGATTAGGAAATCTTGTTTTAAGATGAAAAATAGAATTTAAAGAGAAATAAACAAACCTTGGTTGATAGTATAAAACAATTGGTTGACAAAGTGATCATGCTTGGATGATGAGATGGCTTATGGAGAGCTCAAAAATACTTGATGGATGTGTTAGATGTAAAAATAAGTTAATGAATACCGACAACACTTCTAAATGCTTGATAAATGCTCCCGGTTTTTCTTAGATGGTTGTGAATGGTCCCGAAGAGAGGCAAGAAAATCTGGTATTTATAGATCACCAACATTCGAGGAAATTGCCTATGTTTTCGGTCACTTGAAGTTTGGGTGAGATACGAAGGGATAAAACTTATAATTTTATATTGTATACTTAGGGATTTAGGGGGATTATGGCTTAATGACTTAGAGAGGCTGAGTGTGAGGTTTTAGAGGTGGATAGAGGTAGTTAGGATAGATGGGGAATAATTAGAAGGTTTCCTAATTAAACTAGTCATAACTAGTGAGAAGTGAGGACTTGTCATAGGGATAAGTTAGAGGTGGTTAGGATAATATATTTAGAATGTTTCTTATTTAGACTAGTTGTAACTAGTGAGTTAGGATGAGTGAGGTGTAGGGGTGAATATGCGAATTAATTAATTAATTAATTAATTAATTAGTCGTGAAAGGGGGATATGATTTAGGAAATGTGGGATTATTTAATTAATTAAAAGGGTGTAGGGGTAATGACCTAGGTTTAGAGATGTCATGATGCGATGGCAAGTTTAAATGAGTTAATTGAATAGGTGACTTAGGTTGTGAAATGGTATGCGGGAAGGTGTGTTTATTTAATTATTCATGTGAAAGCGGGGTGTGTAGATTTTTGGTGTCTACAACTAATGAATAAAGCATAAAGTAATCTTAGGTTAATTAACCATAGTTATTTGAGTTAGCAATTGAGTTAATACTTTATGGGAGTTGAGGATGCTTTAATTAATTGATTAGGATTAATTAATAGGCTAGAATAAACTTTTAGGCTATTTGGGGGTGTTTGAAATAGAATTTGATGAGACTAGAAGCATTTGAAAGCATTTGAAAGTGGGATTTATCCAATAAAAGGGTTTATTGATTAAATTCTTTCTAAAAAGGCTTAATTATCTAATTAATAGCTAATTATTAATTCGAAGAGGATTATAACTAATGAAGTGTCGTTAATTGACATCCGGAATGTGATAGAAGATAGTTAATTAATGAAGTGTCGTTAATTGAACAAAATAGAGGGAAACATTAGTTAATTAGCAAAAATCACTAATTATAATAGAAATGGTGAAATAGAGGATAATGAGTACCACTTTAGCATTAAAACTATGGAAGTAGATTTTAGGTGTCTACATTTTCCCCTCTTTGGGGTGGCGTAAGTGATGTCACTGCAAAGAAAGTAGACAAGCATAAACAAGCAATTTTTTGAAGAAAAATTAGTAGAATGGAGGATGCCCCCTTGAGTGTTGATGGGGTGATAGAATAAGTCAATCAATGATCGAAAATTGGAAGGAAACAGATAGAAGAAATCAAATAAAGGAAATCTTGAATAGTAATGAGAATTGATAGATGAAAGTGGGAATAAATTTTTGCATCCAAATTCGTTCAATCAACACCTTTGTTTCATCACTTTTCTTAAATGATCAACATCATCAGCCCTTATTAAAATATACGCATACAACAAAAGTGTAAAATAACATTGAAATTTATAATATGAACAATTGTTCATTGCTAAAAATGCTTAACTCCATGCAACATACATAATGCAATGCAATACGAGAAAGTAAAAGATGCTTAACTCCATGCAACATACATAATGCAATGCAATACAAGAAAGTAAACAAGATAACTTTGACAGGGAAATAATTACGAGACACACTTACTAAAATAAACAACACTTAGGAAAGTTGTACTAATATTTTTTTATCAAGCTTGAGTTCCTAATGTTTTTGTTTAACGAAAAGGGTTGAAAATGGTGCCCCAGCAAGGATACATGCAAGGGGAAAATGGAGGACACAAACAATCCCATGAAAAAGCATTTGTGTGCTATGACATAGTACCAGGAAACTTGTTGTGCCAAGCTAGTATAGACATAACAAGCAGACTAGCTTTTATTAATAGAGGTAGCTCAGAATGATCTACACGTCGTTATACGAGAACAAGTGAAAACTAAATAAAGATGCTTTTGTATGAAAAAATTCAATGTTAGACAATAATTCATTTAATACATGCTTCATCTGCAGGAATACCTTTTACCAATGTTTGCAAAATTTTGATTTTTACAATTTTTTAGATTTTTGATTAATTTTACTAATTTTTGGATTTTATAAAATTTCCAATTTTTTCAGTGTTTTGTGATGTTTTTGAATTTTTAAATTTTCTGAGAAGAAAATTATTTATAAGAATGAAAATATCGTGGGGTATTGTCAAATAATGCTGGAAAGCAACAATATGCCCCAAGTAGTAGAAAGGGTCATCAAGAAGCAAAAACATGCCCCAACATAGCAAAAACAAGTGAAAAATGATTATTTATTAAAAATAATCATCGCGACAAGTGCTAGAAGAAAATAAAATGATCACAAGGGTCACACCACCTCTTATGATCATTGTGATGAGTTAAAAATCACCACGGGGGAAAACTTACATACCCAAATGGCTATGAGGGGTAAATCATCGCTGCTCATTATTTGATACCAAACTCTATCAGTTTGATTATTGATTTTTCTATGACGTGCGAGCGAGATGGATCGAATTCAGGTGTCTGGATGAGATGCATAGACATTGTTTGAGAGTACATGCAACCTCCTAACAATAGACCCTGGGCATGTGAATTGAAAAGTTTGTTTGTTGAGTCATTTATTAGCATTTATTATCGGTAGAAGTAGGTGTGACAACGTATGTGAGGCCCTTGGGGGAACATACGTCATTGAGGACGTGCATGTGGTAGGGGAAGGTGTATGTGCTAGCATAATTTTGGAAAGGACACTAACACATATGCGCCGAGATGGAGCGCATATGTGCTAGGGTTATGGGTAGATGGGTGAGCGGGCATGCATGAGCCAAAAGGGGTGTGTATGCGTAAAAAGAGGTGTGCATACACTATAAGGGGTACATATGCATGGAAAGAGGTGCACATGTGCTGATAGGGGTGTGTGTGCATTGGAAGAGATGTGCTAGTGCTAAGAATCAAGTGCTTAGCATGAAAAAGGTAGTTTTAGGCAACCTTAGATGAATTGAGGGAAATGTTTGAAGAACGCAAGGGTGAAATAGAAGAAAATTAGATGACCTACTTAGAAGAAATGAAGTTAATGAGTGTGTTTCTTTATCCTGTAGGGTGACCTTCCTTTCCTAGAGACACGCAAGTACCATGCAAGGTGCGCTCTTTCAGTGACCTTCGGGTGGCGGGATAGGTCCTATCTGGACATTACCCTAGAGGCGACTAGACTTTCGTACGTGGCATAGATGCCACCGATTACATTGTATCATAGTATGCTAACATACTTGGCTGAGTAATGGAATAACAAGATTTAGTGCTTTCACTTTATTAGTTGAGAGATGGCCATTATGTTAGAGGATGTGTAGCGGATTCTTAGAGTTCGATCCGATCTGATTGATAGATTATGATGGGGATGCGGCCCATATTACATAGTTTATTGTAGATATGTTTGGCCTCTAGGACATACCCCATAACGGTATAGAATTTTGGTTACATAGGTGATTTTAGGATCATTGGCTATCTCGTGTAGTTATTTATTTCATAGCTCTTGTCGGTGGCATTACATTGTCGACAAGACCGATACCTCTTTTCCACTAGGCCTAATTGGTGTGATTCACGGATTGATCAGCGGGTAGAGATATTGTTGGGGATAGTGTCTATTAGCAAATTTATATTGGGATCTTCATCTTATTACTTACCGTGGTCAGAAGACCATGGGGCCAACTACTCAGTTACATATATGGGTGTGGGACCAAATTACCATTAGTTGCTCTACATGAATACTTTGAGTTTGGACTCCGATGAGCCCTCGATGATGGGATGGGCCCTGATTGGTGACAAAATTTAGGGCCACATGGAAGATATATATTACTATCATCATGATTTTGATGAGCTACAGTTACGCATGATTACATGGCACCCTTATAGGGCTGTATCGGTGCTTTGAGGATGTTGCAAATTTTGAGTGTAGCGATTGTGATCACCCCAAACTTTTGCAATATGACTAACTAATAAATGCTAACATCATAATAGCCTAGATCCAAGCTTGAGTTTAAGAATGATACATCATGATCAAATCCTAAAAGCATGCATGAATGGAAACTAAATGAGCTTAAAAAATCCAATCTACAATCATCCTTACTATGTGAGATGATTACTAATTAACATAGACCTAATTAAATCTAAGGGAAATAAAATTATGGTTGTTTCTACTCCACAAATGGTGAGAAGATCTCTCTAAAAATGGCTACAGGACATATTAGATATCCCCCTACTAACCAACATGAATATTTGGATGCAAATATTAAGCAAGCTAATCCAAGAAGGAAGTAAGGATCTTAATCATATATGTTATATGATATACCAATAAAAGTATGGTGTAAAGTATGAAGGTAGGTTCTTAGTAGTTTTTATAGTTTTCTATTTGAGGAAAACTTACATCTTAGTGCATGTGGGACTAAAAGGATAAATTAGATTAAGTTTTGTTAATCATGATTAGTGAATTAATAAGTGATTGGCATGTGAGGAGCCTTAATTAACCACTTAGGGTCATTTAAGAGGATAAGATAAGATTTTGAAGCCTTTGAGATGTATGGAAGGGAAATGGGGTGATTTTGAATGGTTATAATAGGGGTATTAACCAATAATAGGGTTTATTGATCAAAACAAGGGTAAATAGGCTTAATTAGCTAATAATCGCTAATTGTTTGCTTGGAAGAGGATAATAACTAACGATGTGTCATCAATTGGCATCCAGAATTTGATAGATGTTAGTTAATCAACAAAGCATTGTTAATCAACCAAAATAGAGGGAAACATTCATTAATTAGTAGAAATCAGTAATTGTAATGGAAATGGTATGAATGTGGGTAATTAGTGCAATTTTAGAAATAAAATTGCGTAAGTGGATTTTAGGTGTTTACATTTGCTCTTGTTTGAGGTGAAGTAAGCGATGTCACTTCAAACATAGTAGACAAGCATAAACAAGTAAATTTTTGAAGAAAAATTAATATAATGAAGGATTCCCCCTTGAGTGTCAATGGCATGATAGATGAAATCAATTGATGATCGAAAATATGATCAAAATGAATAGAAGAAATAGGATAGGGATAAAAAGGATTTTTATTGCCTAGGTGTTTTGGAAGAAAAAATAACGGTGATAAGATATGATAGTGAAGAATATAGGAATGGATTTTGCATCCAATATTTCAATAAGAAACTTTATTTCATCATGTTTCCCCTGTGATTTAAATCATTAGCCCTTATTAAAATAAGAAAAAGTGTAAAATAACATGAAAAGATATATTACTAACATTTGTTCATCGCTAAAAATCTGTAACTCCATGCAACATACATAATGTAATACAATATGAGAAATTAAACTAGCTAACCTAACATGAGAACAAGTACAATCACACATACTCAAACAAACAATGTTCAAGATAATTGCACCAATGTTTTTGTTATCAAGCTTTAGTTCCCAAATGTTCATGTTGTAACGAAAAGGGTTAAAAATAGTGCCCCAAGCAAGGATACATGTGAGGGGAATAATGGAGGACACAAGTAGTCCCATGAAAATCATTTGTGTGCTATGACACAATCTTTAGAAACTCATTGTTACACGGGAGTACCGACATAGTAAGCAAGCTAGCTTTGTTAATGGAGGTAGATCGAAATGATATGCGAGTTGTTTTAGATAAGACCAAGTAATAACCTAAGCAAGATGTTTTTGTAAGAAAAATATTGATGTTCGAGGACAATGCATTTGATACATATTTCAACTGTGTGCATGCCATTTACCAATTTTTGAATTTTTTTGAATTTTACATTTTTGTGGATTTTTGATGATTTTACCAAATTTTTGGATTTTTTATAAAATTTCCAATTTTTTGGGTGTTTTGTGATTTTTTGAATTTTTTAAATTTTTTGAGAAGAAAATGATTTATAAGAATGTAAATGTTGTGGGACATTACGCAAAAATGCTAGGAAGTAAATATATGCCCTAAGTAGCGAGAAAAGGTTGTTGGAAGGAAAAACATGCCTAGCGTAGCGAAAATTAGTGAAAAATGAAGCAAGATGTTTTTGTAAGAAAAATTTTGATGTTCGAGGACAATACATTTGATACATACTTCAACCGTGTGTGCATGCCATTTACCAATTTTTGAATTTTTTTGAATTTTACATTTTTGTGGATTTTTGATGATTTTACCAAATTTTTGGATTTTTATAAAATTTCCAATTTTTGGGTGTTTTGTGAGTTTTTGAATTTGTTAAATTTTTGAGAAGAAAATGATTTAGAAGAATGTAAATGTTGTGGGACATTGCAAAAATGCTAGGAAGTAAAAATATGCCCCAAGTAGCGAAAAAGGTTGTTAGAAGGAAAAACATGCCCTAAGCGTGGCGAAAATTGGTGAAAAAATGAAGCAAGATGTTTTTGTAAGAAAAATTTTGATGTTCGAGGACAATGCATTTGATACATACTTCAACTGTGTGCATGCCATTTACCAATTTTTGAATTTTTTTGAATTTTACATTTTTGTGGATTTTTGATGATTTTACCAAATTTTTGGATTTTTATAAAATTTCCAATTTTTGGGTGTTTTGTGAGTTTTTGAATTTGTTAAATTTTTGAGAAGAAAATGATTTAGAAGAATGTAAATGTTGTGGGACATTGCAAAAAATGCTAGAAAGTAAAAATATGCCCCAGTAGCGAGAAAAGGTTGTTGGAAGGAAAAACATGCCTAGCGTAAAATTGGTGAAAAATGAAGCAAGATGTTTTGTAAGAAAAATTTTGATGTTCGAGGACAATGCATTTGATACATACTTCAACCGTGTGCATGCCATTTACCAATTTTTGAATTTTTTTGAATTTTACATTTTTGTGGATTTTTGATGATTTTACCAAATTTTTGGATTTTTTATAAAATTTCCAATTTTTGGGTGTTTTGTGAGTTTTTGAATTTGTTAAATTTTTTGAGAAGAAAATGATTTAGAAGAATGTAAATGTTGTGGGACATTGCAAAAAATGCTAGGAAGTAAAAATATACGCCAAGTAGCGAAAAAGGTTGTTGGAAGGAAAAACATGCCCTAGCGTAGCGAAAATTGGTGAAAAATGAAGCAAGATGTTTTTGTAAGAAAAATTTTGATGTTTGAGGACAATGTATTTGATACAGGCTTCAACTGTGTGCATGCCATTTACCAATTTTTGAATTTTTTTGAATTTTACATTTTTTTGGATTTTTGATGATTTTACCAATTTTTTGGATTTTTATAAAATTTCCAATTTTTTGGGTGTTTTGTGATTTTTTGAATTTTTTAAATTTTCTAAGAAGAAAATGATTTAGAAGAAAGTAAATGTTGTGGGACATTGCAAAAATGCTAGGAAGTAAAAATATGCCCCAGTAGCGAGAAAAGGTTGTTGGAAGGAAAAACATGCCTAGCGTAGCGAAAATTGGTGAAAAATGAAGCAAGATGTTTTTGTAAGAAAAATTTTGATGTTCGAGGACAATGCATTTGATACATACTTCAACCGTGTGCATGCCATTTACCAATTTTTGAATTTTTTGAATTTTACATTTTTGTGGATTTTTGATGATTTTACCAAATTTTTGGATTTTTATAAAATTTCCAATTTTTGGGTGTTTTGTGAGTTTTTGAATTTGTTAAATTTTTTGAGAAGAAAATGATTTAGAAGAATGTAAATGTTGTAAGACATTGCAAAAATGCTAGGAAGTAAAAATATGCCCCAAGTAGCGAAAAAGGTTGTTGGAAGGAAAAACATGCCTAAGCGTAGCGAAAATTGGTGAAAAATGAAGCAAGATGTTTTTGTAAGAAAAATTTTGATGTTTGAGGACAATGCATTTGATACATACTTCAACCGTGTGCATGCCATTTACCAATTTTTGAATTTTTTGAATTTTACATTTTTTTGGATTTTTGATGATTTTACCAAATTTTTGGATTTTTTATAAAATTTCCAATTTTTTGGGTGTTTTGTGAGTTTTTGAATTTGTTAAATTTTTTGAGAAGAAAATGATTTAGAAGAATGTAAATGTTGTGGGACATTGCAAAAAATGCTAGGAAGTAAAAATATGCCCCAAGTAGCAGAAAAGGTTGTTGGAAGGAAAAACATGCCCTAGCGTAGCGAAAATTGGTGAAAAATGAAGCAAGATGTTTTTGTAAGAAAAATTTTGATGTTCGAGGACAATACATTTGATACATACTTCAACTGTGTGCATGCCATTTACCAATTTTTGAATTTTTTTGAATTTTACATTTTTGTGGATTTTTGATGATTTTACCAAATTTTTGGATTTTTTATAAAATTTCCAATTTTTTGGGTGTTTTGTGAGTTTTTGAATTTGTTAAATTTTTTGAGAAGAAAATGATTTAGAAGAATGTAAATGTTGTGGGACATTACGAAAAATGCTAGGAAGTAAAAATATGCCCCAAGTAGCATAAAAGGTTGTTGGAAGGAAAAACATGCCCTAGCGTAGCGAAAAATTGGTGAAAAATGATTATTTGTTTAAAAATAACCATCTCGACGAGTCTTAGAAGAAACCAAAAGAAAAATTGATTTTATAGTGCATTTAATGCACTTTCGAATTGGTCACGTAGGCAATGATGGGGGCATGTATGCACGAAGATTGGTACACATGTAATGAGAAGAGTGTGTATGCGCTAACAAGGGCACATAGGCCTTTGAGATGAGATGCATGCGCAAAGATAGACATGTATGCCTTGACGAGGGCACATTGGCACTACACTAGGGACTTGGTGCTAGTGTGTTTGATGTTTTTGAATGTTTTGATTTTTAACCCAACATATTTGGTTTTTTGGGATTTTGAAACATATTAAATGTTTTTGCGATTATATAAAAGTTTTCTTAAGCTATATACTAGAAAAATAAGAAACATGGATGCCCCCAATGACAGATGTGATGCTCAAGGGTGGAATTTTGTGCATATGCTTAAGAAAGTGAACATGCAAAAATTACCCCAATGATAGATGGGAATATACAATGGAAAACTCTTCACACGTAGAATGGGATCAAGGCCAATATGGATATGCTCAACATGATGATGAACGTAAACCCATGAAATGTTAGGAAGGAGAAATGACGTCCCAACGTAAGTGGGGCAAGAAGCACATGATATAAATAAGTAGAATATTGTTGTTATGAAAGGGGAAAAGGTTCCCTCAAACGTGTAAAAAAGGAAATCTTATAAATATGGATGTTCTGAATGAAGTATAAGAAAAACGTGAAGGTTATGAAAGTAGCTTAGAATCCTTGCGATGAAGAAGTGATTAGCGCATGAGGCACAAATCATGAGACAAGATACGGACTAAAGTAAGAGTTTGAATAAGGTCTAAAAAATGACACTTGTTAACATAATAATCTTGTTTACTCATTGAGATCCAGTGTGTGCTCATGGATATTTATTACCTCTTGTAGGGAAGATTTGATAGACAACAAGTGAAGACACCCTAGCCAATGTGTAGGAATGATTTTTTTAACAAAGTTGATTTGTGAATGGATTTTGAAGGAGAGTTATACATTGCTCAAATGTTAGTCGGGCATCCATATCCCTTACAAAGATGCATTTGATTCTAATCATAACATTTCTCTACTTCTAGCCAAGTTTCCATAGCCTTGATAGAGATTATTGGAAATACCCCAAGATAGATTTATATATCAATTTAACTTTTGAATTTACCTTTTAGCTTTTTGATTTGATTTTGTTTTACTTTCCAAAAATTTATTTTAGCTCTCTTGATTTGAAAAGGGGTTAAGAACCAAAAATGGCTTGATGGAAGGATGTGGAAGTGATTGTGATGACGACATTGGCTAGTGTCAACAAATACATCCAAAATTTCTTCATAATTTTATTAGATAAAGATAGTGATAGGATCTCTAAGAGGTCAAACGTTGTTTAATTTACCAAGGTGATGAAATACCATGGTCAAACAAATACCATAAAGATAAATGTCACAAAATGTGTGCGAATAAAATAATCAAAATATCATTAAAGGGATGACAATGGTGGATGACTTGTAGAGGGATGGAAAGAAAGGGAAGAAAGAACATCCATGTGTATACAATATCTTATTACAATGTTTATCTGTGTACCTTTGGTTTTGTGTACTCTTTTGATGTTTTCTCATTTTTTTGTACTTTTGAATTTTTTTAATTTTGGGAAATTAGGACCAATCAATGTCAATGCGTGATAAGATCCAACAACAATGTTCGTGATTTCCTTGATAAGGGATATTAAGCGTGTTTTCTTATCAAGAGTCATATTATCTCCAATTTAGATGATCATAGTGAGCTCATACTCAACAAATGAATGTGGTTTATCTTGAAACATGGATTTCGTATGTGGGAGGTTGAGGTCCATATCTAGAGTTGTATGCACTTTGCGCCATACTTGATGGTTGTATTGGTGTGCATTCTTGAATTCTATTTGATTATGAACTTTATGATTTTTAAATTATTGAGATCTTTGGAGCTCTTGGAATTTTTGATCTTAGCTTGATAAAGAAATTGTTTGGGTTTCCTATAAGCTAATATGTGACTTGTCGATCTCGAGAAGTGGGAGAAGAAAGTGGATGTTGAGATTTGATGTGAGAAATTTCGGTGGGATGCCACAATAATTTATATAAGGATAATGTGATGGAAGAAAAGGATATGGTCCAAGAATTGAAGAGGATGGGCTACTAGGAGGTGTCCCATAGACTGAAGATGAAGGGCTACTAGGATGTGGCCCAAGTATAGAATAGGATGGGCTATCGAAGTGTCCCATAGACCAGAAGATGAAGGGATAATAGGATGTGGCCCAATTATATAAGACGATGGGCTACCAGGAGGTGTCCCATAGACTAAAGATGAAGGACTACTAGGATGTGGCCCAAGTATAGAAGAGGATGGGCTACCAGGAGGTGTCCCATAGACTGAAGATGAAGGACTACTAGGATATGGCCCAAGTATAGAAGAGGATGGGCTACCCAGAGGTGATTCACAAATAGAATATAAAGGGATCTTTGGGACATGGAACTATAATAAAACGTAACAGATACCAGGTGGTGGTACCGTACGTACCCAAAATTGTATGTACTGCACCACCGGAAAGATGTTACACATGCCCCAATGATGATTAAGATCTCTTCGCAAGGTGTTCGGAATCCAGAAAGCTTGTTGAGTATACATTTGCATCCCAAAAATCCTTGTCTAGCCTCTACATGTTTTGTCCTAGCCTTTTCTCTCTTTTTCCTTGTTGTTTTGTTGTTATTTACAAGACCGCCTCCTTGCCAGGGCGGTGGTCCTATAACCGTCACCCAAGCCAGGGCGGTGGTCCTGTAACCATCACCCAAGCTAGGGTGGTGGTCCTCAGTAATCACACCCACCTGGGCGGCGGTCATGAACCGTCACCCAGGCCTGTATGCGCGATCCTGTAACCATCACCCAAGCCGAGACGGTGGTCTCAGTAACACACCCAACCAGGGCGGCGGTCTCAGAATCGCCACCCGTGCCGGGCGGCGGTCTTGTATCGCTGCTCGCCTGCAGGCGGTGGTCCTGTACGTGCTTTCCAGAATGTTCCGACGATCGCGTCAAGCATGAAAATTCAATTTTCACCCGCATTTCTCAACCACTAAAGCTTGTATTTATGTTTTTGCCAACTGAACAGTGATTTATCTTTGTTTAATGGTGGGAGAGTTCAATTTGAACTTGCCTTCTAGTCATTGCAAATGCTATAAATATGTAGCTTGTTTACAAGTAAATGGTCTTGGTTCTTTGGTCTGGAGTCTTCATTCTTGAATTTCAGTCTTCAATACTCAGTCCTAGATTTATTTTATGAATCATTTTATCTTTAGCATGGATTAGAATTCTGAGTATTTAGTTATGCCTCACTGTACACCGACAACGATCCTGCTAGGAATCGTATAGGCCAAGCTCTGTTCTCTTGTGCCATCCCTCTCCTACTTGTACTTCGTTGTATTTCTCTGAAGCTGCTATTATTCATTGTTTGAGTACCTGTTGTTTATCATTTTATTTCATCATTGCTGCAACGACCCTGCTAGGAATTGCATAGGCCAAGCCAGTTCACTTGCGCTATCCCTCTCCTACTTGTGCTTCGTGCCATTTTTACTTCAAAGTGACTACCGTCCCAGTGCCTTCTCTTGCTGATGCTGCCATACTCCTACTCTTTCTGGATTCACGTGAACATGCAAGAACGAAGAGATCACTCTGAGGGGACAAGCTACAACAAAACTGGATTTGCCTCTTTTCAGTAAACTCCAGGTTTAAATTGTCAAAGTTATTATCAAATAGAGTAGTGAATCATTTTATTTCAGTTAAGCTCGCTTTCAATATTGCCAGGGAAGCTGTGGGGAATGATAGTTTCTGAGAAACTATGATTTGTTCCTCACTTCTGAGGTAGGATTGAAGGTTTTCAATTAAGTTAATTAGCTGTCTTTTATTTAGATTCACACATCTGCACAGGTGAATAACCACACCGGGTTATCTCACTTGTTTAGTTTTAGTATAAAAGTAGTTTAATTATTGCTTGTAATTATAATGTTTCAATCGTCTATTTTGTTTAGATTAGTTTCCCTTTCAATAGTAGTATAAATTGTTATTTTCAGTTTAAGTTAATTTGGAGACTTCATAACTAGATTAAATGCTTAAATTCTAGTTAGGAGGATAAATCACTAGGGAATTTATGCTACCCGCTCATAGCCTCTAAATCTCCCCTTTGTCATTTTAGCTACCAGGAGATCACACTACCAGATCTTAGTCACTGATCCTCCCATGGTTAGCCATAAGAAAGTTGCTTGTCGATTCTCATCCTCGCTTGTAGCTTTTCTATCATAGAAAACTGACCATAATCCCGGTTGTGACTTCATCTAAGTCACCCGCATTTCAAACCACCGGCTGTCTTGGCACGACCTCGGGAGGTCGGGTACGGGGAAGGTCACTTGTCGATTATCATCCTCGCATGTCACTTTTCCATCATACAGTGACCCCTAAATAGATGATGGACTTCTTGGAGGTGGCCCACATATATAAGAAGGCAATGGGCTACTGTGGTGACCCAAGGTGAGATTGTGATTAATGAATCATGATACATAAATAATGATTGGGTAATGAGAAGATAAGTCATGGATCAATGGTAGACCCAATAATTTCATCACTCAATGAAGAATGTGAATATGAAAGAATAAGAGGAGGTTCAAGTGTGATGCTCTTATGGCCTTCCTCGCCATGATAAAAGGAATCGACCTCTTCCCCACAATACGTGAATGTATCAAGGTCTAAAGAAAATTCTTTCTCACAACCTTCTAGAGGAATATCTTCATGTACCCCCATAAATTCTCCAATCACTTCTTCATTCTGAAATGAATCAATCAATATGGGTAGTTGTTAGTCGACCATAGGAGGTTGATTAGAAGAAATAGGTCCAAAAAGTGTGGAATATTTAGAAGATGTTTGATGAGGGGAAGGTTTGACCTTATTGTGTCCATAAAGGAATTGGATAGTGCATCAAAAATATATCTTAGCACATCATTTCTTGTGAATGGTTTGACATGGATGCAAACATCGATTTTTAAAAGATTGGTGAATATGGAATAAGGTATGATCGAGATGACCTAGGGGCCGAAGAGGCATTGGATTCTGATTAATAGAATAAGATGACTCAAGAGATGAAGTAGATTTTATTGGGATATCTCACGAGTGGAAGAAAACGTGGCTTTGAAATAGTTTGGTATAGGTTTTCCTATAAGATGACATATTGTGGATAGACCAATAGGATAGGTCATCCAAGTAGGGTATTTTGATGTAGGGGTCGACTTGTATGATTTATTAGAAGAACCTTGAGTCACAAAAATCTTCAAATGATGACAACACATTTAAAGAGATTTATAAATAGGGTCGTATGCGAAGAAAGGGAAGATTGTGACTCAAGAGTCAAATTTGATGCTTGATTAGAAGAAATGTGAGTCACATGGATCTTAAGTCAAGGAAGACATCATTTAGGTGACTGATAATGGGATTCCTATGAAAAAGGGAAGGCCTTGACTTAAGAATCTAATTTGATGAATAACTCTAATGAGAATCTTCAAAGATCGATGGGAATCAAAAGAATATTTTGGACAAAAGACGAGGGGAACCCGAGTAATAGTTTTGATAAGAAGAATCCAAACCCTACCACCGACTAATAGATGAAGGTGGGGAATGGGGTGACTCGAACAGGTTCTATAATGTGAACAAACTAATGAGGCTTAGCCATGATGGGCATCCTTTGATGGGAATTCAAAAACTTAGGTTCCTATTTTCATAAATTTGAGGAACCATGCAATAATCAGTCATGGTTGGAATTGTTGAGTAAACATTCCTAGACCTATATGGTGATTTAACTCTTTCACGGTGAAGAAAGTTCTATGTCAATTCAAGCATCATAATGACAACCAACTAGACATTTTGCAAATATGAGTCCTAGGATAAACCAAGTAGCGTAACGATGTCAAATTGTCACAAGGAATGTTAAATAACAAATGGTAATGAATCCAATGGATCAATATGAACCAAGGACACCAAATAATAAAGAATGAAAAAATAACAAGGTTTTATATAACAAGAAGTGTCTAGGATGAGAGAATTAAGACAAGACTCAAATCCAATCACAAGAATAGTTTACTCCCTACATTTTCCAAGATAGGTTTAGTGTAAATAGTGACAACACAATATCACCACTTAGGTCAAGTTTAAAATAAAAAAGACCTAAATACTAAGAAAGTGTTGACGCGATCTCCCAACAAGGTATACTAAAACTAGTTTTAGAAACAAAAATTCCAAGTCTTTGAAAATGGAAGTTACAAATGCGAAGCAGCATAACAACACTATTTAGACACTTCAATCAAGATTTGTAAGAAAATAAATATTTCAGTATTAGGATTATGTTATCATGATGTGAACAATGTAACATCAACACTCTCAAAAACTCAAGGCAATGTTGGGATCAAAAACTAATCCTATGTATATCAAGAAGTTGATATATATGCGAGCAACGTAACAATACACCTTAGAAACTTAGACCAAGTTTCACAACAAAAGAAGACGTAAGTATTACAATTGTATGTCTATAATGCGGAAAGTGTAATAACTTAAAGGGTGTAGAGTGATGAGACAACCTAGCTACAATATGAAATCTTGATTATGTGTATCGAGACGATGGCTACTAAGATATAATGACATACCAACACAATTTCAACATTTACATCCAAGTCTCAAGCAAGGAAGAATGTAAACGGATGAAAAAGTGGTGGACACAATCAATTAATAGCACTACGTAGATATGTTTTGATTCATCCCAAATGGGCAACACAAATTTTTTTTGTAAACCAAGTGGTGATGAGAAATACTTGGTGTCACTTTGGAAAAGTTTTGCCTTGTCTTAGGAAAAGTGGAAAACTAGGACAAAGTAACACGTCATAAGTCTTGTGATGAAGTAACACGTGGTTCCAACTTTAGTGGACTCTCCCCTTGTTTGAATAATAAGGTTTTAACTCCAATTTTTTTCACATTGTTAGATCTCTTTAAAACACAATGTCTAATTCAAATTGGCTCCAAGCCACAAGCTACCTATTTGGTTCTCACTCTAGGTGTCACAAATGATCTCTATAAGTGCGGTTTTCCAAGAAAGTCGCACCGACTAAATCTTGAGTATCCCAACTTTCATTTATCCCCTTCGATACAATGAAAAATAAATTGTGTTTATTTGTATATCACTTGGGTTGTGTGAAGATAATTTTGACTCTAATCTCTCCAAGGCATACTAATCAATTAGGTAGTGGAGCACTTTCTCATTTCGTTCACAAGGTTCCCTCTTGCATGAAATACTTTGGGGTTCCTAGGAGCATCCCTATTGTTATCTTAAGGATTATGCCAAAGGGATTTTCTCCTAGTTCAAAGCGGATGAGCCGTAGCTCTTAACCAAAACCTACAATATAGTGTGATGAATAAAGGTGTGGTGTGTTTTCTTATCTTTTGGATTAAGAAATTTGGTTTAGACCACCATTGAAACCTACAACACACGTGTAGTTAGAGTTTTGTTTAGATTCTCCTTTCTTTGGAAATCATTAGGTCCTACACAAAAATAGTTAGTAGTTATCCAAAAAGATCTACAATATTTAAAAAGAGGATTAAATGTTGTTTTTGGTTTTCAAGATCATCCAAGGACGTGAGAGAAGAGCATAAACAACAATCAACCCAACTAGATAACAAAGAAAAACTTGTAAATCAAATAACCACCATAATACTTTGTAAATCAAGGTTCATTCCCAATTAATCCAAGTGATTTTTAGTGAAAAACTAAAGTTTTTTTTTATTCTCAAGATCACACAAGGTGCAAGAGAAGAGCATACACAAGCTTTAGCTTTGGTTGTTTATCAAATGAAAATCTCTTAAACTAAAGGATCATACACATGCCAAATGAAATTTTATTCCCTTAAGCATAAAAATGAATAATGAAATTTCCCACTTACTCTAAGGTTATCAAAAGAAGGTTTAAATATGATTTTGATTCTCAAGATCACACAAGGTGCAAGAGAAGAACATACACAAACTTTATCCCAAACTCATACAAAGCATAGAAACCAAAGCATTCACCAAAAACTTAAGTAAATGTGTTAGAAATATAATTTTAAATGTTGAAAACCTATAGAAAAAAATTAAGAAACCCTGCAACACACAGAAAACACCAAAAATTAGAATTTACAACTTTGAAAATAGTGCCAAATTCAAACAAAAGCCAACATGCTCCTTTGAACAACAAAGGTGTGCCCGTGATAGCACTAGTATATCCTTTAGAGTAGTAGCACACCCTTGAAGATGTGAATGTTCCTCTGAGACAAAAAAACAGAGTTAGTTGAATGTCAACACATCCAGAGAGACACTAACATGCACTTCAAAGCACCAGTGTAGCCTAAACACAGAGGGAAAAAATCCAATATAACATAGGCGCATCTAGATAAGTATGACCTTGATGATGTGAGCATGCACCTTACAACGTGAGCGTGGACTTGATGCCGTGAGCACTCACCTTCCTATAGGTGGTCAAAACATGGGTTTTGACAAGAAAAATATGATAAAGCTCAAATCTTTGACATTATGATGCAATTTTGAACACACTTTACCTCCTTTGATCCTACAAAGAACATAAAAACAAAGAAACTACAACTAATCTAGCTTTAAACAACTATCAAAAATTGAAATTAATGTACAAAACTTTAAATTTACTCTAAAAAGCTTGAAACTAATCTAGAAAACTTCAAATTGAATATAAAGGACAATTGAAGGTGTTCTACCAAGTGCCAAATGTGATTACCCAAAAATTTTGCAATATTACTAACTAATAAAGGATAACACCATAATTGCCTAAAGCCAAGCTTAATTTAAGAATGAAACATCATGATCAAAGCTTAAAATTATGCATTAATGGAAACTAACCGAGATTAAACATCCAATCTACAAGCATCCTTACTATGTGAGATGATTACTAATTAACATAGACCTAATTAGATCTAAGGGAAATCAAATTATGGTTGTTTCTACTCTACAAATGGTGAGAGGATCTCTCTAACAATGGCTACAAGGCCATATTAGATATCCCTCTACTAACCAACATGAATATTTGGATGCAAAGATTGAGAAAGCTAATCCAAGAAGGAAGTAAGGATCTTAATCATATTTGTTATATGATATACTAATAAAAGTATGGTGTAAAGTATATAGGTAGGTGCTTAGTCCTTTATATATTTTTCTATTTGAGGAAAACTTGCATCTTGGTGCATGTGGGACTAAAAAGGATAAAGTAGATTAAGGATTTTAATCACGATTAGTGGATTAACAAGTGATTAGCGTATGAGGAGCCTTAATTAACCACTTAGGATCAATTAAGAGGCTATGATAAGATTTTGAAGCCTTTTGAGATGTATTATAGGGAAATGGGATGATTTTGAATTGTTGGAAGAGGGGTATTAACTAATAATAGGGTTTATTGATCAAAACAAGAGTAAATACGCCTAATTAGCTAATAATTGCTAATTGCTTATTTGGGAAAGGATAATAACTAACGATGTGTTGTCAATTAGAATCCGAATGTGATAGAGGTTATTTAATAAACCAAACATTGTTAATCAATCAAAATAGAGGAAACGTTAGTTAATTAGCATAAATCACTAATTAAAACAAAAATGGTATGAATGAGGGTAATTAGTGCACTTTTAGTAATAAAAATGCGTAAGTGGATTTTAGGAGTCTAGAGTAGCGGTGGAGTATTTCTTGATTGGTATCCATGATTACATTTCGGAGTAGTGTGGGGTAGATCATGTGTAAAGATAGTTTGACAGTGCGGGGTAACCACGACAATGAGATGTGGTATGGTCATTGCTCTAGGGAGACATTTGACATTGGCCCCCTCATAAAACCACACCGAGAAAAAGATAGTTTTGAGTAGATGGTTCCCCAACCATGAGTACCTTTGCTGACACATTTTTGATCTAGAGGAGATATGAGACTATCATGTATGGTACATTTTAGTGATGTTAGGTAGATTACCGATCCCATAAGTCAATATTGATGTAGGAGTTGCAGCGGTTGCAGAGGGATTACATGATAGAGCTCATAGAGAGAGCTCGAAGTTAGTGCGATAGGCTATCCAGACCAGGGATAGGGATAGAGAGAGGGCCGGGGGTAGGGATAGATGTTTGCACGGTAATAGATCCTGTTTAGTAGGTTCCCGTATAGGTACCCTTATAGTAGGTTGGCGCTCAAGGCCCAGTACATATGTAGATACCACAAGTTCCTTTGTCAACGCCACACGTGGCTAGTTCGAAACACATTCCACCTAGGGATGGGTTGGATGGAGGAGGTGGATATGAAGATCAATGGGATCTCACAGATAGATGAGATGGGAGAGGTGGAGAGGAAGGTGCGGTTGGAGGCGAGAGATGGATGGTGGACACCGTCACACATAGCCCATCAAGTGGGGGATGGAGAGAGGCATATAGAGCACCCAAAACTCCTAGGAAGATCATTTGTTGTGGTGGGGATTCATCCATTTTGTAGCATGTGACCACTCAACGAGATCGGTTTCAGGCCGAGAGATATCATCTAGTAGCAGAGAGCAGATACGATTAGTTCTGAGAGAAGACTCAATCTCGGGAATATGTGCGAGACTTACCATAGATCTTAATTCACTCGAGAAAGGTGGCCAAAACATTAGGTGTAGAGGATGTATTCATTGATTTATCCATATCCAGTGGTGAGGCTTCTTATTATAGGGCTCCATACCATGCAACCATCCCGAGAGGGCAAAGGGCCATTCTATTCAATCGGTTGTCTCTTATCCGGTGCGGATCTAGATCACGTAGGACATCTTTATCGGTGAGATCTATATATGGTCCCTCAAGATACAGAGGGGTGCCACTAGCTAGGCGAGGTAGTCCAAGGGTAGGTGAGAGCCAAGGATGACTTGATTACCGATGATTTATTTACTGAGATGATGTATTTTTTATGTGCGCCTCAATACGAAGGCAAATTTTTATACGATGTATATTTATTGTTTTTGGTTATGCCTCAATATGAAGGAACATTATTTTGTACAGATGTACTTTGTATATATTGTTTTTTATTATGCCTCATGATGAAGGCACAGTTTTGATCCATTCCCATGATGGAATTTTGTATTTGATATGTATCGAGACACATGATTTTGTACATGGACATTTATTATGATGATATATGATGATGACCATTTTGACGTATCATTTTGTTTATGAGATAACATGTGTAATCCATATTTTTGTGGTCTATGTTTATATCACATGTTTTTTTGATTATGATATAGCATTTGATGATATCACATTGCATGTTGATGAGATACTTTGATTAGACCATGTTTTTATTTTTGATATTGGTGTGGGGGGATAGAATTTGATTAGCAACCCCTCTTACCCCATTGATGATATGGTATGATGATTAGCTTAGCATACATGTTTGATGTAGACTTAGCATTTTTTGATATATGATGTATAGATGTGATGATAGATGATATTGATGATGAGATGATAAAAAAATGTATAAGCAAACAATAAGAAAACTAATTAGAATCTAATATAATCACAACAATTATATACAAGTATGGAAGATAAAATGAACTCAATGAAATTCATGAATAGATTAAAGTAACACTCAATCTAATGTAAGCAAATGAATCCAATTTACAACACACAACACAAAGAAGTAATGCAATCAAAACTATGTACAAACCAACAACTAAAGTAAGCAAACTACTACTTTGTTTTTACTAGATAGTTTTGAAACGTTTTATGATGTTTTTTTTTTTGGATTTTCTCTATGAAATCTTTTAAAGGTTTTGATTTTCCATCCAACATATGTGAATTTTATATTTGAATTTTCAAAAATTTATACGCATGTTTTTGGTATTTTCCAAAAAGTTTTTCGAAGCTATGTGTAAGGAAACGAAGAAACGTGGATGCCCCAACATTAGATGGGATGTACAAGGGTAGAATTCCACATGTATGTTTAAGAATTGAAAGTGTAAAGTTTCCCCAGTGAGATGGGAATATACAAAGGAAAACCCTTTACACAAAAAATTTGGATCAATCGGATCAAGGCCAAGAGGGATAGGTTCAAAAGTATCTCAAAGATAGGCAAGGACTAGCTTAGGATAAAGCCATCATAATCCTACATTTGGAGATGCTTGTGAACAACGGACCCTCCAATGGCGTCGAAATCAATTTTCACTAAAGGACTTGTCCAAAGTGCCACAATTACATGGTTTTCACACTTGGATGCATTGATTTCTCTTTTTCTTTTTCTTTTTTATAATTTTTATTTGATTTTTCTTATTTTTGAAGAACCCCATACTCAAGCATAGAACCACTTGAGATGCATAGTGTTCATGGGTTCCTTCATTTCATCACCATCTGAATAGTAAGCTTGTATGTGCACCCAAACCAAATTTAGTGACCACAACATATGGCCCTAACTATTTTGGTTCAAAATGTTCCTTTCTTTCACGATCCTTTGTGGTGTTGAATTGATTTTCCTTCATCACAAGGTATCCTACCTCAAACTGGTGAGGAAACATTATTTTGTTGTAACTTTTACACACTCGATTTTGATACACTTTTAGGTGATCAAGGGTGTGAAGTATTTTCTCATCCAATAGCTCCAACTCTACTAGTTGAGCCACTCTATAATCCTCCTCTTTATCTAAATACTCTCTCAATTCTATACACAAATGATGGGAGCTCAATCTCAAGAGGTAAAATGGCTTCAGTTGCAATACTAAGGAATATGGAGTTGCACCAATAGGGGTGCGGATGGATGTTTTATATTCCAAAGGTCTGGGTGAATCTGTAAATGTCAGTTACAGGACTAATTTTGTTCACCATCTTCTCCATAATGATACAAAAAGGGTTTTATTGGTGGCCTCATCCTATCCATTACCTTGAGGGTAATAAGGGGATTGAGTAATTGAGAGTGATTTGAAATGTTTGCATAACTCCTTCACGGTTTTATTCTTGAAATATTTTCATTATCTGTGATAAGGGAAAAGGGATGTCATAATGGAAAATGATATGGTTCATTATAAACTTATCTATATATATATATATATATTCACACCTTTTATAGGTAAGAGGAAAATCCTCTACCCACTTTGTAAAGTACTCAATGGGAAATTATAATGAACATGTGTCCATCGATGATGTTGGGGTAAGCTTTCCTATGAGATCGATCCCCCACTTTGAGAAAGGCCATGGTGTTGTAATAGGCTGCAAAGATTGTGTCGGTGCATGAATCATATTGTATACTTTTGACACAACAAACACTTCTTTACATACTTGCAACAATAATTTTCCATGGTAGGCCAATAGTATCCTACTCTGAGTATCTTCTTGGCTAGGACTATCCCATTTGTATGAGCCCCATAGATACCTTCATGTACCTCCTTAATTTCTAAGATAGATTCATCAATGTTAAGACAACACAACAAATTCCCATCATACTCTCTACAATAGAGAGTGCCCCAAGTAAGGTGTAGCAGGGATATACACTAGATGAGGTTTCTTTTATCAAATCGGAAATTCAGGTGGGAAGGTTCCATCTTTAAGGTAGTTGAAAATATCATAGTACTAGGGTGAATAGGGACCAACAACTTCACATACCAAACATGACTCGGGTATATCGTATGTTGGTGTCAACAAGTGATCCACAAAGAAAGGTATATCATTCTATCCAAGTGGTATGGTTAACAAAATAACCCATTGTTGTCATGGCATGTCTATTGCTTGATTGATTCTATACTAGGAATTTATTTAAAGGTAATTTTCATGAATACTCTTTTAATGTATCGACCATATTTTTGTAAGGAATGAGTTTTTCATCCTTAACTTTATACTCATCTGTAACTTGTTTGATAATCAACATAGAGTCTCCAATCACATTGAGTTTCCTAATGTCCCAGTGTATAGCTATCTTCAGCCCTGTAATGAGAGCTTCATATTTCTCTATGTTGTTTGTGCATGGGAATCCTATTTTGAAATCTTGTGGGATCAAGTCCCCTGAAGGATTTATAAGTACAACCCCGCTCTCTGAAAACCATGAAATGTGAAGGATCCATCAAAAGACATGTGCCATAATATGGAATCCTCAATATACATGAGTGAAGCATCTGGAAGTTCCAGACTCAATGGTTTTGTTCCTGGTAGAGGGGCTTTAGCTAATTGATCTTCTAGTACCTACCCCTTGATTGATTTTTGATGGAAAAATTCTATGTCAAATTCACTTAGTAGGATGATCCAATTGGCCATCCATCCTGTGAGCGTTGGTTTTGACAATAGATATTTTAGTGGGTCCACCTTAGAGATAAGCTTGACCTTGTTGTTTAAAAAATAATGATGTAGTTTTTGAAAGGAAAAAACTACGGCCAAGCATGATTTTTAATTTTGGATAATTGAGCTCATAAGTGATCAATGTCCAACTTAGATAGTACACATATTTTCCCTCTACTCTTTTTCATATTGGGCCAAGAGTGCTCCAATTGCAAATTGTGTATAGAAATATACAACAATAGTAATGGTTCACCTACAAGTAGGTGGCATTAACATAGGGGGTCTTGACAATATTATTTTAGCAAAAAAATGCTTGTTGTTGTTTTGACCCCACAAAAGTTGACATCTTTCTTGAGAAGATGTGTAAATGTGTGACACTTATCTATGAGTGGGAAATAAATCTCCTTATTGCTTGTATTTTCCCCTACAAGTTGCACAGTTGTTTGATGTTTGTAGGAGGAGGCATCTCTTTGATGGCCGAGACCTTTTAGGGTCTACTTCTATTCCCCTTCGTGATACTATAAATCCTAGAAGTTTCCCTGATAGCACACCGAAGACACATTTCTTCAGTTTAAATGGACCTTGTAATCCCTTAGATGTTAAAATATGCACCAAAAAATCTCTGGATGATCCTCTCTTGTTCTAGACTTGCCCAATATGTCATCTACATAATCTTCCATTATGTCACTAATCATATCATGAAAGATGACTATCATTTCCCATTGATAAGTTGCACTTGCATTTCTTGAGGCCAAAGGGCATGACTTGGTAATAGAAAGTTCCCCAAGGGGTCATGAAATTTGTCTTATGTTGGTCCTCCTCTACAATCTTGATCTAATTATAACTAGAAAATCCATCCATGAGTGATAGCATTTCATAACCAGTTGTGGAATCAACAATCATGTCGATATTAGGGAGGGGAAAATCATCTTTGGGACAAGCTTTGTTGATGTCTCTAAAATCCATTTTCTAATACCCATGGGCTTCTTTTTTACATGTAAAACATTTGATATCCACTTTGAGTAGTTGATAGGCCAAATGAATCCTACTACCAATAATCTTTCTAGCTCCTCTTTAACCAACAAGGCCACCCAAGGATGCATTTTCTGAGATTTTTCTTAATGGGCTTGGTATCTGCGATGTACAACAAGATTGTGCACCACTAATGTAGGATCAAGTCCTAGATGTCTTGCATAGAACCAAGAAAATATGTCAGTGAATTCACACAAAAGAAAGACAAATGTCTTATGTTCTTGAGCCGAGAGGGATGCTCCCAACTTAACCATCTCGAGGCACTTCTTCTATGTCGATGTTGACTTCAATTGTCTCCTCCAAAAGAAGCTTAGATTCTTCTTCCATGTGTGTAGGATCAGGGGGGAGATTGAGATCTACTTCCAAGGGCATCTCAATGATATTTTCACCCTTAGATAAGTCAATTTCTTTTTCCATTTATTTTTCATTTTGTTTTTCTACCAGTGCCTCAAAAAGGTTTTCACTGTAAGACTTGGACTTGTTCTTTTTGCAAGGCTTCTCTATGGAACTTTTTCCCTTGTTTTTATTTGTTTTGATGACCACATAACTCATCCTCCTCCCCAAAATATGCATGCATGCATCTAGGTTGATGGAGAATCCTTTTTATGATCACTTGTAGGTATGTCATCTTGAATACCCATAAAATCACCAATAGCTTCATCATTGGAAAAGCAGTCTATCGGTACATGTTGTTGTTGGTCCCAATTCACCAAGGAAGGATAAAAAGGTTTAATGTGGGAATGGGATAGGTAAGGTAGGGGATATGGTCATTATAATATCGGAAAAGATATTAGTGGAGGCAAGGTCTTTGTAAAGACTACACTAGAATCTATTTTCACTTTCATAACCTGACTCACTATCTTCGCGTTCAGAAGAAGTAACATAACACTCTGGTTGAATAGACCCATATGGTCAAAGACCAATACCATAGTTACATTTTTTCTATGGGGTTTTGGAAGAGGTTCCCACACTCCTTTCTCATGTGTTCCACAACCATACCCTTGGTATCCCATGGTGTACATCATTTTGTTTAGAATTGCATACTTAGGATCCTTGGTAGCATGATGCCATCTCATCCTTGGGAGGTGGTATCATAGAGTTACATAATAATTTTCATCATCTAGAAAACCACCAGGAGTGAATGTGTCAAAGGGGAAATTATCCCTAGGATGTTGATACTTGTGACACGACCTTCCCCATTGATTTGGGTGATAGAGGAAGGTTTGAAATCAAAGGGCCTATTGAAAGATCATACTCCCCACAACCAGTTGAAATGATTCTTCATCTCCCATGTAGAAAAGGAGAAGTTGACATTGAAGCACCATTTTTGTTAGGGGTCAAGGAGTTGGATCAACTCCATGAGGTGAGAGCCTTAGATTGAGTTGAAACAACCATCTTATGTAGAAGGGAAATCAACAAAATTAGGAAGTAACCTAGATAGTGCTCTGTAATGAGAAAAAGGTTGAGAGTCCCCAAAATAGTTATAATTTCCCCTTCATGGTACAACTTCAAACATTGGTGATACGTTGAAGGATGGCCTGCACACATGAATCCATGGGTGGCGAAGGATGTTGTAAGGAAGCTCCAAGTCAAGGACATGGAACTTTGTATCATGAGTAGTAGGCCCTACTCCCAACAAAATGTTATCATACTAGCTAACTGTTGCTCTTTCATTGTCATATGCCTTGATGGTGATGAATTTTGTTTCTAAATCTATCTCAATATGGCCCAATTATCAAACTAGCTTCAAGGTACATATGTTAAGGCATGATCTTCCATCCACAAGAACCCATTTAACCTTCTTATGATTGACAATAACCTCTATATGTAAGGGAAAATTGTGTGAAGGATCTTCTACAGAATTTCCTCTTGGCTAAAGGTTATATGCTCCATTGGAGCAATTTGAGCTACCATTTCTTGGAAGCATGTGGGGTCAATATCAACCAACACTCTTGACCCTTGTAAAGTCTTACAAAGGATATCTTTATGTACATTGGAGATCTTAAGAAGATCTAAGATCAAGATCTTAGTTGTGGTCTTCTCAAGTTTCTCCAAGACATCATAGTGACTATCCTAAGGAGTGGAAGTAGGAGGGGATGAAGGCTTAGAGATAACAAGGTGAGCATGTCACGTGCCATGGCACACTCCTTTGTTTTGACCTTGATTGTGTTGATATGCTCAATAAATGGGGTGACACAACCAATTACGACATCATAAGAATCATTTACTTTTGGCACTACGTGGTTTGTATTTTTATAGACATAACCAACGGATTTTATTATTGGGCTTCTAACCTTGATCCAAATTTTCTTTCCCTTTTTTGTGTTTAGGGAAAGGTTCTTTAAAGATCCCCATGTCAGCATTGACATATTTTTAGGGCCCATGGAATCCATTTCCACGTCACCACTTTTAATGAGGTCTGGATGTAGTGCTTCAATTTGAGGCACTTATCAGTTTTTGTGCCCCTTAACACGATGAAAGTTGCAATAATCATTTTCTCTAAACCAAGATGGTTTAGGTGCATCTTTGGGATAAGGGTTTATTTTTAGGTATTTGACCATATTAACTACCTCTAACTATTTAAGTATTGATGACATGGAGTCAAATAGAGGAGTAAATGTATGACAGTTTATATTCAGGGGTTGGAGGTCCCTTAGTTAGTTTCAAGGGAGCATGATTTTGAACCTCATGTACCCATTTAGAATCTATAATTTCATCTCCTATGAAATTTTTTTTCTTGTTGGGAATAAAATTTTGTTTTTCACTAGGTTTTTGGTCTTGGTTATCATGAGAAGGGTTTCAATGTCCCTTTTGTTAACAACACTTTCTCAATTTTGGCACCTTGTTCGATGACCTCTTCAAAGGTATTACCACAATGCATTTGTAAGTGGAAAGTGATTTCAGGTGCAAGTTGGGCATGAAAATTCTAACTAACTATTTCTCCAGTATGGAGAAAGGGAAGTGACTAGCTAGCCCTCACCATCATTATAAGAAACCATGAAGTTCTCATTGTTGCATTGTTTTACATTACATAGATCGATCATAGTAACGTCATTCTCCATGTTGAAGGAGAAGTGATGCATAAAACTTTCCGCAATTGTGGCCATGTAGATATAGATCCCTTTGGGATGTGTAAGAACCACTCAAGAGCTTGTCCCCATAAACTCTATGGGAAGAGGCATATAAGATAGTTATCATTAAATGTAACCTCTTGGCAAGCCATGAAGAAGTCTTTGATGTGATCCTTGATCACCCTTACCCTTGTATTTGTCAAATTTTGGACAATCAAAATGCCTAGGAAAGGAACTTGTAGCATAGCCTATCAAAAGGATATGGACATAACTCCTCAAATTGATACTTCTTATTTGACCCTAACTTTCCTTCTTGTAAGGTAGTGAGGGTGTTCTTCATAGACAAGAACTCTTGATCAAAGAGTGGGTTTTCGAAGGGCTAGGCCTATATCTTTCCATTTCATTATCTTGGTTATCTGTGTATAACCTTTCATAACCCTCTTTAGGTTTGTCCTATTTGGGGGTTTTGGGAGTTTTAGTGAAAGAATCATAGTACAAAGCTTTAGGTTTTTCTTGTCTAGATGTCTTCATAGATTCTTTGCTAACATGTGAAGCCAAACTTTCCAATTGGTGAGTGAGGGCTTGTATTTGTTCTTCTAGGGACACCTCCTTAGGTGGTACCTCTTTATGAGCTTCACATGAGGGAGGTTGAGTATAAGGGTCCTCATGATTATCATTGTCTCCATGATCTTCATGATGAATTCTAACTATGGGGATGCGATATCCACCAGTATGTTGGCCAAAAGTAGAGGCATGACCATTCAAAATTTCATCAATGTCACGTAATGGATTCTCTACTTCTTCTTCTTCTTCTTCTCCTCAAACCATGCTGACAATGAGAGTGGGATCAAATGTGGAAGGAAACTTGGCCCCAACTCTACAACGCGCATAAGGACTTCATGTTTATTGTGAAACAAGAAGTCATCTATTAGGGTGGGGTTAAGTTCATGATCTACCAAGGAGAATTCTCCTCTGCACTATGATCCACTAGGAGGTTATCCTCCAAAAGAGGATCAAGATTTTTTCTATTATGGGATCGAAGGACCCTAATCTTTGATGCCCCATCCTTTTCATAGGAGGCATAATGAACTAAGTTTTTCTAAGGTTGGTTTAAAAGGACCCTAAGTCAAAACAAAGTAGTGTAATGACACTTCATTACAAATAATGTCAATCAAAGAATAAGAATACGTCCAAAGGAAATGTGCACTAAGGACTCCAATGAATAAGAATGACACACTAATCAATAAGGAAAGCATAAGTAACAAAAATCTAGGACTTTAAACAATCAAGACTATGATCTATCCACAAGAAAAGTTACTCCCTATGTTTTCCAAGTATAGTTTGGAAAATAGTGACAACACAATGTCACCACTTAGGTCAAGTTTAAGTAAACAAGACCTAAGTAATAAAAATTTGTTGATGCAAACTCCCAACAAGATATACTAAAAACAAGTTTTGGAAACAAACAAAGTCCAAGTCATGAAAAAGGTGGCCACAAATGCGAGCAACACAACAACACTATTTGGACACGTAAATCAAGCCTTGTAGACAAAGGAAATATTTTTAGTATCAAAATGATGTCACTACAATGCTAACAAAGTAATGATGTTCTCCAAAACTTAAGTCAATGTTGGGATCAAAAACTAAGTCTAAGTATAGAAAGAAGTTGTTATTTATGCAAGTAGCGTAACAATACAACTTCAAAACTTAAATCAAGTTTCCCAAGGAAAACAAGACATAAGTATCCAATTTGTAGTGATAAGATACGTGAAACATAACAACTCAAAGGAATTCAATGATGAGACTACCTAACTACAATGATAATGTGTCTCAATATGGGTTTGAGATAAAGGGCCTACTAGAACATGAAGATGTACCATTCACACTTTCAACACTTGCATTTCGACATTACAACCTAGTCATGCAAGTAGACTACAAAAGTGGTGGACATGATTATTTCTAGCGGTATCCATGTGTGTTGTTTTCTTTTGTCCCAAAATGGGAAACAAGAATACAAAGGAGTAAAACCAAGTGGTGATGAAACAAACTAAGTATAACTTTGGCAAAGTTTCACCTTGCCTTAAGGAAAGTGAAAAACTAAGACAAAGTAACATCGTAAGTTTTGTGATGAATATCACTAGGCCCCAACTTCAATGGAGTCTCCCCTTGTTTGACTAACAAGGTTTTGAATCAAAAGAAGTTAGTGCTTTATGATGGCTTTTTAGACACAATGTTTTGATTCGGTCAAGTTGGCCTCAAGAAAAAATGGCTTCCTATTTGTTTCTCTCAACTAGGTTGTCATAAAAATTACTCTATGAGTGTGGTTTTCCAAGGAAGTCACACTGACTAAACCTTGGAGTATCCCAATTTACTTTACCCCCTTTGAATACAATGAGCAATAAATGTGTTTAGTTTTATTTTCACTAGGGTCACGTGAAGAAATTTTTGATGCTACTCTCACAAGTGCGTACTAATCAAGTAGGTAAGCGAGCTTCCCATTTCATCCACAAGGTTCCCTCTTGCATGGAATACTTTGGGGTTCCTAGGAGCATCCCTCTTTTATCTTAAGGCTTATGCCAAAGGGTTTCTCTCCTAGTTCAAAGTGGATGAGTCCATAGCTCTTAACCAAAACCTGCATATACAGTGTGTTGATTGATGAATGTGGTGTGTTTTTTATCTTTTGAATTAGGAAATTTGGTTTAGACCACCATTTGGAAACCTACAACACACGTGTAGTTAGATTTTGTTTAGATTCTCCTTTCTTTGCAAGCGATTTTGGTCCTACAAATCCAAGTGTTAGTAGTTCCCAAGAAAATCACATTAATAGAAAGAGGATTGAGAGTTGTTTTTGGTTCTCAAGATCATCCAAGGATGCAAGAGAAGAGCATACAAAAAAAATAATCCAACTAAAAAGTAAAGGAAATATTTGCAATTAAATGAACCATTCAAGGAAATGCTTGCATCTCTTTTGCACCTAGTTGTTCAATTTTGGTAAATGTTCATTCTCTTAAGCCAAAAATGAAAGATTAAATTTCCACTTAACCAAATGTTAGAAAAATGGAAACTAAGAGCTGCTTTTGATTCTCAAGATCACCCTAAGGTGCAAGAGAAGAGCATACACAAAAATCTTAGTCTAACTTTGCATAAAACATGGAAATCAAAGAATTCATAAAAACTTAAACAAATGGTTAGAAATATGATTTAAATGTTAAAAACCTTAAAAAACAGTTAAGAAAACCTACAACTTACAAAACACAAAAAATCAGAAATTCAAACTATGAAAAACATGCCAAAATTTCAACACAGAGCGTATGCATAGGTCTTTGAGCGTATGCGTGGACACTATGATTATATATGTAGGTTTTAGAGCATATGCATGGGTTTGTGTTCAAAACACAACAAACTTATAATTGCGTAGCCAGAGGATATGAGTATGCATGAGCATATATGTGTGGGATTTAGAGCGCATACGTGAGTCTGCGGTATGGTAAAAACATAAACAGAATTTAGATTAGCAGTATGTGGCCGTGGAGCGTATATGCGCACACTTAACAATATGTACGGGTTAAACATGCACAGACCAAAAAAATATAGTGTTGCACCTGCAAGAAGTGGAGCGTATGTAGAGTGATCATGTAGTTGTGCCCTTTAAGTCAAATAGGTGTGTGCCCTCTTAAGCGTATGTGTGCATATCATAAAATATATGCATAAGGTAGTATAAGTAGTGAACCTTCTTGTAGGTGTTCAAAAACATGGAATTTTTTGAAAATTCTCAAAAAAAGGTAAAAAATTTGTCAATTTGGATCAATTTTGATAGCACCTCACCTCCTTTGATCCTGCAAAGAGCACAAAAACAAGACAATCCTACCTAAACTAGCTAAGAAACTTGATATTTATCCATTAATGCAAAAAGAGGGTTAGTAAATCAAAACTTTGAAACTAATCTAAAAATCTTGAAACTAATCTAGAAATCTTGAAAAAATGCAATGGGGTATTGTCCCACCAGGTGTGCCAAATGATAACACCCCAAAATTTTGCAACAACTAACTAATAAAGACTACCACCATAATAGTCTAGAGCCAAGCTTAAGTTTAGAAATGAAACATCAAATATCAAAGCTTAATGGAATGCAAAAGGAAATATAAATGAATTTAACCATTTAAACTACAAGCATTCCTACTATGTTTAATTGATTACTACAAGAATTGAACCTATGAAGATAAAAAAGAATCAAAGTGTGTGTTGTTTCTACTTCATTGAAGGTGAAAGGACCTCTCTAACAATGGCTACAAGGCCATATTAGATATTCCTTTACTAACCAACTTGAAGAAATGGATGCAAATGGGGATGCAAGTTATTCCAACAATGGAGTAAGGCTCATATGTTTTATATGATTAATGTTATTCAAAACATGGTGTAAATTTGAGAGGAAGGAGCTTGGTCCTTTTTATAGGCTTTCCATTTGGGAAAGGCTTGCAACTTAGTGCATGTGGACAATGAATAAAGCAAAAGTAACTTTAGTTTTATTAACCATAAAGCTAGGTGAGTTAACATTGTAAGTTAGTTAATACTTATGGGATTTGAGGGTGCTTTAATTAATCAATTAGATTAATTAATAGGCTAGAATAAGCTTTTTAGGCTAATTAGAGGTGTTTGAAGTGGAATTTGATGAGATTAGAAGAATTTGAAAGTGGTATTTAGCTAATAAGAGGGTTTATTGATTAAATTCTTGTTAAAAGGATTAATTAGCTAATTAATAGCTAATTATTAATTCAAGAGGATTATAACTAACGAAGTGTCATTAATTGGCATCCGAAATGTGATAGAAGCTAGTTAATTAATGAAGTGTCGTTAATTGACCAAATTAGAGGGAAACGTTATTTAATTAGCATAAATCACTAATTATAATGGAAATGGATTTTAGGTCTCTACACCTAGAGCTAACATCGTATTCCAAGACAGTGGGATGGGGAACTACTTCCCCATATTTGAAAGAGATGAAAAATTGCCTCTTCTCACCGAAGATGATGAAGATCAATTGTGGACCATGGAATTTTACGAAGTCATTCAAGTACAGGGTCTAGAGCTAGCATTGTTTTGACCTCTCCCTCAAGTGAACTCTTCCCATTTACATATAAGATGTAATTTGAAAATACTAACAACACTACATAATACAAGGATATTCTCCTTAGAATGGATGTTGCGGATTCCATCGGTATCAAAATATCAAATGTCTCGAGATGCTTTGGAGTAATTGTCCAACAAGGGAGAGACCAGTTTCAATTCAAAAACCTAAGACATGGGCACTATAGGAATAAATTTTGGGACTACATTGAATATATCGATGTTTTCTATATTCAAGCTATTTCTCATGAGCGAATGAAAATTCGACTCTCTCACTATCTCATCTTTTTGGTGACTCCCACCCATCCTTTGATAAGGACAAAGTGACTATCAAAATGGTTTTCACACCAAGTGTGCCGAGAAAATGTAGACTATTAGCAAGTCTTCAATGACAATAGTAAGCTCCTTGCTTTCATGGAGTAAAGAGACAATTTTATAAGTCTCTTCAATGAAAGAATTGAAAATCCACATTGAGAGTTAGTGGTGAATGAGGACAAGGAGGGAATAGAAGAAGTTGACTTAGAGGGGGTCATCAAGCTCAAAGGGAACAAAATTCCAAAATTCCTAGTGTCACTGGAGGATTTGTTTGACAAACATGACTGATTCATCAAAGAAAGAACAAAAGATTCATCATGGTGCACAACTGATTTTTAAAAAGAAAACATTAGCACCCTAGCATAACCCAAAATGGTGAATATCGGTAAGTGTTACTACCCTGAAGAAAAATAAGGTTTGTCTCACTATTGAGGACATATTCGATGTCTTGGCATATTCTTATGATGAACTCAAATCTTTTTAGCCTAAGGAAATGCACCACTCCATTCCACTAAAGTCGAAGCCAAGCCTTTTAGGCAAAAAGAAACGGCCATACAATCCAAATATCATGGATACCATCAAGGAAGAAGTCCTAAAGATGTTGAATGCGAGGATAATATTTCCTATCCACCACTCCATGTGGGTAGTGAATATCGTTCTAGTGTGAAATAAAAATGGAGAAATAAGGATTTGTGTGGACTTTTGCAACCTGAATCAGGCCTCTTTGAATGAAAAATTCCTACTTCCAATCATGGATCATATCGTATAAGTGGTCACATGGTCTGAAATGCTCTCATTACTTTATGGTTTATCGGGATACAATCATATTAAAGTGGCAGAAGAAGATAGAACCAAGACAACCTTCACAACACCTTGAGGAACTTTTACATGTAGTAGAATACCTTTTGGTTTGATCAATGTAAAACATATATTCCAAAGAGAAATGGGAATGACATTTAAAGACCTCAAGCAAGTGTATTGTAATTTACTTAGATGACCTTATATTATTCTCAAAGAAACAAGAAGACAAAATACATCATCTTGAAGAGGTACTCATCGGATGTGGGAAGCATGGGATAACCTTGAATCCTAATAAATGCATATACGGGGTCACTAAAGGAAAACTCCTTGGGCACATTGTGAACAAGGAAGGGGTAAATATTGATCTAGAAAGAATAAAATCCATCCAATAATTTTCATTTCGACTAGAAAAAAGGGGGTACATTCCTTCTTTAAAAAATTCAACTTTCTTGGTAACGCTTAGCCCCAAACTTTGTTGAGTTGACTAAGAATATCTCGGTCATGAAGAAACCACAAGTTAACCTCAAATGGAATTTGAGGCAATAAAAGAAGCAATAGCAAAGGCTCCCACCTTAGTGCTCCCAGACTCTGAGAAAGAGTTCATCTTGTATTGTTATGCTTCCAAGCACACAATATCTACCATTTTGGTCCAGAAGACATTGAATCTCCCATTACATTCATGAGCTCCCCTTTGAAAAATCATGAGCTGAAGTATAATTAACTAGAGAAGCATGCATATGCAGTGGTCAAGGTGGTAAAGAACTTTTAGTTATATATCCTCAACTCCCACACGTTGGTAATGGTCCTAGGTTCTTCCATTAAGTCAATTATTACCCAACATGATCTAGGAACAAAAAGAGGTAATTGGGTGGAAAGAATTCAGGAATATAACTTGGAGATAAAACCTTAAAATCTTGTCATAGGAATTGGACTACATAGGTTGATTATAAAAGATGAAGCATTGTTGACAAAGAATGATACAAGGGAATGTTTGTGTTGTGAATATAAAGTAAGGACTTGCCTCAAGTCCTTTTTGTGAACACTAAAAACAAGTGGTATGCATACATCACCTACTTCCTAACCTATGGTGAGTGCCCTCCTCACCTTGATCACAAAAAAATAACCCTCAAGCTAAGGTTAGCTAATTTTTTCATGTCTAATCACATGCTCTACAAGAGAGGATTTGGTGGATGCTTTTCTAAGATGCGTAGACAAAGAGATATAAGAGAAGTTTCTAAAGACATACCTTGATTAAACATGTGGGGACATTTTTGTGATAGTAAAAACCCACAAAATCCTCCGCATAGAGGTACTATTTGCCTACCTTATTTACGGATGCCTAAGAATGGGTCTCTAGATGTGAAACATGTCAAAAGTTTGTCGAGAGACCACAACTCATTATGCTTCTCCTCAGGCAAGTTGTGATTAAAGAACCATTCCAATAGTGGGGATTGCATTTCATTAGAGTTATAAATCCTCGCTCGAGCACGAGTCATACCTACATTCTCACCGCAGCCAACTATTTCACAAATTGGGTAGAGGTCGGCCCAACGAAGCAATCCAATACCAAAATAGTGTGCAACTTCATCAAGGAGAATATCATTTTCCATTTTTGCATCCTCAAAAGATCGTGGTAAACAACACCACATATTTTTTTCCGTATATAATTAAGTTTTTCTACATCTATGGAATCTCTATCACGAGCATCGATTATTACTTGTAATTGGTCCTAAGAATGAATAAGACATTAAAGCTCACATTGTATTCATGAGCTCCTCTCGAAAAATCACGAACCGTGTATAATCAACTAGAGAAGCATGCATATGCAGTGATTAAGGTGGTAAAGAAATTTTGGTTCTATATCCTCAACTCCCACACTGCTGTGGTAATGGTCACAGTTCTTCCATTAAGTCAATTCTTACCCAACATGATCCAGAACAAAAAGCGGAAATTGGGTGGCAAAAATTTAAGAATGTGACTTGGAGATCAAACCTTTAAATCAAGTCATAGGAAATAGAATGTGCAAGTTGATTGAAGAAGATGATGAACTATCAAAAAATAATGATACAGGGGAATGCTTGTGTTGTGAATCCATAAGTAAGGACTTTCCTCAAGTCCTTTTGTAAAAACTAAAAACAAGTGGTATGCGGACATCGCGTACTTCCTAACCTATGGTGAGTTCCCTCTTCACCTTAATCATAAAAAAATAACCCTCAAGCTAAGATCATCTAAGTTAGTCATATGGAATCTACAAGAGAGGATTTGGTGGATGTTTTCTAAGATGCATAGACAAAGAGAAATAATAGAAGTTTCTAAAGGCATACCTTGATCAAATATGTGAGGGACATTTTTCTATGATGGTGAAAACCCATAAAATCCTCCATGGTAGGCACTACTAGCCTACCTTGTTTATGGATTCCCAAGAATGGATCTCCAAATATGAATCATGTTAAGATTTTTTCGGGAGACCATATCTCGTTGTGTTTCTCCTCACCTAGTTGTGATTGAAGAACCTTTCCAATAGTGGGGACTAGATTTCATCAGAGTTATAAATCCTCACTAAAGTGCAGGTCATACCTACGTGCTCACCGCGACTGACTATTTCACAAAGTGGGTAGAGGTCATCCCAACATAGCAAGCCAATACCAAAATATTGTGAAACTTCATCAAGGATAATACCATTGTCCATTTTGGTATCCATTAAAATATCATGGTAAAAGTACCACATATTTTTCCTCCAGGGATCTAACTAAGTTTTGCTACAACTATGGAATCTCTCTGTCACATGCATCATACTATTACCCGTAATTGGTCCAGAAGAATGAAGAAGACATTGAAGATCCCATTTCATTCATGAGATCCCATCTAAAAACCATGATCTGAAGTATAATCAACTAGAAAAGCATGCATATGTAGTGGTCAAGGAGGTAAAGAAATTTTAGTTTTATATCCTCAACTCCCACACTGTGGTCATGGTCCTAGGTTCTTCGATTAAATAAATTCTTACCCAATATGATCCAAGAACAAAAAGAGGAAATTGGGTGGCAAGAGTTTAGGAATATGAATTGGAGATCAAACATTCAAATGTGGTCATTTTTCAATGAACTGTGCATGTTGATTGGAGAAGATGAATAATTGCCGACAAAAGAATGATATAGGGGAATGCTTGTGTTGTGAATCTATAAGTACTTTCATTAATTATTTTTAGTAAACACTACAAATGACTGGTATACTGAGACATTTCCTACTTCCTAACCTACTGTGAGTGACCTCCTCACCTTAATCATAAAAAAAATAACCCTCAAGCTAAGGTCATCTAAGTTTTACATATGGAATCACATGCTCTATAAGAGAGGATTTGGTGGATGCTTTTTGAGATGTGTAGACAAAGAGAAACAAGAGAATTTTATAAAGGCACGCCTTGATCAAACATGTGGAGGAAATTTTTCTGTGATGGTGACAACCCAATAAATCCTCTGCAGTAGGTACTACTAAACCGCCTTGTTTATGGATGCCCAAGAATGGGTCTCTAAATGTGAAACATGTCAATAGTTCATCGAGAGACCACAACTTGTTGTGCTTCCCCTTAGGCTAGTTGTGATTGAAGAACCATTCCAATAGTGGGGATTGGATTTCATTGGAGTTTTAAATCCTCACTCAAGCATAGGTCATACCTACATACTCACTTTGTGACCAACTATTTCACAAAGTGGGTAGAGGCCATCCTAGCCAAGCAAGCCAATACCAAAATAGTGTGCAACTTCATCAAGGAGAATATCATTTTTCATTTTGGTATCCCTCAAAAGATCGTGGTAAACAATGCCACACATTTTCCTTCTAAGGATCTAACTAAGTTTTTCTACAGATATGGAATCTCTTTGTCACATGCATCAGATTATTACCCGTAAGGAAATTTTCATGTGGAATTAAGAAATTTAAACATCATGACCATAGTCCGTAAGCTATTAGATGAAAATCAAAGGACTGGCACAAAAATCTCTACGATGCGTTGTGGGCAGAAAAAAAAAACTCCAAAGAAATCATTTGGTATATATCCATTCCAATTTATCTATAAGATCGAGGCGTAGATTTGAGTAATGGTGGATATTTTGGCACTCAAATTTCTCTAGGAAGTGGAAGATGGGTAGTATCAAGATTCCATTGACAAAAGGATTTTGTTTCTTGAGAAGCTTGAGGAAGATAGGTTCGAGGTGGTGGACCGAATCAAATCTCATCAATTGAAGGTCAAGAAGTTGTTTGACAAGAAAGCCAAAGCTAGAGATTTCAAATTTGGATACCTTTTTGTACTTTGGGATAAGAGAACATAACCAAAGGGAATCCATGATAAATTTGACTCGATGTGGCTTGGTCCATTCCAGATTTGTGAAACTTGTGGAGAAAATTCCTTCTATTTCTCATATCTGGATGGAACACAGTTGGAGTTTCCCCACAGTGGGAAATATCTAAAATTGTACAAGTGAGTTTTCCCCCGTATTGTACCATAGTAATGTAGGTTTGTGTCTCTCCTTTTCTGTATTTTGTGTGTTTCCTTTTGTTGTGTGTGTGTGTACTCCTTTTAGTCTATCTCTTGTTGTTCAAAGTGACTCTATAAATCCCAATGGATAAGGCACTGGATCCAAGTAATGTATTGAGATTATGGAGTTCATTCTCATCCTTTCCTCACTTTAATTGATCCTAAATGAGCCCCCAAGTGAGATCTAATTGTTTTTATTTGTTTTTGCAAGGTCAAAATTTAACTTGAAAATAGGACAATTATACCCTAGTGTTAAATTTGTTTATTGTAAATCCTCCCCGACACCCATCCAGGTCATTACATTCTCTATATTGAGTCTATCATACCATTATAAGTAGTTCTTTGTTTTGTTTTAACCTTTTCCATAGGTGATTTAGGCAAAAAAATTCATTCAAGTGCTCCCAAGATGGTACCTTTTAAGGAAAATTTTTCAAGAGGCTTAGGAATGGCTATTTTGAGCCTTTCTAAATCATGATGCACATCCCTCGAGTGGATTTGAAGAACTAAATTGATCAAGGGGTTGTATTAAGGAGCTAGGAACATTTTGCAACTTATTTTAGAATATTTTGGAAAGTTTTAGAGGTTTTGGGACAAGTTCAGTAAAAAGCGGGTCTTTGAAGGTGAAGGAGCTTGCAATACAAAACAACATTTGAGCTTTAGGAAGTGATTATGGGATCTCGTAAGGAGTTAGATTTCAAAAATACATAGTTGGAAAGGTATTTTAGATCTTTAAATTATGGTGGTTTCGAACCTTCACAAGACACAAGATATTTTACCCACATCTTTGTTTTCAATATGCACAACCTTTGGTCTGAGAAAAAAAGGCTATTTTTAGGGGTTACATGACCATTTAGAGAATTCTATCCATCCCATCCTTCCCTAAATTTTGTTCTCAATAAAAATCATTTAAATAAGTTCCTGAAAGTACCTCTGGATGTTCAAGATATGTTGTCGTCAAACTTCTCTCCAAGGTATGCTTGAGGACTTAGTCATTTTTCTGGGTGGACACATGTCACCACCAGTGTCTCGAGAGAAATTTCTTGCACAAAATTTCCCATCCCCTTGGGACATAAGGGACATGAAAATGTGCCTAGCCCCAAGATATACCACGGACCATCATGTGATCCCGACGGAGCCCGAACAAGCCGCTTAAGCCCCTTTACATACTTCCTAATCTCTCTTCATTGTCAAATTCCCTAGTGCCACTTATCAACTTCTAGTGAGGGCACATTGTATTGCACATTATGTCCCATCCCATTCGTACAATTGGTGTAGACATCTTAAATGTTGAAATGATTAATTACGATTAATCTGTCCGAACATCATCTAAATCCATATAATAATTAATCACAATATTAATTATTATTATTAATCCATTATATCATATTTCCCCTTTTAATCGTTTATAAAATATCCCAACATTTCATTATTAATCATTTTAATTCATCCAATATCCCATTTTAATAATGGATTAATCTCATTAATCCATTATTACATCATATTATCTTATTGTAATCCCCATCAACATTTTATAAGAATTTAATATTCCTATATCTCACCCGGCAAGGACTTACAAGAGAGGACTTTCGCCGTTGGTGCACGGAAAGTGACCGGCATGGAAATTCAGGTAGACTCATGGATGGATGGCAGTAAGGGCATGTGATGTTCCTTAGTGGCATTGTGCAGAGTAGTTGGGTGTTCGTTAGTGGTTCAGCCAGTGGCATCGTAGAGAGAGTTGGTTCAGTGATGGGTCAAGGAGGCAGGAGTTGTGCATTCCCTCAGGTGGACTAAGAAGGCATATTAAGAGCTCCCGGTGGTTGTATGGGCAGCCGTGGTTTTGGTGAGTGGTCTTCTGCAGCAGTTGTATGGGCAGCTGTGAATGGTGTTTAAAGAGTTCACTTGTGTGCAAAGGAGAAGTTACGGGGAATGGTAGTTGGTGTGTTAAGGCATAGTCTAGGACTTCTGGAGTAGTTTGATCCTCTAAGGCAAGTGAAAAAAGTAGCATCTCAGTGCCGCGTGGGGGTTAGTTTCTTCTGCTGTGCGCTAGCCCCATGACACCTACCTTACACATCCCTACACCTATCCTTTCCATCAAATCACATCCCTAATCATATTTATTTAACCTAATATAATCCTAATCTAATCACATCCTCACACCTCTAAATCTAGAGGCTTCTATTTCTAGAAGCCTCTCTAAACTTCCCTCCATTTAAAAATTCAAATAAACCTCTCACCCTCCATTGAATCTTCTTTCAAATTCTAGAATCCTCTAACTCTAGAATCCTCCATCCTCACATGAATCCTCCACCATTGATCTAAATCCAACATGGATTCATCTTAGCCTTTGAATCATCCACTGAAAAACTATAAATTTAGATCTCCTCCTCCATGAGAGCTAGCTTGGAATAGCTTAGAACAAGTTAACAAGATCATAAAAAAACTTTGCCATTTTTATCACTCAATCAATCCATCATCTATCTTCAATCCAATACAATCAATCATTCATCCTTCTTTAAGAAATCAAAGGAAATCAAGGGAGATACTACCCAAGTGACTCCATAAAAATTTGAAACAACTAAGTTTAATCCAACTTCCATACAAGAGAAAATCTAACACATCAAAGGAGGAGTTATGTAATCTTGTAGGTAAATACAGGTATAATCTCTCTCTCCCTTTCAATACATTGATCTATCTGAGGTATTTGTTGAGAAGATTAGATTAGGGAAGCAATTTAGTTATTTTCTCATATTTACACACTAATATTTTTAACATTTACAGTTGGGACACAAAAAAGAGCCCCATGCTCAACTTGGCCCTTGATTCCTCATGTGACCCTAAAAGGTGCTCTGCAAGCCATTTTCTAGCCCCCTCTCTTCTCCGGATCTGATAATTCTCATCCACCACTTGTCATCACCATAGAAAGGCAAATTTTCTTTCACCTTGTGTCCCATCCTCTTGGGATATTTTGGATACAAAAATTTTCCCAATCCTAGCCCTTTCTTTTGTCCCCCATGTGATCTAGTTCTAGCCCCCGAGTGTTTTTATGACTCTATCTCCTCCAATGGCCAATCTTCATCTGCCACTTGTTAGGCTTAGGTTAAGGTACATTTTATTACACCAATTGTCCCATCCCCTTGGGACAGTTGGGACAAAAAAATGTGCCCAAGCATATGAGGATTTTTAAAATCCATTTTAAAAAAATCTAACTTTCATGCTGCTTCTTCTTGTGCATGCAAGAAAACTCATTACCGGAAGAAAACTATAAAACTCATTTCCCCTCCCAATTTATCCATTTCTCCTTCATCTACATAGGTCCATTTCTGTAGTTAAAAAAAATGTTTTTTCTACACACACCATGCCCATTTTTCACTAGATTGCTTCCATAGCCAAAAAGCATGAAAAACTCATAACTCATAAATGGGAAGTCAAATTCTAATAAAATTTTCAGCATCCCTCTCTCTCCCAGTGCCTACAAAAAGAAAGAAAAATAAAAACTATAGGTGCTTCTAATTTTTAATTGCAAAAAAACCCTATATTTTTCCCTAGTTCTCATTCTTTCAGCTTCACTAATCGGCGAACCGTTTGAGCTAGAAATTTTAGCATAACATCCAAGAAAAGCCAACTTCGTATAAAGCTAATTTTTCGTCAATCCAAGGTGTGGAGGACCAGATTCTAAAAATAGTATGTGCTTTGTGCTCAAATTTACTACAAATAAAAATTTTCTCATAATAGTAAAAGCTTCAAAGTAACAAATTCATAAAACCACGAAAATGGAAAACTAGGAGATTCTAGCCAAAAAAGCAAAAAGCGTGAGAAAAAAATCAACATTCTAAAAATATAATGTGCTTAAAAATGGAAATGAAACATCTGTGAGATTTTTCAAGCATCATGATGATTCAAGAAAATGATTTTGAGACAAAAGGGGAACCTTTCTCGAAATAATAACTCCTAGGTACCAATGGCTAAAAATAGAAAGTTCCAATTTTGAGTGCAAGAAGTTGCTATCATCCCCATTTTGACTCATATTATTTCTTTTTATCAAGATGAAGTTCAAATTCCATGGCATCAATCTTGTATTTACCCTTTCATCGTGAGCACTCCAGTGTAGCTGATAGTGATGTCACCCACATGGACCTAGAGGACCTCAAAGCCAAAATGTTGGATGGACTAAGAGAGCCTATGGAAGAAAATGTCTTCATGAGCTGATTCTACACATCTCGTGGCCATATCATGTCATTGCAAAGTATATAGTTGGTGTTGGCTTTCCCCAACACTACGATCTAGACTCCGAGAACCATAAGGGCTAATGACAACCTGATCTTAGCAAAGTGCTTACCCCAAAAAAATGTGTTAATGTATATGAATTCCCATTAGGAGCAACATGGTATTGATCACCAAGGAGGTCACATCGGGAGATTGGTTCAATACTAAATCATACCTTCAGGGTCTCACTCTCGGCTCATGGTTGAAGTGAGTGAGGAAGCCCTCTTATATACCGAAGGATATTTCTTAGAATGAATTCCACAAGGGCTTCTCAGATGTCATCATTCTCCTTAGAATAGTAATGGGGGAAGAAAACACAAGAGATTTTCATGAATAGAAGACCTTATTCATGCTCACAATCCTTAAAGGCATGAAAATAATTGACTGGGGAGAAATCATCAATGACAAATTGCATCATCAATTACTTCAGGTGTTAGCTTCCAAGAAGTTCTTCATGACTTCGTACCTAGTCTACGCCTTGGAAAAAGAAGACCATTCAGGAGCTTGAAAATTTCCCAAAATGTTTCTCAAAAGGCTCCTACATACAATAAATATCCACACTTGATCCTAAAAGAAAGTAATTGACACTTTGCAAAAGTGAACAATGTTTTCACAATGTATGTTGTCAAACTACTAGACGGGAACCCACATTCAAGGATGTCTCCACACGTTGTTACTCTAATCAAAATGTATCGATAATGTTGATCAAAGAATACTTGTCAAAGATCACACAAGGAGTCCGTGCGGGATAGAAGGCCCGGAACCAAGGGCGCGGAAGGACAGGAAGGACCCGCATGTGGAAGGCAAGTTAGAATTTAAGGACTTAGTTTATTTTGATCATGAAGACCTATTTTCAGAAGATGGCATGTGAAACACATCAACGAGGTAGAGACATGCGTGCCATGCATTGTCTATCTTTGAACAAGTGGATCAAAGTGTTTTTACATGGAGACAAGCTGAGAATAGAATTGATACTTTAGTTAACTACAAGAGGACTATAGATAGCACACTTACATGTGTGGCTATGATTGTAAATGATGTGTGGCTATCAGTAGCATACGGCCTATTTCTAGAATAGATAAGTGGTGAAGGGAAAGTCCCCACCCTATATATCTGATGTTAGGTACATAGTAGATGGATGGTGTGAGATGTATGTATGTGTAACAGAGAATATACACATATGAATGAATCATTGTATTAGTTCCATACGCGCATGGTATAGATTGACAATATTGTAAGGAGATTTTGTATTTATTAATAGATGGAAGATATTGGTTGAATCTAAGTGTCACTCTGTGTGTAGTTGAATAGTGTATGTTATTAATTCAATCATGATTACTGTTTAAGCTTGTTCTTTCATAGATCTGAGGGTAGCATGCATTATAGAATGATGGATTAGTTATGAATCTATATGTTTCTTCCTTCATCATGTTAACATCCTGTTATAGTAACCCTAAAGAGGGACTGGTACCTTTGCGCACTTCAGGTGAGTGCTCAATCTAGGCTGAGTGATGTGCCAACATGACTAGGGTGTTATCTGGTAAATTCTAGGCTGCATCATTGGTTCATTGTCGAGACCTCTTTTTCAGTTGTTTTCAAGGATGGTTCATGATGAAGACATATTGGTTAACTCTAGAAAGTATTGAGGAATGGATACATGATCTGGAGGAAGAATATGCACGATGGTTCAACAGTGGATCTGAGTTTAACGCACACACTTGGGTAGAATAAAACCTGTATGATAGCTTATATGAGAGATTTTTCACTATCTTTCCAGTAGAACTATACGAGTGGCTTACTGCTTATGCATCTCAGTGGAATTGGAGGTATTGCGCACTTGTCTAGACACAAGAATAATTTTAGGCCCTCTATGATGTTGATCTGATCTGGACTCACGCGGTGGATACGTGGTTTCATGGTGTTCTAAATAGTTATATTTTGGAATATTCAATTCAACGTACTCTTGCCTAGAGGTAGCTGAATTCCAGTTTTTATGGTATCTAAGAGGAACATATTTGCAAGGTATTCCACTGGCGATCAAGATCTTAATGGTAACTTTGAACCTGGAGAGTAAACCGATGGCTAACTAAACTTTGCCACGTGTGAGGGCAGGAATAGGTTTGGTTTAAGATGGCAGACCTAGACTAGAGAAAGAGAAAAGAGAGAAGAAAGGTGGATTAAGTATAAAGAGGTCCACGAGAGGGAGATAGAGAAGAAGCGTTTTGTTGCAGAGAGTATGACATGGAGGAGAGAGATGGCTCGTGAAGGATTTACAGCTCACGTAGAAGATGTGGAGCTAGAGCATCAGAAACTCCCCATCTTAGAAATCATGATAGAGATTCCCCCTCGGCCTCACACAGAAGTGCACCAGCAGAGACTACCTAGACTGTGGGCACGCATCTTAATCCACCTGGTGACCTAGCCCTTGCACTTGGTTTTTTAGTATCTAGTACGACAAGTAACTAGAAAGCTAACTTGGGAAGTAGGAGAGCAGGAGTAAGTTAAGGATCAAGTACATCAATGGCAAGATAGACAGATTCAATGTCATTTGGAGGAGCATTCTTAGGCACATCATCCACACAGAATGTGAGCACGCAGAATGTTGGATTCACCTCTAGAAGTGGAACTACCTCACAGACTGTAGGGGTTCAGTATAGTACTATTTTCGAGCACGGGAGTACATCTACAAGCCCTATTCCAACTATAGGTGGCGGATCAAGAGGTATATGTGGTTCTAGTTCCAGTGGTTCTGGAGGTAGAGGGAACATAGGAGGTTCTGGATCAGGTGGTCAAGGTCTGCAACAACCACAAAATATCTATATGGAGATGTCTCTTCATCTCCCGGAGTATAGAGGTATAGAGGATGCTGTCGAACATGTGCATATGTGTGAAATCTTGTGGCGCGCTAAAGGGATCACAACTGCTAAGTGAAAGGCAAGTCAATTTGCCACTACATTATAGGGGCACACACACAACTGGTATAGGAAGTTTGACCCTGATCAAACTTGCGTGGATTATGCAACATTGAGAGATGATTTCTTAAAAGAGTTCCATATCCCTGAGTTTGAGCAAAAGAGTATAAGTGCGCTCAAGGATATCAAACAAGGCACTACTGAGAGTGTACATGAGTATGATGCTCATTTTAAGACACTTCTATCTAAGCTATCTTATGATATTCATGCTAGCCAACATGCACAGTGTTTCGTTGGAGAATTAATTACACCTTTTAAAAGGGTGCTCTCACATAAGACATACATTAATCTGTGAAGCACTAGAAGTAGCTTTGCTTGCTTTGAGGTAGTTGGGAGCATTGACACTAGTGTTAGTCCATTTCTAGAGGCACAGATTACAACTATGGTAAAGCAGTTAGAGAAGCTATCAGAAAATTTAGCCCATGAAACGCGCTCAAGAATTTGGTGTACATATTGTGAAGTGGAAGGTCATACCAAGGATAGTTTCCCTCATAGATATGTACACTCATTATTGTTAGACTGTGAGATATTTCATTTGAATCATGATACTAGTCATTGTCCTTTATTACAGCATGCGATAAGGAAGAATGTATCTTGCTTTTACAAAATTTGTAGGTCCACGACCCATGATAATCGAGGATTGTCACGGTGATTGGTCGATCCAAGATGCTATAGACCTTGGGGTACGACAGACAAGTATAACAGATAATTCTAAGGGTAGGAATGAGCACCAAGATCAGGATCATAATCAAACGTGCTATGACATGAATGAGGAGCGTTTTGAAGGAGGTCATGGAAGGGGACGTGGATATCGTGGTGGATATGGAGGACTAGGCCGTGGTGGAGGAAGAGGTGAGTTCCCTCATGCAAAATGTTATACATGCAGATCTCCGAACACTATAGGCGTAAATGTCCTCGAGAATATGGCATGTTCTTTCTGTAGAAGGAACCATAGCTATGAAGAGTGCCCATACTTATATGAGCATTTGAGTAAGCAACATAAGGACCTCGAGTCATTGCAAGTGAAGATTACTACATGCGCTAAAGTAGCATGCGCGAGAGAGGCATTGCACCAGAAGCCTACGATCACTAAGGAGGAGGTTTTACATGTAAGGTACCCAAATCCTGCTCATCAAGTAAGTTTACCAAGATACCATGGAAGTGCTAAAGAATCTTCTGTGGGTGAGATACAATACCTAAAGGAGCAAAAAAAAGAATCAAAGACAATCCAAATTGATATCGATGGTCTGCGAGAGGTGTTTAAGATGTTACGCCAGGAGAAAATTATTCCACTATTAGGAAGTTGGTTAAAAGGGAACACTCTACGTGCAAGTCTTGAGACTGGATGGAAAATTCTGCATGCAAATATTCACCCTGATAGCATTGACTATGACAAAGAAATTACTCTAAATGTTGTTGTGGATGGGTGGCTGTTGAGTAACATATTAATCGATATAGGTGTGGAGGTAAATGTGCCTACATTAGATGCATGGGTACAAATGGGGAGACCTCCATTTCAGCCATCATCTAATGTGTTGTTTATGGAAAATGGGACTAAGGCCACTCCCATAGGATTTTGAAAGATGCATCTATAACTATATAAGGGGAAAAGTTCACTGGGATTTTGAGGTATTAGCACTTGTAGCGAGACAATTTTCTAGCCTGCTTGGATGCCCTTGGTGTTATGTGAATATTGTTGATTCGAGATTCAATAAGGGGTATATCAGCTTTGAAAACAAGGAGGAAAGGGTTGTGATACCTTTGTGAGATGGGAAGTCTACACCATATGTTGAGCCTCTAAGTGCAGAGGATTTAAACAGATTCTATGTACGTGTTATTCAAGACCCGTGAGGTCAATGAGCCATCAAAGGAAGGCATCCTACGGTGGGAGGATTCTCATTCTATTAGTGATACTATGAGTATTGCTTACGAAAATTGAGCCCATGGTACATATGAATTAGTAGGGCATGAGGTGAAAATCATGGTTACGCATAAGAATGGACTTCTTTCAATTCGATGGATATGTAGCACAAGTACCTTGGTATACAGGGGGCTGAAGATCTTCCTACCTTTACAAAGGCCATGGAAACACAAAGAACTTATCAAATTAAAAGGAGAGATATGTTAGTATATACACTGTGTGGGATAGTGGTGCGCTAGTTGGTAGTCCACAGAGATAATCTTATAAATTGGGAAGAGATTAGAATAGCTTTTTCTACCAAGTTTATAAGGAACAATGCACCTACACAAATATTCACTTATCACGGTGATCAACCTATTCAAGATCACATCTAACAGTGTGAGAGACTCGGACAGCAGAGAAGAAAGCATTACCACCTTCACTGCAGGTGCACAAATTTTACTCTACACTACAAGGATGCACATGCGCTTGGTATGTATATGCAGAACTACATCGAGAAACTGGAAACTGGCAAGATTTGACTATAGGTATGATCCAGACTTTCGACTACTTCTCGACTAAACCTCCTGTAGTAGAGGCATTAAAATTTGTCAAGCACTTAACTATGGGAGATAGTGCAAAATCAGAAGAGCATATACAAGAATTATTTGGTGAGGTAGAGTTTGGAGCATGTTTTGAAAAGGAAGAAGAAATGGACTCCATACTACTTGAACGCGCTTTCCTTGAGAAAGAGAAAGGAAATATGGTTTACATCATGGATGATGAGGAAGTTGAGAACCTGGATATTGAACATTCACATGGGGTGTACAAGGTCTTGGACAGTGCAGACAAGGATATGCGTGCCTACCATGAACCCATGAAGACAAAGAAGGTGAATATAGGTTTGGAGGCTGAGCCTAAGGAGGCCATAATTGGAGATTACTGGTCAGATTTGGAGGTAGAAAAGATCATCGAGTTACTCAGGGATTATCAGGACTTATTCCCTCGAGGATATCATGAACTTAAAGGTGTGCATGAATCACTTGGGGAAATGAAGATCAAACTTAAGGACAATGCACGACCAGTTAGAAAGAGACCTTACAAAATGAATCCTAATTTACATGAAAAGGTAAAAGAAGAAATTGATAAAATGTTGAAATCTGGAATTATCAAGCCCCTTGATGAGTCAAAATGGGTTAGCCCAATGGTGATTAGTATCAAGAAGGATGGACAGATTAGGATATGTGTAGACTACAGGGAACTAAATGTTGCATGTGTCACAGATCCATTCCCTATGTCATTCACTAAGGAAATACTAGGAGTTACAGGACGCAAAATATATTCCTTCATGGATGGATTTTCTGGGTATCATCGGTTAGGATTGCTCGGGGGATCAAGAAAAGACAACATTTATGACTGAATGGGGTAGGTTTTCCTATACTTTGATGCCCTTTGGATTGAAAAATGTGCCTGTTGTATTCTCATGTATAGTTGTTCAGGCATTTAAATATTTTATTCACAACTTCTTATAGGTCTACCTAGATGATTGGACAGTGTATGGGCTTGTGAAATATCATTGTGACAATTTGCGCTTAATGTTTGAATGATGCAGACAATTGAGTATCTCTTTGAACATTAAGAAGTGCATATTTTCTATGCCATTTGGGATACTATTAGGACATATAATCTGCAAGGAAGGTTTTTAGTTGATCTAACCAAGGTTGCAGCTTATTTTAGGCCTAGAATCACCTACCACCAAAGTGAGTCATGTATATTTTTAGGTCATACAAGATATTATAGAAAATTCATAAAAGGGTATGCCAAAATTTTTGCACCCTTGGAAGAATTACTAAAGGGGAAAGGTACATTTTATTGGGGAGAACCGCAGTAGTGCGCATTTGAGATATTAAAAGAGAAACTTACTACCATGCCCATTTTGCGCTTTCCCTCATGGGATAAACCATTTCATGTGCATATGGACACTTCGTGTATGGCCATTGGTGTTTTGTTAGCTCAACTTGGTGAAGGTATTATAGATCATCCAATCTATTTTGCTAGTAGGAAGTTGACTCCTGCTGGCCCGAATTATACAACTGACTACGAGCGTGAAGCTTTGTCAATGATCTATACATTGTACAAGCTTTGACAGTACTTTTTAAAGCAACACCATTCGTGTTTTATACAGATCACATGGCATTGAAGTACTTGGTAAACAAACCCATCTTACAAGGGCATATATGCAGATGGGTCCTCTTATTTCAAGAGTTTGACTTCGAGTTATGGTGAAGCTAGGGAAAAGCAATTCGGACCGAGATCATTTATCTATAATCAATTCAGGAGAGGATGCATGGATAATTAAAGAAATAATGTCAGATGCATAGTTATATAGGTTACAACGTACACCCATGGAATTAGAAGACATTGTTTTCTTTCTACGAATAGGTATGGCACCAGAAGGAATGAAAGCATTAGAAAAGAAGCATCTTACTATACACGTGGCACCATTTATGTTAATCAGTGGTGACCTCTACAAGCTAGGCAGAGATGAAGTATTACGTTGTTGTGTATTAGAGCATGAGCATAAGGATATTATGGAAGAAGCTCATAGTGATATTGCAGGAGGCCATTATGCGGGTGATGCGACGCTGAAAGATCCTCCTTGTTGGACTATGGTGGGAGACATTGTATAAGGATCAAAGAATATTGTAAGGCATGTGATCATTGTCAGTGCCTAGGAAAACTAGGGCAAAGAGATGAGATGCCTTTGAGACCGATTGCTAGTTCTCAATCATTTAAGAAATGGGCCATTGATTTTTAGGACCTATTTCACCAGTGCACGGTGGTCGGGTCACGTTATATCATTACTTGCATAGATTATCTCACATGGTGGGTAGAAGCAGCACCTACCAAGGACTGTACAACAACTACATCAGCTAGGTTTATATGGGAGAATGTTCTTACAAGATATGGATGTCCCTTAAGCTTGACAAGTGATCGAGGTACACACTTTTTGAATGAGATAATCAGGATCCTATTAGATGAGTTTATGGTTACACACCATAAAACTACACCTTATCATCCTCAGGCAAACGGAATTGTTGAGGCCTTCAACAATATTTTGAGCCAAACTTTGACAAAAATTTGTGATGTTGGAAGAAAGGATTGGGATGACAAAGTATCAGTTGTTCTTTGGGCATATAGAACAACTTACAAGAGATTAAACAAAGCCACACCATTTCAATTGGTGTTTAGCACGGAAGTTGTTCTCCCTATAGAATTTATGTTACCTTCTTTGTGCATTGCGTGTCTTTGGAGGACTGGTTGATGAACATGCTTTAGAAGAGAGTATCAAAAATATGATTCAAATGGATGAGCGTAGAGCCATGGCATGATGGAGTCGAAGCGAGAAAAGGCCAGGTAGAAGGCATGGCATGACAAAACATAAGGGATAAGAAGTTTGAAATTAGACAAATGGTACTTCTTTATGACTCAAAGTTCTTGCGCCATCCAAGCAAGCTCAAAGTACATTAGTTGGGGTCGTATGTTATCACTTCTATACTTGAATCAAGTGTTTTCCAATTAGAAGCACTTGATGGAACACGGCTACCCAGTTACTTTAACGGGAGTAGGTTGAGACCCTACTATAAATAAGTCTTCTTGGTGTTTGTAATAAGTCAGTATTGCCATTTAGTTTAGGTTTTCAATTATGTATTTCCTTCATTGTCACTATGCTTTTTCCATTTAGTTGTTATTTTTGTGTAATAAGCACATTCGTGCACATGAAGCTAATTATTGTATGAAGAATGTTTATGCACAGAGGACTATACAAACTTTTAGTGTGGGGTGGTTGAAGTTATCCAAGAAAAAGACTGTGGGAATTGAAAGGTGAAAGGAATAAGTCTTCACAGGTGTGCTTTAAGTCAAAAGAAGATTGCTTCTCAAAAGTGACCAAGGATGGAGATGAATGAAAGAACAAGATAAATTAAGGTAAGGGGAGGCCATGATAGCTACCAGGGAAAGGTACAATGATGAGGTACTCAGTGCAAGAGTGTGCATTGAAGAGAAGTTTGTGACTAGAGGGTAGGAAGGCGCACTAGAAGGTTATAGCTGGGCGCGAAGATGTACCACACGGAACAAACAGATTTGGTCAATGAATGAGGGGATATTTGGTACATCAAGGAGCAATAAATGCATTAAAATTTCAAAAATTATATAAGTATGGGATGCGGATTCATTTTTACCATTGCGACTAAGAGTATTTGAAGAAAGAGCCAAGTGTTAAGAGCCGAGTGATCGAGTTAAGGTGTGAAGGGTGTGAAACCAAGCATGACAACCAGATCTGTGTGACAAGAAGCTTGCATCCTTGGTGGTGAAGGGTTTGAGTGAAGCAGGGAGACAAAAATATTTAGGTTATAGAGTTTCCACCTAGGGCATGATTGAATTGAGCTAGGGTTTGATTCTCAAAGTTGTATAATTGAAGAGGAGACATTTGCAAGGTAAAAATGGCACCGAAGAAGGCATCTATAGCAACATAAAAAAAGGAAAGAAGAAGGTGGTCATTGAGGAGGAAGAGATGGCACCTAAAAGCCATTTTTCAGAGATGTAATATCCAGAAGGATTCATCATTGGCCAAGAATGGGATTCACCCATCAAAAATAGAAAAGTAAGTGAATACAATCATAGGACTTCAGAGAATAAGAAGGAGCTTGATTCCTTGCTCACTACTAGAATGAACAAGTGCATGGCGGATGACATGCTAGTATATGACGATGCGGGTGAGAATATTTTGAAGAGAATTAGGGTCTACCAATTATATGAGCTTCCATATTTCGGGAAGTATGAGCCCTTGTATTAGTGGCTCATGAGTAGGGTGCATGAAGACTTCTTCTACTTTGCAAGACGCAGAGTTAGAATTTCATCTGCACTTGTCTCATCAATTATAGGTCTGAAGGCCATAGGAGAAGATATAAAAGGTGATCTTGTAGATAAAGCCGCAATTTTGAAGACCAGACAAGAGTTGGGATACTTGAAGGGTCCGCGCGGAATGGACATAGACAAATTGAAGAACTGTCCAGTTGTACAAGTTGCAGCACACCTTGTTACCAAGTTGAATGATCAGGAGCGGTGGTCATAGGTAAATACTATGTGGTTACATGTGGCATGTAAGATGTTAGAAGGGACAATCTACAACATTGTAGGCTATATTGCAGATAAATAGTTGAAGAAGTGCACACAGGAGGGAAGATTAGCTTTGGGGTTGTTCTACTATCACTAGTATTTATGGAGATCAGAGTACCAGATGGACCGAAGGAGAAAGTATGGGAATACACATGGAGAAAAAGTCTCCAGCTAAAATATTCAACAAGTACCTATGCAAGGGGGCCATGATAGATGATGTAAAGCAAAGGGCAAAGAAGTGGTATGACAGGCTCCACACAACATTTGGGGAAGAGTGGCACATCCCAAAGGACCTACTAGCAATGGTAGGGAAACAAGTTCAGTTTGTTGTATATCAGCATTTTTGCATCACACGCTTCCCAATGAAAGATGGAGTCTGAGAGCCCTTGGTGAAAATTACCTTACACATTCACTGCAAGGTATTTTCAAGCATCTGTTCATATATTTATAGACATGCACCAACTGGTCTTCAATGCAGATAAGGTAGACTACGATTACCATACGGTGAGGAAGAAGTATGTGTATTCTTGGTAGAAGCGCTTATACAGAGAGGATCATTTCAGAGGTATTGAATATCAAACCAATAAGTTTGGTTGTAGCATATGTGGAGGTAGCATTGGTGTATCTCTAATGAAGCCAAAAATAAAGAATAAAAATATGTGGAAGGTGAGTTTGCACTTCCACTGCAAAGGGAAAGCATACAATGGAGAACATCCCAGCACCTAAGCCCACATAGCCAATTGAAGTGCAGGATGAGGAGGAGCGCGAAGATAGTGGTGGTTTGGAGCATAGGGGTAGGAGACATCCTACAAGTAAGGGTGAAGCTGAGCGTGTTGTTACACCACCTCAGCCACAAGAGGGGGATGATGAGGACTTGAATGCATTCCAAGGGGAGCACATGTTTAAAAGGGTATTTAGGAGAATAAGGACCCAAGGTGCTACTCCAACCACGTGTGCAAATCACCCAGACTCTCTCCATAGAAGGAGGTGACCGTGCAGAAGGAGGAAACTGAAGTTGAATGAGGAGGTAGAAGAGTCAGAGGAAAGCGTGCCTAATTCTCCTACACTTCCAGAGAACATAGAAGAACAGGGTGAGGCATCAAAGGAAAAAGAAGAGGATGAGAAAAGACCAGAGGAGATAGTTGCAGAGGATGTTCAGGACATGGAGACACAAGTCCCAAATTTGGAGGCTAAAGTTCCTAAGCAGAAAAGGTCTAGAAGAACAAGTGGAGAGCACATTCCACCAGCCATGGGGTATGTAGAGGACACAGGAAAAATTATCCGTGCCCACTTCCAAAGCACGATAGCGTAGAAGGATTTATTCGGATAGGAGTTAATGGATGAGTATATGGCGATTGTGCGCACTCGAAAGCAACTATTATGGTCAATGCACACCCACATGGATGAGCCTGAATTTGATGTGTGTGAAGAGTCATGTGTTTTGAGATGATTGAAGAAGGCACCTCAAGATAGACACATGATAGTAAAGCCTACTGTCATGTCAGATGAGTAGGTCAGCAATGCATTGGTGAAATTTTTTGCTAAGGTGGCTAGAAGAAACATGGACAAAGCTGCCACGATCAAAGCGCTACGCGAGGAGTTGAAGACAAAGGATGTAGAGATAGCGCACATAACACAGGAGAGGGACTTCATGCAGAAGAAGAACGAGGTGTTCATAAGCATTGTAGAGGAGATTGGGGACAATGTAATTAGAGCAAGGCCACACTTAGAGGCCAAGGTACCACAGACATTTCCTTCAGCGATACACTATGTGGGAAAGTTGGTGGACTTGGTACTTGAAGATGAAACTCTATATATGCAGGTGCCAGAACACTCAGAACAAGATGTCGACATGGATAAAGCATCAATGATGAGAAAAATTACATCTTATGAAGGGTTGTTACAAGCATTACAGGAAGTATTGAAGAAAGCAGACCAGACTTTAAATGTATGCACAACTCCAAAGGCGCTTATCAACATCAAGACCCTCAAAGAGAACAACGAGGTCCAGAAAGCGATGAAAGATGAGACATTAGGGTCACATGCAGAAAGATTTTCAATGGTTAAACAAAAGCGTGAGGCCCTAACAGCAGCACAAGAGCCGCACAAGACTCGGCTGGAAGAGCTTGGAAAGATAATTACACAGAAGATGGACCTTTTAGAAGGAAGAATGACATCAATGTCTAGTGTTGTGTTGGTTCTGCAAAATGAGAAAGGAGAAATTGCGAGGGATGAGTTAGAATCCATTGTTGTGGACATCCTAGAAAAAGTAGAGCAAGCACTCATTGACTGACGGTATTGGAGGCTGAAATAAAGGAGTATCCAGAGTTGATACTGCAAACTGATACAGAGGAGGTTGCCTAATAACCTCATAAAAATTCTTTATTTATCCACATTCTTTCCATTCTTCTATTCTTTCCTTCAATTTTGGAGATACCCATTGTCGGGATGAAAATGAGATTAGTGTGGGGTAATGTTGATCAAAGAATACTTGTCAAAGATCACACAAGGAGTCCACGCGGGATAGAAGGCCCAGAACTAAGGGCACGGAAGGATAGGAAGGACCCGCGTGTGGAAGGAAAGTTCAGATTTCAGGACTTAGCTAATTTTGAGCATGAATACCTATTTTTAAAAGATGGCATGTGGAACACATCAACGAGGCAGAGACATGCACGCCATGCATTGTCTATCTTTGGAGAAGTGGATCAAAGCATTTTTACATGGAGACAGAGCTAAGAATAGAATTGATACTTTAGTTAACTACAAGAGGACTATAGATAGCACACTTGCATGTGTGGCTATGATTGTAAAACGATGTGTGGCTATTGATATAATGTAGCCTATTTCTAGAATAGACAAGCAGTGAAGGGAAAGTCCCCACCCTATATATATGATGTTAGGTACATAGTAGATGGATGGTGTGAGATGTATGTATGTGTAATAGAGAATATACACATATGACTGAATCATTGTATCAGTTCCATACGCGCATTGGTATAGATTGACAATACTGTAAGGAGCTTTTGTATTTATTAATAGATGGAAGATATTGGCTGAATCTAAGTGTCATTCTGTGTGTAGTTGAATAGTGCATGTTATTAATTCAATCATGATTACTATTTAAGCTTGTTCTTTCATAGATCTGAGGGTAGCATGCATTGTAGAATGATGGATTAGTTATGAATCTATATGTTTCTTCCTTCATCATGTTAACATCCTATTACAACAACCCTAAAGAGGGACCTAGTACCTTTGTGCGCTTTGGGTGAGCGCTCGTCTAGGGCTGAGTGATGTGCCAGCGTGACTAGGGTGTTATTTGGTAAATTCTAGGTTGCATCAGATAATATTTCATACAATTTCCAACCTTGTCATATATAACAGTGTCAAGTTTTGAAATTTCTCCATGGATACTACCATGTTACCCGAGTGATAGGATAGTGCTAATTGATTTGTGTAGAAAGTTGGTTTACATCAATGGTGAGCTAAGGGATAGAAAGAATACTTTGATTGTTTTCCCTATCTCTATAGGGATAATCTCTGGAAAATTCTCATGAAGTCAGTAAACATGGAAGATGCCTTATCTCCTATAAATATGTACTCATACACTTCAAGGGAAGATTTTGACATCCAAGGTGATTCGGAAACTTTTCACCTTTCTGATTTGTATCATGCCCCAAAAGTTGAAGACTATTAGGTGAACTATGAGGATAATTTTGAAGTTCGAGAGAGAGATCACAAGAGGATGAAAATCGAGAAAATGAGAAAATTCAAGATTGATTGGTATGAATATGGTGTTTAAGAGGATGACACAGAAATGTATGATCCAGAATACGTGGAAGTGAAATTTTCCCCCCTCCTCCAAGTTGTTTGGAGTATTCACGAGTCAAGAGATCTCAATGAGTGCATAGAGCCGAGTCATCAAAAGGTCGAGAGAATGGCTCAAGAGAAGGAGGGCTGCTCTCATCACATCTAACAACTTCCCTAACCTTTAGAGGCGATACATCACATCATTCTTCTTCCAAGGACAAAGATAAATCTTCTAACTCACCTCAATCGGGAGAAATCTTGAAGTGAAAATTAGTGGAACTAGAAGCCACTCTCTACATGATGTTGTATAAGAAATTAAGAACAATGGATAACCCTATATTTGATTTGGAACAAGGGGAGATTAATCAGGTCTATTGCTCATACTCTCAACAATAACTAAGTTCCTCATCTTTTACTACTGCACCGGCCCTGCCAAGATCAAGATGTTCCTTCCCATTTGGAAAAAGGAGCTACAATTGCCAAATGTCGAGCCGAAACCAATGAGATCTTCCCTTGGGTAAAAGAGATGATCACAACAGAAGCTCACACAATGTAATAGTTGATAGTGCCTAATTTCTCGACTATTGCCTCGATGGTCAAAGGGAAGAAAGGAAAATTCTCTCAAGCAGCTTCTCAATTTTTCTAGGGCACCTCGAGAAGTCTCTATCTGGAGGTGTTGAGGCTGAAGGTAATCAAGCCAATTGAATAAATGAATCGGTGGACTACGAAATGAGCACAATTCCCCTAGATCCAGCCACATATAAGGGTGATGTTCACTTGTTTCAAGAGTCTTCCACTCACCTCATCACAATAAATCAAGAGTACAAGGAGAAACTAGACCAAACGGAAGAGAATTTCATGACCCTCACTTCATATGTGTAAGTGATCTTGGATCCAATTGTTTTCATTTCTCTCCCAACCAAAGAAGCTACTTCCATTAGTATCTTTGACCCTGATTCTATCATAAAAACACAAGGACTCACCATGCAAGGTAGAAAAATGACAAGTGGGTGAACATGATCCTGGAAAAAGGGAAGGTGTTTATGCCGGAAATCTTTACATTGTAAAGTACATGGATACCACATCTATAAAAATAATCACAATGTGAGAAGGGATTGAAGAAGAGAAATATCATTGGGATCAGGTGTATCCACTGGTCATTGAGATGGGAAAGGTAAAATCATCCCTCCTGATAATAAAAGGTGTATTCTCTTCAGCATCATATGACTTGTCTCAAGTCTGGGCTCAAACTTTTGTTTCTCACTATGAAATGATGAACCCCATTATCGAGAGATTGATTCATATGAGGAAGATGTTGAAAAGATGTAGAAGGATGCAAATTTTCAAGTAAAAAAAATATTGGAGTGTCAATAGTGAATGAAGACACTTCAATAGATGATCTATTGAAGCCTTTTGAAGATCTAGTCAAAAAGGAGGCCGGAGATCCATTCTCATTCAATGAAGATACTTTGGAGTCTCTGGTAGAAATAAGAGTGGTCATTTCAAACACCACAAAATATCATCAATCCTGGTACTCAAAATGCAAGAACATCAACTCTCTCATAGAAAGTTGGATCAAATCATTGATTTTTGTTCACATCCCTCAGGCTGAGAAAGTTGCACTTGTAGTGGCAAGGTTCAGTAATTAGTTCAAAGGCATTGAGATTTCTCTTGAGGAGCTTTCCAAGAGTCCATCAACAACAAGGTCTTCATCAAAATATTTATCTCTCTCCTTCTTTCTCTTTCTCTTCCCTCCCCATTTCCTCCTCTCACATTCTATTTCTTCATTGTGAGGTTGCACTTTTCATTTTGTCCTATTCCTATTTTGTCTTATTCATTTAAATGTGACTATAGTTTGTAATGTAATAAGTCACCCTTAATTTATAAAAGGGGACTTAATTCTATTCCTAGGAATATAAAAACTCACATGTTGTATGTGACTAATGAAAATTAATTTGGGGGTAGGTGAAGAGTCTTCTAAAGTTCTATAAATTGTAATGATGCCCTCATTCTTAAGGGTTTTCAATTTTGTATGCTCGGAGAGATTACAACTTGAAGTGAAGCAAAAGAGATAGTGAAATTTCCTCTATGCTCCTCTTCTATGTTCTTCTATTTCTCACTATGTACAAATTTTCCAAAACATCAATGAATAAGAAAGGAGTTTCTTTCTTTTCTTGATGAGAGAATTACTAAAAATTTGTGTTCCTAATTCTATCTTGTCTTGCTAATAGTAACAAAAAGGTTTTTTCCTCATATATATGTGTGTGTGTGTGTGTGTGTGTGTGTGTGTGTGTGTGTGTGTGTGTGTGTGTGTGTGTGTGTGTGTGTGTGTGTGTGTGTGTGTGTGTGTGTTGTTTAAGTACTTTGATTAATGTCTGCATGAATCTGATTTTCCACCTGATATATTAATCCCCTCTCTTTTTCACATGCCCTTTCCTACCTCCTCAGCAAATTCCTCCCTTGTAAGAAATTGCAATATTTTGTTATAGGTTTAGTGAAGTGTTCCTATTGGATTCTCGACCTCTAGGCCAACCAAAAATTTCATTTTCATTCACACATAATAAATGGAGCTGCACTATTCAAGCAAGAGGACCTAGAGTCTCAGAGTGTTGGCAGATACCCACCAATTTGTCCACTTGAAATATTTTCTCGCCAACATATAAGCAATCACAGTATTTTGTATGCATCCTCTAATGTCATCGTCATCTCACTAGTTGACAACCAAAATTTACAAGCGTCCACACACCATCTCTCGCACAAAAAAATTCAATAGATGCATATTATGGGGTATCCCCCAATTTGATAATGTGTCTCCGGCTGGCATAGTCTAATGTATCCCACTAATCATCCGATAACCCCAATCCAAGTAATGTACTCAAGTGACGGTCCACTAAAAATCGCTGGAGTGTATATCTCTCTACACAACATAATAAAGAAACAAAATTATACTATTAGCATGATATACATAATGCAAAATCAAGCATTACAACTTTAAATTAATCAATATATAGCCATCTCATGTTGCATTACTAAAAACCTACCCCTAGAAACTAGCACCCAGAAGTAGGTCACTAACACCGTGAACCTGGACGCTAGTGTCCTAAAGGATAGAAACACCGTGTCCATTCCTGTCCTGGTCAGAAACACCAAAAACTACAAAATTTCAAATTTTATTAAAAACACTAACAAAGGGAATTTTGAAAATAAAAATAAAAAAATATCACACATACCATCTCCTCGGTCATCTACAAAGCCACGACTACCACTACTCTCTCGAATCTCATCAAACTAGTTGCTCTAACATGTGGCATCTTCATAGCTCGAGCTCAAATCTCAAACACTCTCAAGGTAAAAATAAAGTTATTATTGACTTTTCCATATTAATATTTATAGTAATTCTAATTTACGATATATTATAGTTCCTACTTACCACTATTCTTACAACTAATACATGGCACACAGTTTCACTCATATATCGAGCCCCGTTACTCCATTTTTTTCCCTGTTTACACAATACGGATCACGGTTTCCTTTATCATTGTACTATACACTTTTTATAATTCCATATTCACATATGGTACATATACAAAGTAATACATATGCACTCTTTGTCTATATTACTATCGCTCATATGTTATCTCTCACTTACTATCACAATTTTTATAGCCTTACTTTTAGCTCGGTGTTCATTTCTCGATCCTTCACCCTTTTTTGCAAAAAGGGGGCATACAATTGGGATCATCCTATAATACCTTTAAGGATACAACATCATTAATTGACATTTCAAATACATTACTATCACAATTTTATCTAATCTCATTCGAACATAGTTACAAGCATTCTACATGAATAGTCAATGTTTTCTACTATTTCAAATTTATCCCCCAAATGACCTAATCTGGGGGAAAAGAAAAAACCTCTCAATGAGTAATGTTTTAAATACATATTATTCAATTAAATTCTATCACTCATATCAATCAATCAAATACAATTGGCATAGTTACTATCACTCCCACATGACCTAACTTGGGAGTCACTTTACTATCGCTTCCAAATTACCTAACTGTGAAGCCATCTAGCACTATAAAAATCAGAACACCCATTACTATAGGAGTGGGGGAAATGAGACATCATTTCCTTTACTTTACTGCTCCTATATGGGTTCTTCAATCAGAACTAAATGAAACTAAATTCAGTCTTTATCTATCTCCAACGGTTTGACATTTTGGGGATGCAATCGTGGAAGGAGAGAAAAAAAGATCTCTATCCCCAACACTCTTCCTGTAGTGACATGATGCCCAAATCCTTCTATTATTTACAAATCGGGTTGGGAATTGATCAATCCCTACCCCTCTCTATCTCACCTCTATCTCCTCTTTCAAGAAATTCAACAGCTCTAATGACATTACAACTATTTCTCCAAGTTGGTCCTTATGACGGTTGTTATCTCCTCTTACGCCATGTGGTTCAAAATGACGATCCATGATTCTCCACACCACACACTTCTATATTCTACGCGCACTCTGCAATATGGCTTCTCTAGACTATATACATGTATTTTCCTTCCTTCATTTACGTAACTTTAATTTCATTCAAATAACATAAAGGGGGAAATGTAGACACAAAATCACACACATATTACTTATTTGCTATGTCGTTAGTATGTTGTTATATGCATGAATCTTAAGTAAGAAAAGTACTCACTAGTGACACTATCCCTTGTCCATCTACATCTTTGATTTCCTTTTATTGTAATCATCTTGTACATGTCATTTTTGTATCCACCTCTAGTTAGATTATAGGGATCCATGTCTGTCTGTCTTCTCACATTTGTCATCATTTATCCTAGGACACTAGTGCCCACTCTGGACACTAAAGCACCTGAGGCATCGACATCCATTTCTAGGTGCTCCTATCTTGTTTGTTATTTTTACCCATTTTGACATTTGTGGTCAACATTTTCACTTTTCTTATCCTTATCACGTGTTCATAGTCGGTCTTTTGTGTCACTAGTGTCGAAGTTCAAACAATATACTCATATATATGCACAAACATACATACTATTATTCTAGCTGGAAATTCTAAGGGATTATCTCATCTACATACTATCACTACTATCACAAAGAACTGCATTTTTGGGCTACATACACTACATAGGAAGGGGAAGTGTTGAATTCCATATCACACATTTGCATCTAAGCTAGTTATAGCCTGCTATCTTGGTGTCGTTGGCGTAAGGGAAACCTAAGGACACTATTTCACACACAAGAACAAAGAACTACAAGGAGTCTGAAATATAGTGCAATGTTCAGTACTAAGTTCACTCTTCAGGTCATCGCCGGGGTAAGTTTGACTTCACATATTGCATTTTTATTTTATATCTAATGTGTTTGTGAGCTTGAGAAAATAGTTAAGTTTTTTTATGCAAGTTACATGTGACATCAAAACCATAACAAAGAAGTTGGAGTGAAAAAGCAAATATTGGAGAGAATACCCTTAAACCAAGAAAAAGGCATATCCTAAATAGTAGGATAGACACTAGCACCTAGATCGGAAACTAGCATCCAGTGCTCCAGGTCCTCCCATGGAAACTCCTATCCAAAGACATCCCGTAGTCCCATATTTCTCTATCACCATTGTACCATCATTTCTAGTCAATTCCAACATATACAAAGTCTCGATTATCTCCACTTGCACAGAAATATAGCTAAGCCTTCCATTCCTTTCATTTTCTTATATTTCTATATTGTTTATATACTTAGAATTTGTATATTTTGTATCATTAGTTAATAGTTACTTTGAAATGTAGATTTAATTTTTTTATTAAATCAAGAGCGGGTGTTGTACAATTTTGCCTAAACACACATATATAACTTAAGATGAATAAATGAAAGGATGAGAGAGAGAGAGAGAGAGAGAGAGTAATTAGATGATATATTATGATGAATATCCCTTTCTCCATTCTTATCCGATTAAAAGGCTCCGAATATGTTTTAGATGAAAAAATTCACCTAAAATCCTATAGGTATCATATTCTAGGAATAATTGAGGTTCATGTATGTGAAAGGTGCCTTGTTTTGTAAGTAAACACTCTACCTTAGCCAATGGATCCATGATAATCCTGTAAACTCGGGAAGGATGATGGAAATTGAGTTTTCATATGTTCAAATGGTCATGAACACAAATCAAGACCACAGTAATGGCTTAATTCTTGTTAAAATAGGTCATCCAAATATTTTCCATGTGTTTTTTGTTCGAAGGAGAAATATTTCATTTTTAAGACAACATAAAAGTGAGGGAATCAAGTTTTGACACATCCATAACAAATTTGGGCTGAGAAAATGAGTTAAACCGGCCCAAGTTTTTACATACAAATTATCCAAAGTCTCTCCACCATTATCCTTGAATTTTTCTCTAAAGTTTACCCTTGAAAATATAATTCTAATGCCACCAGTATTAAACCAAATGGAACCGTGAGTCAAGATTTATGGTTGAAAAATGGGTCATGTTCTCATTCACCATTTTCACAGGTTGTGACACCCGCAAGCTCCAAAATGCACTAGTCAAGACCGTCAAATATAACCCACTGAAAACTGCACTATAATGAGTCACCATTTCCTACCATGTGTCCAATTAACGCCACATTTTGATCTTGTTATTCGTCTCTCTAGCCATGTGTCCTCCTCCATTGGTTATGAGCCCTCAGGTCACATGGGGTCTCCATATGTTTCAAGCTCTCAGCGGATCTAAATGACTAGATCCCTTTGATTGGTCCACATGGACCAATCACATACTTTCTGTGTTCTCAGGGTTACCTTTAAGTTCTTAGGCCCGCCTTACACTTGTCAAGATTATGGCATAGTTCTCAGGCTCTTATTTCATGCCTTAGCCGACTCGAGTTGATTTTCCTCGGGAACCCAATTTGTATGGATTGCACCATGTGTCCACCCCCTTTTCTTTCAAATATTTCACCTCCTCAATTCTTTACTAATTTTTATGAAACTTAGGTCCTAGGTATCATTGTGTTCTCGGGATCTTTCGAGCTTTGGGGTTTTCCTATCCAATGTTTTCTCTTTTCTGGATGGCTACCATTGGTCCACATGGACCAATAACATGTCATCGTGTTTATGGGCTCCACCAACTCTTCTCATACTCAAGCTGCATTCGGATCTCGGTGACCAACTTGGCCCAAATCGCCTCATACCTTTGTCGTTTGAACTCAGCCAAAAGGGGTAACTCCAAATATACTTTTGACCACTTTGTTGATATATGCGACTCAATCCTTCCTCTTTGTGCATATGAATTAAATAATAAGTCACGAAACATGAACCAAGTGACCAGCAACCGCCATGCGTTTTTCTCATGGCCTGATCAAATTTAACGGCCTAGATCCTTAAGGAAATGAATGATTTGGACGTCACCCTCCAATCCTGAGCCCAAAATACATGATTTTCACCAATTGTTTTCCGTGTTTGCTTTTCTAAAATCAAAGATGATATATGGAAGCAACTTAAGAAAGTTTCAAAACACTAGGATGCCCCAATATCGGATGAAATTCATGATCAAAATCCTTCAATTTCAGAAGTTATAACCAGAAGTGTGAGCTCATTTTGGTCAATAAACTGATCATCCCCTGTTGAAATTCATAAATAGATAAGGAAGGTTGAGTCAAAGGCATATGAAGTGGGTGAAGTACATTTGTGTTACGTCATACGATTGGTAAAATAAAGTTTTTGATGTATTGATTGGACACAATATTTTATTTCTAGAGATGAGCAAAGGTTAAATTTGATGATTAAATTGTTTGACAGGTATAGGTGGCCGTCAAATTTAACCCCTAGAGATGAGAATAGAGGTTTTGGGTGTTGATCACGGAAGGAGCTATATATGGGGAATAAATATTTTCATGAGGTATCCTAGGCATGTGCATATCCAAAGTGAGTGTTAGGACATTTGTTTGGAATATTTTGTACAAGAATGTCTAATGTTCAAAGATAAATACTTGTGCATCACTAGAGGATCAACGCAAGATAATATAGTGAAAGAAAAATATAGTGGAGGATTGGAAAGAAATTTGGGAGAAAACAAAATAAAAATGAAATTAAAATAGGGTAATTTTTAACCATGGATGAGTGTGTATGTCTTTAAATGTGTGTAAAATTATAGAGTGTGCTAGTTAGACAAGGGAAGATCATAGAATGCGGGTTTGTACCAACCTTCAACCATCTCGGATAAGTGTTGGGAGGATATAAACATGGGTTTTATCTTGGGCTTATCTAGGATGCAACAAAGAGTTGATTCCATTTGTGTTGTGGTGGATAACATTTCTAATATGGAACATTTTATTGCTTGCAAGAAGATAAGTGATGCAAAAATAATGAAAATATTTTCTTCAAAGAGGTGGTAAGGCTTCGCAGGTTCCTTGCAATATTGGGTCTAATAAGAACACAAATTTTGTTAGATTATTTTGGCATCCACTATGGAAGAATTTGAACATAATATTACAATTCATATTAGCATATCATCTACAAAAAGATAAATAAATAGAGGTGTTGAATATAAGTCTTGGTTATTTATTCAAATAATTAGTACCTAGGATAAGACAAGAACATGGGATTTTCTATTAGAAAAATAAAAAAATAACATAAAATAATTACATTAATAGGAGCACCTAAAAAAATCATTTTCTAGATTATGCGGTAGTGATTAACAGGGAATGGTAGAATTGCATAACATTAGTGATGGGATAGGAATGAGCGCAAAAGATGAAAGTTTTTGAAACACATGAAGAATTTACACCAACAAGTGTGCTCATAGTTGTAGGAAACAATCATACAATACAAAAAATGCATAAATATGAGGAGAAGGGATTTTTAGTTTTAGGTTGGAGATTTATTTTTGCCCATTTTGAGAGAAAACAATTTCTTAGAGACACATATAACAAGTTCAAATGTAAGAAAACATGGGCAAATAAATTATTGAGTAAGTTCTAACAAACACACATGGAATTTAATTCTAGAAGGCATAGATATCTTGAACATATTCAATACAATATCTCGTCGACAATAAAATTTTCCTCCGTAATTTCTATTTTATTAATGTATGTATTAGAAATAGGATGTTGTTAAGTATAATTAGTAGTGGTGTCCAATAGAAGATAACGGCGTAGCCACAAGATAAAGGTCACCAATAATGTAGAATACATGAATATCAAAGAACAATAGGAATGTTGAAAAAAGTAAATATTTGTCGTAAGTGGTTTGGTAATGTTAAAATGTCAAAGTTGGGATAAGTAGAGAAGTAGGGTCTACATGATTAGGAATTAGAAATATTATATTTGTAATAAGGACAAAGAGTGATGTCATAAATATTTTGTATATTTTATTTGTGGAGAAGTCTAAAAATGTGGAACCCATGTGAGATGATAAGGTTTATCTTATCTTAGAAGATAAGCCTACATGTAAAGGCAAGAGTTTAGGCATGAAATATGATTAGCCTAAGAGATTTCCTATCCTATCTTAGAGATAAGGTGGATAAGCCCTGAATTCCTATAAATAAAGAGGCCACCCCCTCATTTAGCATAGAGAGAAGTAGTGAGAAATATTGTATGAGTAAGTGTGTAAAGGAAGCCATCATTTTGAAGGTGTGTTAAAGAAGCCGATGGTTGTGAAGTTTCTCCCATAGTTATTGTTTGAAGGCAAGTGAAGTTAATAACACTTGAAGAACCTCATGGGTGAGATTGTAACAATTTCATGTTGATATTATAATTTACAATGCGATATTTCAGATTTATCATTATTCCTTCTTATCATAGTCTATGGTATTCTTGTGTTATGTTTGTTGTTGTGTTTCAGTTACATCCACCAAACTAAGAGTTGTGTGTCGCTTAATAATCATAAGCACGAGGAGTTCCCGTGAAGAATTATCATAGTGCTTGATTGGTGTTGACATTTTGGTTCCATTGCACGGACCATTCCTCGTAGGTGGATTTTCTGAAAATATTCCCACTTAGTCGAAAAAATATTTGGAGGGTAACCTTGTTTTTACTGTGCATAGTAGTTACCATGGTAAATTCACTTTTTGCTGTGAATAGTATTTACCACAGTAAAGTCACTTTTTACTGTGAATAGTATTTACCGCAGTAACTTCACTTTTTACTGTGAATAGTGTTTACCACAAAAGTCGGTTTTATCATCGCATAACTTCACTTTTTACCTTGTGAATAGTGTTTACTACAAAAGTCGCTTTTACACGCATAGAAGTCAAGTTTTACCATAGTTTACCGTGGTCATTTCTATTTTCTATTATAGTGATTCCAATTATTTGTGCACATAAGTCTTGTTGATTGTACTTGTGGGTTGGTATTTCACTGTGGTTACTTTTGAAAATGGGGAAGATTCTGTTTTTTCAGCCCAATCTAATGAAGATGCTTCCTCTTTCATTTAAGAGTTTAAACGATCTTGTATTTGTAATGGCCTTATAAGAAGGAACAATGGATTGAATTTTTCCTACCTTTTTGGATGGTTCAGCCCTTAGGTGGTTTGAAACACTAGGTGATTTGTATGTTAACTTGGTGAATGTTTTACATACTGTTATAGCTGCTGAAATGAAAGCAAACATGTTAAGATATGTTTTGATCTTAAGAGAATGTGTTGCTAATTTGGATTCTTGCATACTGTGATTTATTACATGGGACAACAAATATTGTACTTGTGTGTTTGCTGATGTGACGAAAAATTGTCGTATACTTGCTAGCTCTTGTTGCTGATTGACAGCATACCCTGAATCAATTCCATTGATTCAAGTATGCTGAGGTCCTCTTGTGATTTCTGTGTCGATTCACACTTGAACCGGACTGAGATTGTTATGAGCGTGCAGCGCTGTTTTGCAGTGTGAACAAATAGCACGAAAAAAGCCAACCAACGAGGGGTTCGATTCTTGAACCCTGTACTGTCGAATTTGGGACCTCGTGAGGCAAGAAATGCCTGGACACGGGTGGCCTTGGCACGTAATCTGAAGGACGGAACGTCCTGCTCTGCATTAACGTGAATGTTAGTAAGGAGGCTGGATGGAAGTTGTTAGTGTTAGTGGTTAGTGTGAATTAAACCTAAACTAACCCTAAGGCCTAACATACATCCTACACTACTATCCTAAGTGGATTTTTAAATTCAAAAAAAAAGGGGAAAATAAAACCTAAGGCTAAACTAAGACCTAGGTTGAAAACCATATGCAACCTAAACTAATCCTAAACTAAGGGGTACGCAGACCCTTGGGAGGAAAGGGATAAGGATGGAAAGGGCATTCATTGGCATTTAATAAACTGTCCCTACGTGGACAGCGCCAGTTTTGGCGGGGCAGGTAAGGAATTAGAGGCATCTATTTAGAAATAGAGCCAAATTCGATTTTGCATGGAAATTTGAAATTTAAAAGCTCGCCAACCCAAGTGGCGGTGGCGTGGAAAATAAGGAAAAAGGCAGAGCCTTAATTGCATTAATTGTTTCGGTCCTCGCGACCAGCTCACCTTGGAAACAGCATGAGGGAATTTGATTTTTCATTGTTCGATTTGGTTTTGGCCGAAGTTGCTCTGCATTTGGTTTTTTTGTCTGGTTCAGTCGAACCAGCTCTTGGCATTTGACATTTTTCGTGGAGATTTGGAGGCTGTTGTTAAGCCTGAAGAAGGAAGGAAGTGTTGGAGAGTTTGTGCTGTCGCTGTGGAAGGAAAAACGCGGCAAACGAAGTTTTCTTCGAGTTCTGGAAGAGAGATTACAGGCATGTTAAGCCCTTCTCTTTAAAAATCCTTGCTTTGATTAAGTGTTTCATTAAAACAACCCTGCTCTTGGGTTGGATTGTGTGATTGCTGTTGAATCGATTTGATTTGGATTTTGTTGATTCTTGCTTTCTTTCTTTGGAAATGATAAGAAAAATGGCTTCGTTGCTTGGTTTGATGTGTTGTTACTCGAATCAAGTTGGGAAAATGATATACTGTATTGGTTCTTTGATGAGTGTGGTGGTTTGAAATAGATATATTTCTTTCACGATTCGTGATGTTTGAAAGTAGAACAGCCGTGTTGTTGTTCCTTATAGTGTAAATGTTTTCCATTTAGTGTAATCGTTTCTTTCCTGTTGTGTTTGGAACTGCCTTTGCAAGTAAAGAGGAAATGGAAATACAGTCGTGTATATTGCTGTGATTTGGGTTCCGTTGACTCTTGCTGTCATTTTGGAAATAATATGAAATACTGTTATTGGTCGCTGAGTTCAGCTGTCCTTGTATTTCTTGAATGAAATGCTTTCCTGTCGTGCTGGTTGTTTAACAGTATTGGGGAAATTGTCATATGTATCACGGGTCTGTACAGGTTACTTGAGTTGTTTTCACTATTGAAACTATAAGTTCTTTTGCTGATGGACTAAAATGAAAGAAGCAATAGTTGTTTGGAATTGTTTCTTATTGAAAGTTTCAAGGAAATAGATCCTTTTCCTTCTCCAGTTTTGGGATTTTAATGGAAATGGCATTCGGGGTTTCTTTGGGTAATCGAACTCGATTCTAATAAAGTAATAGCAGATATTTCATTTATGTGCCTTTCCTTGGATTGGATATAGACGAACACGTATTGGGTATTCGTGAAGTAGGAAAAGTGAATTGTTTTTCCTTCTGAACTCATTAATGAATTGTGTCTCTCCTTACGGTGTGGATAGGATGGTTTCATTGTGTTTTCTTGATACTGTTCGGTCTTCTTATTCAGACTGTAGACGCAAATATAAACTGGTTTTGTATTCTGTGCAATGAATGATTATAATTCCTTCTTGCTGTAATGAAAGGTTGACCCCATTGCGTCTAGCAGTCGTGGTTTGACCTTCTGATATTTTTTTACTTGTCTTGTGAATGCGAACTTGACTGGAATATTCATTGTTGTAGCACGTTGGATTGAAGCTGTACTGGCTATGTGAGATGCTTATCAATGAGAACGTTTGTTCTGTTATCTTTATAAGTTGAGTTGTCATGCTAAGAAAAACATGATTTGAGTGTTTTTATTTCATTCTGAATACAATGATTGTTTCTTAATGAAATCATAGAGAATGAATTCTTCTCTTTTTGCTATTTGGGACTCTGAAAGTAACATTGGAGTTTACAGTGCATATGACTTGATCTTGCTGTAGGTAACAACAATGTACAACTTGTTATTAAGAACTGTATGCGTTCAGAGGTATAAAAGATCATATGAATATATGCTTGCGTGATTGCATAATTGTTGTTGGTTAACTATACAGTGAAAGAAGTATGGAATCTTCTAGTATAGCAAATACCTAGTATGCATATTGATATGGCTTGCTCAACGATGAATATGATGTCTTACTAACCTGTTTGGTATTCATATGAACCGGAATAAAATGAAATTATTCTTGCTGCCGGAAAGTGAATTCCGAGTGGATTTTGTAAGTTTCACTCTGAACTGTTATCTTGAATTGTCCTTCATTTGGTTTCCACTGTTAGGACAGTCATGTGGAAAGAAATAGAGATATGAATGAATGTTTTAGAAAAATGATCTTTTCTTCTTTCATTCAGTTGGAAATCTGGAATTCGTGAATAATGAATTTTATAGTGCTTAGATGGGAGCAACTATATGCATTGCTGTTCGCTTTCTTGTCTGTACTTGATTGCTTGGATTCTAATATGACGCATGAACTGAAAAGAAAGTAATGGAATTACATTTCAGTTAGTTTCGTCCTTTGCATTCATTGTTATTGAAGGGCGTGGAAAGGATAACAGTGTGTTCTATCTGTTGTGAGTTACTTGTATTCTTAACTTTTCAAATATTGTGAATTGATACTTGTAACGATTATGTAGAAACGGGACAGCAGTCCCTTGGCTGATTGTGATGATATTTGATAGTCAGTTGTTATGCTGATCTCCCCTTTGTGCCTATTTCGAGATTGATGTTTTGCTGTAGTTTCATAAAAGCAGGGTTCTTTTATTGAAACAGTTAGTTGAAGCATCTTATTTTTAAGGATAAGTGCTTAATGTGCTCAGTTCATTGAACTGACCCGTGCAATTCATTTTGCAGATGGAATTTGATTAGAATGAAGACTTGGCTGTTTTCTGATGCCTCTTGATTAGGTGTAAAATAAATTGTAATTGTTGCTTTTATTCCTCTTTGAGGAATTGTGAAAGAAGAAAATATATTCTTCTGTCCATGAGTTGTATGGATGCTTTGTATAAACTATACCCAATCAGTTGGATTGGCAAATGTACAAATTATGACTTGAAATATTGAATACAATTACAAGTGTGATATTTTCAATAATTATATCAGTTTGATATTGTTGTTTAAATTGGAAATATGATGTTATTTCTTGATTTGGAATTGTTTCATTGTCCTTGGATGGATGCTGAATTGAAACTGATATCTGTTCTTACTTAAATGCAACTTTTAAGTTGAAAAGTGCAATTAGTTCATACTTGGGTAAAGATGAATTTTTAATTGACATTAGAAAGGATTAAGAAGAATATGATTCCATAATCAGAAGGTATTCAGGATTAGCTTAGGAGCTAAGGAATATCAATTCAACTTCGGAGTAATCGAACTTCGCTTTCGAACTCCATTTATGATCCCGTTTGATAAAATTCAGAATAAAGGATATAGGATAAATATATCCACAACTAATGGACCTTAACTATATAACGTTAAGGAGAACAAATGAATTCATTTCTCGAAGTTTAGACCTCGTTTGAATGACGTCTAATAAGTTAATATTCTGAAATTAGTTGCAGTTGGAAAAATCTTGGCTAAGTTTAATAGGTTAAACTTATCACGTCCGTCGGTACGGACTGCTTAATCCAATGATTAAGAAATAAACCAAGTAAGGAATTGTAGCCCTTCGATACGAAGGTGAAGATACATAACAAACTAATGGACGGTTTAGTCCCTCTTAGTTATATACAACTGCAACGGAAACGAGGATCAAGGGATCAACACGAATGCTGAAAGTTGATTTTAATTATTAACTCGTGGCTAAGTCACTTGAGCAGGATGTGTATTCTCGATGGGTGGATTCTGCAGGACATTGGCATACGCCAGCTACAGCAAGGTGTCTTCATGAAGACGGGGTCTTCATGACGACACAATGTTGCAGCTGACATATAGCAATGCCCTCCCGAATTAAAACATTTAGAATACATAGGCTGAATGTGTAGATCTTAGCAGGGGGATAGGGTATGATCTGGTATACGGAGTGACTCTGGAATACTAAAGACAAATAGACACACGGAGTCGTGGGGTAACGACACCGTATGTCTGCGTATCTTTAGTTACCAGGAGTGCCTTCCTATACCCGTTCATATTACTAGCTGGAATTGAAAGTTTAAAACTGACCTTAAACGATGAGGACTGGTAGGAGCCAGGAAAGACCATTCTAGATAACAGGTGAAGTGAAGTGAAGGACGTATTCCGTAGATGTGTATCACATCCAGGAATATGATCATGCAAAGCATGTGAAAATCTTTGGCCAAAGTATCGCAATTGCTGGTTGCGTTGTCCTTATCACTTAATTTAAGATGCAGGATGTCAGATGAATATCAGTAACAGATATTCAGATAGGCTTCTTAAATGGATCACTTCGATAACCGGAAAGGTTATGAGAATAGGTATATATAATATACTATGCATAAACAAACATGAAGGATCGGTTGTTGCCGAGTCATGAACATGAAGGATCGGTTGTTGCCGAGTCATGAAATGAAGGATCGTTGAAACTCCGAGCCATGAAAATGGAAGATCGGCAGTTCATCGAGTCATTTACAGCAGCATATAGAATCTGTTATAAGATTGAATGGCATTGAATGTGTGTTCCATATTGTAAATATGCGAACAGGGAACATTCGTTTTAAAAAGAAATTGTGTGATCCAAACTGTGTTGTTTGGGCAGAGAACAATTATTAAAACTTGAACGTGTGTTTGAATTTTATAATTCATAACAGTGAACGTTATCAAAAAAAAAAAAAAAAAAAAAAAAATTCCCTTGTTCTGGTGTTCTGAAATGAGGATGTTACATCTTGGTATCAGAGCTGAAGGTTACAGCTCTTGGACCTAATGAGTCCACGATATTAATAAAGTTTACATTTTCTTATTGAACAGAAAATGGTCAGGACAAGAGGGAATGCTGCGAATAACCCGTTGCAGGGTGGAGAAGCAGCAACTGCCCAAAAGCTGGATGAAATCCTTGCTGCCCTACTTGAAACGAGGGATCGTTTGACTGTACTGGAACAGCAGTCAATGGGCAATGAAGAGGAGGGGAATGAAGCTGAAATAAATGATCAGCTGCCTCCTGTGGACAACATCAACGGAGGGAATCCGGGTGTTGATGATAATAATGTAATTGCTCCTAATCCCCCTGAAAATAAGAGGGCAAGATTAGCAGCTGAACTTACAAATGATATAAAGAGAATAAGTCCTCCAAAGTTTGATGGAACAACTCTTGGGGACGGAGCTGAGAACTGGCTCAGTGAAATGGAGAAATACTTTGCAATAAGAAACTTCTCCGAAGAGACTAAAGCGATATGGGGAGCATATCAGCTTTCTCATGAAGCATCATCATGGTGGGACAACCGTAAGGTTGAGCTGAATATTGTCGAATCAGACATAACTTGGAATCAATTTAAGGGTTATTTTAGGCAACGATGGCTGCCTCAACTCTATTTTGATAGGAAAATGACTGAATTTTAGAACTGGTCGCAAGGAAGGCTGTCGGTAACGGAATACTGGGAAGGGTTTACTAAACTCCTTAAGTATGTGCCGCAGTACCAAGCTGACGAGAAGTTCAGAATACGGAAATTCATAATGGGACTGAATCCCATCATTGGTGGCGAAGTGGATGTCCACGGCCCAACCACCATGGATGGAGTTGTCGAAAAGGCAATCAGACAGGAACAAAAATTGAGAGCAATATCTGCTCACAGGGAAGAGATAAGGAAGAAGATTCCCAATCCTTCTTCGTCTCTTGCACCAAAAAGGGGACCTTGGAAAAGGTTTGGTGTGAAAAATAAAATTGTTGTAGATAACAACAAGAAACCTGTGATGAACAGACCTGTAAATAGCGTGCGGAACAGCTTCCCAAAAGTTAATGGCATTGGACAGAAGTCCTATGGAAGCCAGAATGATAACTTTAAGGCTGGAAATAAATTTGAGCCTAGAAAAGGGCCAGCTGGAGGATGCTTCAACTGTGGAAAGGACCACTATGCGAATCACTGTCCTCTGAAGAAGGACGATCGCGGACAGCAGCATAGGATACATGCTGCAGTGGCTAACAGACAAGCTGAAAAGCAAGTGACGCCCATAGAAGTTGCGGGTAAGTTATTCGGTAAACCTGTAGTTGTACTTTTTGATACTGGAGCTACAGAATGTTTTATTTCTGCTAAACTTGCCTTGAAATTAAAAAGAAAGGCTGCAAGAATGGATAAAACATGGACAGTGCATTATGGGAATAATGTTGTCCATACAGTCGAAATGTGCCTTTTTGGGGCAATTCTTGATCTGCCTGGTTTCTCCACCGAAGTTGATTTGTATGTCACTCCTCTAGGATCATATGATATCATTATTGGAGTTAACTGGTTGGCTGAACATAAGGCAAAGGTCGACTGTTATGAAAAACAAATCTGTTGCCTTGATGACTGCAAAGAAAGCGTGCAGCTATTCATTCAGGTGTAAAACGGGAAGTTGCAGTCAGGAAACTGACGGCTATGCAACTAAAGAGGGCTAAAAACAGAGGCTGCACCTTGTATGCGGTAAAAATGACAGAAAATGAAGAGGAAGATAATGATTTCATGGAAAGATATCCATTGTTGAGGGATTTTCGTGATGTATTTCCGGAGGAATTGCCAGGTCTTCCGCCCAAACGTGAGTTTGACTTCGCTATAGAGATCAAGCCAGGAACGGAACCCATATCTAAGGCACCTTATAGAATGACTACCATTGAGTTGGTAGAGCTGAAGGCTCAGTTACAAGAACTCCTGACTAAGGGGCTGATCAGACCGAGCGTCTCACCTTGGGGAGCGCCGGTAATTTTCGTAAAGAAAAAGGATGGCACCTTGAGGCTGTGCATTGATTACAGAATGCTGAACAAAGCAACCATTAAAAATCGATACCCACTTCCTAGGATTGATGATCTGTTTGATCAGATGCGAGGAGCATCAGTCTATTCAAAAATAGACCTGCGATCAGGGTACCATCAGCTGAGAATAAAAGAGGAAGATATTCATAAAACAACTTTTAGAACAAGGTATGGGCATTATGAGTTCACGGTGTTGCCTTTTGGGCTGACTAATGCACCTGCCGCCTTCATGAATCTAATGAATAACATTTTTCAAGAATACTTAGACAAGTTTGTGCTTGTATTCTTAGATTTACATTCTTATATACTCTAAAAATGTCGAAGAGCACCAAGAACATCTCAGGATAGTGCTGGAAATCTTAAGAAAGAGGAAGTTGTATGGAAAACTGTCCAAATGTTCCTTTTATGATGCAGAGGTGCATTATTTGGGACACGTTATAAGCAAAGATGGGATAGCTATTGACCCTTCAAAGATCACAGCTATAACTGAGTGGCCTGCGCCTAAGAACGTGCACGAAGTGAGGAGCTTCATGGGCTTGGCTGGATATTATCGAAAGTTCGTCAAGGACTTTTCAAAAATTGCTGCCCCAATCACTTCGTTGCAAAAGAAAGAAAAGAAATTTGTCTGGACAGACAAATGTGAATCTGCCTTTAAAAAGTTAAAGGAACAGTTAACTACAGCACCTATTTTGACTGTACCTGATCCAAATGGAGATTTTATGGTTGTAACGGACGCCTCAGGAGAAGGCCTTGGAGGTATTCTGTTACAGAATAACCATGTTATCGCTTATGAAAGCAGAAAGCTTAAGTTACATGAACAGAACTATGCTCCACACGATCTTGAGCTCGCTGCCATTGTTCATGCGCTTCAAATATGGAGGCATTACCTTCTTGGCAAGCCCTTTGAATTAAAAACAGACCATCTGGGGCTGAAGTATATTTTCACTCAGCCAAATCTGAATGCAAGGCAACGAAGATGGTTAGAATTTCTGTCTCAGTATGATTTTGAAATAAGCTACATTAAGGGCAAGGAAAATAGAGTAGCAGATGCTCTGAGTCGAAGGAAGCATATCTCTGCTCTTATAACGTTAAGAACTCAGTTTAAGGATGAGGTAAAAGATGCCTTGGAATCAGATCCTTATTTCCAGCAAGTCAAATCAGCACTTGCTGCAGACCCGCAGGACATCAGGTATAAAGGATTCCGTTTTGATAACGAAGGAGTTCTGAGGTTCGAAAACAGGGTATATGTACCTGTGGCAAATGACTTAAGAGGGAAATTGTTAACTGAATTCCATAATTCACCTTTTTCTGGACACCCTGGCATTACAAAAATGCTCGCTGATCTTAAGCAGCAATATTTTTGGAAGGGAATGAAAAAGGATGTGGTAGAGTTTGTAACACACTGCTTGGAATGTCAGCGTGTTAAAGCGGAACATATGCACCCTGCTGGATTATTGTATCCCCACAGCATTCCGCAGTATAAATGGCAAGTGATAACGATGGATTTCGTTCAAGGATTGCCTATGTCAAGAAATAAACATGACATTATCCTGGTTGTAGTCGACAAATTGACCAAAGTGGCACACTTCATTGCTGGTAATTTGAAGGACGATGCACCAGTGCTAGCAAGAAGATTTGTACATGAAATCTTCAGATTGCATGGAATACCGGAATTAATCATATCGGACAGAGATCCGAGGATGACATCAAGGTTTTGGCAAACGCTTAATGCAGCCTTGGGAACTAAATTAAACTTCAGTTCTGCATATCATCCAGAAACGGATGGACAGACTGAGAGAGTTAATCAAGTTTTAGAGGACATGCTAAGGATGTATTGCATGGACCAGCAGTATAAATGGGAGGAATACCTTCCGCTGGTAGAATTTGCTTACAATAACACCTACCATGCCTCTTTAAAAATGGCGCCCTTTGAAGCATTGTATGGAAGAAAATGCAGAACCCCTGTCAGCTGGGACAGCGTTGAAGACAGAGAGGTAATTGGGCCAGAAATCCTTATGGAAATGGAACAGCAAATCAAAATGATTCGGGAACATCTAAAGGAGGCTGCCAATAGGCAAAAGAGCTATGCAGACTTGAAGCGGGTTGACAGGCATTATAAACTTGGAGAGAAGGTCTTTCTTCGGGTGAAGCCGAAAAAGAGCTCCATAACTTTTGGCAAGGCTGCCAAGTTGTCGCCACGTTACGTGGGACCTTTTGAAATTATTGAAATAATCAACCCTGTAGCTTATCGTCTAGCATTACCTCCTGCCTTGTCTCAAATGCATGATGTTTTTCATATTTCTTTGCTTAAGAAATACGTGACAGATTTATCCCATGTGCTAAATTGGAATTCCTTGCAGGTCCAAGACCCAGGAATAATCGTGGTTAAGCCCATTCGAGTGCTGGGAACTCGCCAGTTGTACTTGAGAAATCGCGAAGTGAACCAATGTAAGGTCCAGTGGGACCAGTTCAGCGAAGAAAGTGCAACTTGGGAGAATCTCGAAGAAATGAGATCTACTTTTCCACACCTGTTTAACTGAATTTGAAATTCAGAGAACTGATAATTTTACCAAATTTAGACAATTATTAGTCTATTGTACAGTTGTCTTAAAACGTTGTTTTTAAGAGAGAATCTGTTTTTGGTATGAACTTATGAACGAAAGGACAATAACTGAACTTTGTCCTAGGAACTCCTTGATTTGTTAATCTGATCATCGGGACGATGATTCTTTAAGGAGGGAAGAATGTAACACTCTGATTTTGTATGTTAACTTGGTGAATGTTTTACATACTGTTATAGCTGCTGAAATGAAAGCAAACATGTTAAGATATGTTTTGATCTTAAGAGAATGTGTTGCTAATTTGGATTCTTGCATACTGTGATTTATTACATGGGACAACAAATATTGTACTTGTGTGTTTGCTGATGTGACGACAAATTGTCGTATACTTGCTAGCTCTTGTTGCTGATTGACAGCATACCCTGAATCAATTCCATTGATTCAAGTATGCTGAGGTCCTCTTGTGATTTCTGTGTCGATTCACACTTGAACCGGACTGAGATTGTTATGAGCGTGCAGCGCCTGTTTGCAGGTGTGAACAGCTAGCACGAAAAAGCCAACGACAGGGGTTCGATTCTTGAACCCTGTACTGTCGAATTTGGGACCTCGTGAGGCAAGAAATGCCTGGACACGGTGGCCTTGGCACGCAATCTGAAGGACGGAACGTCCTGCTCTGCATTAACGTGAATGTTAGTAAGGAGGCTGGATGGAAGTTGTTAGTGTTAGTGGTTAGTGTGAATTAAACCTAAACTAACCCTAAGGCCTAACATACATCCTACACTACTATCCTAAGTGGATTTTTAAATTCAAAAAAAAAAAAAAAAAAGGAAAATAAAACCTAAGGCTAAACTAAGACCTAGGTTGAAAACCATATGCAACCTAAACTAATCCTAAACTAAGGGGTACGCAGACCCTTGGGAGGAAAGGGATAAGGATGGAAAGGGCATTCATTGGCATTTAATAAACTGTCCCTACGTGGACAGCGCCAGTTTTGGCGGGGCAGGTAAGGAATTAGAGGCATCTATTTAGAAATAGAGCCAAATTCAGTTTGCATGGAAATTTTGAAATTTAGAGTTTGCCAACCCAAGTGGCGGTGGCGTGGAAAATAAGGAAAAAGGCAGAGCCTTAATTGCATTAATTGTTTCGGTCCTCGCGACCAGCTCGCCTTGGAAACAACATGAGGGAATTTGATTTTTCATTGTTCGATTTGGTTTTGGCCGAAGTTGCTCTGCATTTGGTTTTTTTGTCTGTTTAGTCGAACCAGCTCTTGGCATTTGACATTTTTCGTGGAGATTTGGAGGCTGTTGTTAAGCCTGAAGAAGGAAGGAAGTGTTGGAGAGTTTGTGCTGTCGCTGTGGAAGGAAAAACGCGGCAAACGAAGTTTTCTTCGAGTTCTGGAAGAGAGATTACAGGCATGTTAAGCCCTTCTCTTTAAAAACCCTTGCTTTGATTAAGTGTTTCATTAAAACAACCCTGCTCTTGGGTTGGATTGTGTGATTGCTGTTGAATCGATTTGATTTGGATTTTGTTGATTCTTGCTTTCTTTCTTTGGAAATGATAAGAAAAATGGCTTCTGGTTGCTTGGTTTGATGTGTTGTTACTCGAATCAAGTTGGGAAAATGATATACTGTATTGGTTGCTGACAGTGTGGTGGTTTGAAATAGATATATTTCTTTCACTGATTCGTGATGTTTGAAAGTAGAACAGGCCGTGTTGTCGTTCCTTATAGTGTAAATGTTTTCCATTTAATGTAATCGTTTCTTTACTGTGTGTTTGGAATTGCCTTGTAAGTAAAGAGGAAATGGAAATACAGTTATGTATATTGCTGTGATTTGGGTTCCGTTGAATCTTGCTGTCATTTTGGAAATGATACAAAATACTGTTATTGATCGCTGAGTTCAGCTGTCCTTATTTTTTGAACGAAATGCTTTCCTGTCGTGCCGGTTGTTTAACAGTATTGGGGAAATTGTCATATGTTCCACGGGCCTGTACAGGTTACTTGAGTTGTTTTTGACATTGAAACTATACGTTCTTTTGCTGATGGACTAAAATAAAAGAAGCATTAGTTGTTTGGAATTGTTTCTTATTGAAAGTTTCAAGGAAATAGATCCTTTTCCTTCTCCAGTTTTGGGATTTTAATGGAAATGGCATTCGGGGTTTCTTTGGGTAATCGAACTCGATTCTAATAAAGTAATAGCAGATATTTCATTTCTGTGCCTTTCCTTGGATTGGATATAGACGAACACGTATTGGGTATTCGTGAAGTAGGAAAAGTTAATTGTTTTTCCTTCTGAACTCATTAATGAATTGTGTCTCTCTTTACGGTGTGGATAAGATGGTTTCATTGTGTTTTCTTGATACTGTTCGGTCTTCTTAATCAGACTATTGACGCAATTATAAACTGGTTTTGTATTCTGTGCAATGAATGATTATAATTTCTTCTTGCTGTAATGAAGGTTGACCCCATTGCGTCTAGCGATCAGTGTGGTTTTGACCTTCGATATTTTTTTTACTTGTCTTGTGAATGCGAACTTGACTTGGAATATTCATTGTTGTAGCACGTTGGATTGAAGTCGCATCTTGCTATGTGAGATGCTTATCAATGAGAACGTTTGTTCATTATCTTTATAAGTTGAAATGTCATGCTAAGAAAAACATGATTTGAGTGTTTTTACTTCATTCTGAATACAATGATTGTTTCTTAATGAAATCATAGAGAATGAATTCTTCTCTTTTTGCTATTTGGGACTCTGAAAGTGACATTGGAATTATAGTGCATATGACTTGATCTTGCTGTAGGTAACAGCAATGTACCACTTGTTATTAAGAACTATATGCGTTCAGAGGTATAAAAGATCATATGAATATATGCTTGCGTGGTTGCATAATTGTTGTTGGTTAGCTATACAGTGTAAGAAGTAGGGAATCTTCTAGTATAGCAAATACCTAGTATGCATATTGATATGGCTTGCTCAACGATGAATATAATGTCTTACTAACCTGTTTGGTATTCATATGAACTGGAATAAAATGAAATTATTCTTGCTGAAAGTGAATTCCGAGTGGATTTTGTAAGTTTCACTCTGAACTGTTATCTTGAATTGTCCTTCGTTTGGCTTCCACTGTTAGGACAGTCATGTGGAAAGAAATAGAGATATGAATGAATGTTTTAGAAAAATGATCTTTTCTTCTTTCATTCAGTTGGAAATCTGGAATTCGTGAATAATGAATTTTATAGTGCTTAGATGGGAGCAACTATATGCATTGCTGTTCGCTTTCTTGTGTATTTGATTGCTTGGATTCTAATATGACGCATGAACTGAAAAGAAAGTAATGGAATTACATTTCAGTTAGTTTCGTCCTTTGCATTCATTGTTATTGAAGGGCGTGGAAAGGATAACAGTGTGTTCTATCTTTTGTGAGTTACTTGTATTCCTAACTTTTCAAATATTGTAAATTGATACTTGCAATGATTATGTGGAAACGGGACAACAGTCCCTTGGCTGATTGTGATGATATTTTTCTGATAGTTCAGTTGTTATGCTGATCTCTCCTTTGTGCCTATTTTGAGATTGATGTTTTCTGTCGTTTCATAAAAGCAGGGTTCTTTTATTGAAACAGTTAGTTGAAGCATCTTATTTTAAGGATAAGTGCTTAATGTGCTCAGTTCATTGAACTGACCCGTGCAATTCATTTTGCAGATGGAATTTGATTAGAATGAAGACTTGGCTGTTTTCTGATGCCTCTTGATTAGGTGTAAAATAAATTGTAATTGTTGCTTTTATTCCTCTTTGAGGAATTGTGAAAAGAAGAAAACATATTCTTCTGTCCATGAGTTGTATGGATGCTTTGTATAAACTATACCCAATCAGCTGGATTGGCAAATGTACAAATTATGACTTGAAATATTGAATACAATTACAAGTGTGATATTTTCAATAATTATATCAGTTTGATATTGCTGTTTAAATTGGAAATATGATGTTATTTCTTGATTTGGAATTGTTTCATTGTCCTTGGATGGATGCTGAATTGAAACTGATATCTGTTCTTACTTAAATGCAACTTTTAAGTTGAAAAGTGCAATTAGTTCATACTTGGGTAAAGATGAATTTTTAATTGACATTAGAAAGGATTAAGAAGAATATGATTCCATAATCAGAAGGTATTCAGGATTAGCTTAGGAGCTAAGGAATATCAATTCAACTTAGAGTAATCGAACTTCGCTTTCGAACTCCATTTATGATCCTGTTTGATAAAATTCAGAATAAAGGATATAGGATAAATATATCCACAACTAATGGACCTTAACTATATAACGTTAAGGAGAACAAATGAATTCATTTCTCGAAGTTTAGACCTCGTTTGAATGACGTCTAATAAGTTAATATTCTGAAATTAGTTGCGATTGGAAAAATCTTGGCTAAGTTTAATAGGTTAAACTTATCACGTCCGTCGATGCAATTGCTTAATCCAATGATTAAGAAATAAACCAAGTAAGGAATTGTAGCCCTTCGATACGAAGGTGAAGATACATAACAAACTAATGGACGGTTTAGTCCCTCTTAGTTATATACAACTGCAACGGAAATGAGGATCAAGGGATCAACACGAATGCTGAAAGTTGATTTTAATTATTAACTCGTGGCTAAGTCACTTGAGCAGGATGTGTATTCTCGATGGGTGGATTCTGCAGGACATTGGCATACGCCAGCTACAGCAAGGTGTCTTCATGAAGACGGGGTCTTCATGACGACACAATGTTGCAGCTGACATATAGCAATGCCCTCCCGAATTAAAACATTTAGAATACATAGGCTGAATGTGTAGATCTTAGCAGGGGCATAGGGTATGATCTGGTATACGGAGTGACTCCGGAATACTAAAGACAAATAGACACACGGAGTCGTGGGGTAACGACACCGTATGTCTGCGTATCTTTAGTTACCAGGAGTGCCTTCCTATACCCGTTCATATTACTAGCTGGAATTGAAAGTTTAAAACTGACCTTAAACGATGAGGACTGGTAGGAGCCAGGAAAGACCATTCTAGATAACAGGTGAAGTGAAGTGAAGGACGTATTCCGTAGATGTGTATCACATCCAGGAATATGATCATGCAAAGCATGTGAAAATCTTTGGCCAAAGTATCGCAATTGCTGGTTGCGTTGTCCTTATCACTTAATTTAAGATGCAGGATGTCAGATGAATATCAGTAACAGATATTCAGATAGGCTTCTTAAATGGATCACTTCGATAACCGGGGAAGGTTATGAGAACAGGTATATATAATATACTATGCATAAACAAACATGAAGGATCGGTTGTTGCCGAGTCATGAACATGAAGGATCGGTTGTTGCCGAGTCATGAAATGAAGGATCGTTGAAACTCCGAGCCATGAAAATGGAAGATCGGCAGTTCATCGAGTCATTTACAGCAGCATATAGAATCTGTTATAAGATTGAATGGCATTGAATGTGTGTTCCATATTGTAAATATGCGAACAGGGAACATTCGTTTAAAAAGAAATTGTGTGATCCAAACCGTGTTGTTTTTGGCGAGAACAATTATTAAAACTTGAACGTGTGTTTGAATTTTATAATTCGAAGTCGATGTGTTTGTAACAAAAAGAAAGAAAGAAAAAGATAACCAAGATGGAAATGATCCTAAGAACATGAAAGGAGAAACTAGTAAGAAACATAGGAGAAGAAAGTTGGTTGTGCAAGATTTTCTGATTTCACAGGGACAAGGACCATACTCCATCTTAGACGATCTGTCCAAAAGGCCTGCAAATATTACATATGGTCAACTCTTGGCTATGTCTTCTGAGAAGAGGCGGGAGCAGCGAAGTGGACTCAATGCTCAACGAAGGAGGAAGGAGGTTGAGGTCCCCTGTTTTGGAGGCGAGGCGAGATCCCTATGCTTCACAAGCTGAGGTATTATGTAATGGTATTTTTATTCATGATGTCTTAGTTGATGGAGATGATGTAGTTAATGTAATGACTGAGTCTGTAATGAATATGTTGGGTTTAAAAATTGATCGCCCCTCAACACTTATGTTAAGGTCATTAAATAAAGGAAAAACTAAACCAGAAGGTGTAGTTTCAAATGTGGCAATATTTGTTATGGGTGTTGTATGTGTGGTAGAATTTCGTGGTGATGAAAAATGGTATGCTGCTTTCGTACCCAATGTTGTTGGGATTACCATGGCTAAGGAGAGTTCATGCAAGAAACTACTGGAATGAAGGCTTCATGACACTTAGACGTGGTAGAGAGAGGGTGAAGATAAACGTGATCCCTTGGCATCATAAGGGAGAACCCAGTGGATTCAAGTGATGAAACCGATTATTGGACATCCTTTGATTACTCGAGTACTAGTGAAGTGGACACTTTGAATATGAATAAAGTGAGGTTGATGCTTCGGTCATGGATATCCTTCTAGTCACACCGACTCATGATCCCATAAAATTATTTGAAGAAGAAATTGATGATCGTCTCCAACAAATAAATATTGGTGATGTTGTGATGGAGAGCGAGAAGAAATCTTACCTCCAGCTCTTTCAAGGTACATACACATTCAATTTTGATTACAAAGAACTCTGTCAAGTAAATTGGGTAGAACATTCTATTGAGTGGTAGATGGTGCTAAGCCCATAAAGAAAATGCCATATAGAATGAATCCTAATTTTTCCAAGACTGTAAAAGAAGAAATAGATAAGTTGCTTGATGCAGGATTTATATTTCTTTGTGGAGAATTCGAATGGGTTTCTCCCATTGTGATCTCAATAAAAAAAAGAATGGGAAGCTATGCATTTGTATTGATGATAAGAAGCTCAATAAGGCAACAAAGAAGGATCATTACCCTCTTCCATTCTCGATCAGATTTTGGATGAAGTAGGCTGGCCAAGAGAGCTATAGTTTTGTTGATGGATATAGCGGATACAACCAAATTTGTATAGCGAGAGAAAAATCAGTCAAGACCACGTTCACCACTCCTTGGGAAACGTTTTCTTATAGAGTTATGCCTTTTGGGTTGTGTAATGCTCCAAAGAATGTTCCAGTAGCTTGATGAATAGGGTTTTGAACCCTACATTGGGAACTTCATTAGAGTATTTCGGATGATTTTACATCTATGGGAGCAAGATGGACCACCGCACTTTGATGGAGAAAGAATTTCAAAGGTTAAATGAAGTACAAGCCTCACTAAACCCTACAAAGTGTGTCTTTGGATGTTCTAAAAGCGTTTTGTCGGGGCATGTTGTATCCGAGATGATATATGGTACTGATCCCGATAAAGTTTCAAAATCAAAGAGTTACCATTTCCTATGAATAGAAGTGAGTTGAGATCATTTTTAGGCCATGTGGGTTACTATAGAAGGTTCATCAAGAATTTCTCAAAGATTGCACACCACTAACCCAATTCTTGAAGAAGGATGTTACTTATGAACCGAAAATAAGGCGCATGAAGCTTTTAAACAACTAAAGGAAGCCCCGGTGTCTTCTACTGCTTTAAAGAATCCAGATTGGAGCAAGCCATTCATTGTGTATACGATGCCTCGAGATGCAACACTAGGAAGTAAGTACTGAGCCAAAAGGATGAAAATGGGAATGATCATCCAATTTATTTTGGGAGGCAGATAAATGAGCAAAGTCTTGAGGTAAATTATACTTATGCGAAAAAGAGGCTCTAGCTATCATTTTTGTTGTAAAGAAGTTTAGGAATTACTTGCTAGGGTAGAAATTTATAGTTGTAACAGATCATCAGGCTCTAAAATATATTGTCAATAAGCCTAACCCATCAGGGAGGATAGCAAGATGGATAATTTTGCTACAAGAATTTGAATTTGATATTATAGATAGGCCAAGAAAGAAGCATGTCAATGCAGATGCACTCTCTCAAGCCTATGATGGTTTAGGTTCGCCTTGTGATGATGATGATTTCCCAGATGCAGCATTGTTATCTCTTGACACAATCCCTAGTGAATACATAGATATTTGGAATTATCTAAATGAATTCAAGTTTCCTGATGGTGCCAATGCAAAGACTAAGAGGAAGATTACTCAAACCAGTCGTCCATATTCTATCCTGCATGGAATATTTTTTTGAATAGGACCTGATGGATAGTACAAGAGGGTAGTTGGACGTGATCAAGGGAAGGAGCTGATAGAAGAATTCCACAATGGTACATGTGGAGGACACTCCTATGGACAACTTACAGCAAGAAGGATCTTGGACACAGGTTATCACTAGCCCACTCTTTTTAGAGATTGTTATAATTATTGTAAGACATGTGATATTTGTCAAACACATGGTAACCGTAAGACTTCATCCGCTCCATTATGCCCTATTCTTCCACTTGGTCCCTTTAAAAAGTGAGGAATAGACATTTTAGGTCCACTTCCAACTACCCCATGCCAAAATAAGTATATTGTAGTTGCCACATATTATTTAACCAAGTGGGTTGAAGCTAGGCCATTGAAAACAACTTCCATGGATGAAGTGGAAAGGTTCATATATGAACGAATTGTCACCAGATTTGGTTGCCAATTAGAAATTGTAACAGATCAAGGAAGCCACTTCATTAATGAGGTGGTAGAAGCCATAGTCAACAAGTTTTCTATTAAGCACAGGAAAGAAACAACATACAAGCCAAGCACAAATGGACAGGTGGAACGAACAAATTTTGTGTTGTGTCAAATTCTAGCAAAAGATGCAGCCTTGCAGGTACATAAGTGGGATAAAAGGATTCATGCAGCATTGTGGGCATATAGGGAAACATCAAAGTCAGCAACAAGATACTCCCCATTTCAGTTGGCTTATGGCATTGATCCAATTCTTCCTATTGAGTTTGATATTCCCACTATGAGAGTTATGAAAAATGAAAGGATGGATGAAAGTGATTCAATAAAAGAAATGTTGGTACATCTTCATTTGCTAGAGGAAATGAGGGAAATAGCGAAGGATACAAGCTATAAGAAGAAAATGAAGCAGAAGGAATACTTTGATCAAAAGATCCGTTGGTCTCCATTTCATGTGAATGACTTGGTTCTAGTATATGATTCCAGATACAAAAAAAAGAAGACAGAAAAATTTCTTCCAAAGTGGATGGGGCCCTACAAAATAGTAGCTATGCATGAAAATGGTACATATCGACTAGAGGAATTGGATGGTACTCCCATTACAAAATGGGTCAACCATGACAAGTTAAAGATTTTCCAAGCACCAGCTTCAGAATGTCCATAAGAGTCTACTCCGAGGATGGAGTAGAAGTTAGGAAGGGGAAAATGTCGACATTAAAATTTTCCTCCGTAATTTCTATTTTATTAATGTATGTATTAGGAATAGGATGTTGTTAAGTATAATTAGTAGTGGTATCCAATAGAAGATAATGGCACCGTCAGTACGGTGCTGCCAATAATGTAGAATATGGTAACAGTCAAAGTACAATAAGAATGTTGTAAAAAGTAAATATTTGTCGTAAGTGGTCCGGTAATGTTAAAATGTCAAATTTGGGATAAGTAGAGAAGTAGGGTCTACATGATTAAGAATTAGAAATAGTATATTTGTAATAAGGACAAAAGTGATGTCATAAATATTTTGTATATTTTATTTGTGGAAAAGTCTAAAAAGGTGGAACCCATGTGAGATGATAAGGTTTATCTTATCTTAGAAGATAAGCCTACATGTAAAGGCAAGAGTTTAGGCATGGAATATGATTGGCCGGAAGAGATTTCCTATCCTATCTTAGAGATAAGGTGGATAAGCCTGAATTCCTATAAATAAAGAGGCCACCCCCTCATTTAGCATAGAGAGAAGTAGTGAGAAATATTGTATGAGTAAGTGTATAAAGGAAGCCATCATTTTGAAGGTGTGTTAAAGAAGCCATTAAGAGGTGTAATTGTGAAGTTTCTCCCATAGTTATTGTTTGAAGGCAAGTGAAGTTAATAACACTTGAAGAACCTCATGGGTGAGATTGTAACAATTTCATGTTGATATTATAATTTACATTGATATTTCAGATTTATCATTATTCCTTCTTATCATAGTCTATGGTATTCTTGTGTTATGTTTGTTGTTGTGTTTCCAGATTACATCCACCAAACTAAGAGTTATGCATTAGTTAATAATCATAGCACGAGGAGTTCCCGTGAAGAATTATCATAGTCTTTGGATTGTTGTTGATAATACCTATACCCATATCATGAAGGAAGAACTTTGTAAAAGATGAATAATTTGACTAGAGACAATAAATTCTAGAGAAGGTGTGTGAATAAACGAAAGGGTGATGGACACCATGATCAAGAAGACGTGCAACTAGGAATACAAACAATATCTAGTAAATTGAAAGGAAGAGAGGTGGAAGATATGAAGTGGATTGGTGTTGCAAGATCTCATAAGACACACCATTATTGATGAAGATCATAAATGAGTAGGATATTTTCAAACTTATTTGGGGTGCATGATGTAGGAGCATTCGGGTCCATAGGAAATTATGTATCAACCAAAAGAGTTAGAGTATAGTTTGTCTTTTATACCTTATTGAATTCTAATTCATTTCTGTGGAAGTTCCAAGTTATGCAAGAAAGGTCCAATTTATGCAAAAAGGGTCTTTTGATGTTGCAAAATTATAACAAATATGGAAAGGTATACTAAATTTGTGATTGGCTACTAAAAATGTTTAAAGATGTAGATGGAAGTGTGTGGTCCACAAAATAATGTGGTCAAGTCAACTCACCTTGAATGGATCAATTGGGCCTTATGTTTGTAACATTTTATAGTTTTAAGAATCTTCATGGATAATGTATAGCTAAGCTCGAGGATTCCTTTGGGTGACTTGCATGCCTATATAAATAACCCCATATATAAATGTACTTATGGACCTCGAAGTAAGGTGCACAATAAAATTGGTGACAAGAGATAGAATTTATGATTCTAGGTTATTGGAATTTTTGGTGATGGAGAAGATAAATGCAAATTATATAAGTTAGACTTCCCATTTGTGATTATATACTTGTTTCTTCATAAATTCTTGAGAATGTATTATTTGCAATGAGTTTGTGTTGATGTGATCTATTGTGATTCAATAATAATGTTGTGTTTTTGTGGTAGTATACTCTATTTGGAATGTTATCTCTAAGGGATACATGGTTGAAGTCTACTCTTAATTGGGATCTTTGATTGTGTTTGCATCAAGAGTTCACAGTCATATAACACACCAAAGTTTAGATATTCAAACTAAATTCCACCTTCATTTTTTATCGAGGCTATTCATAAGGAACTATTAAGAAATATTTGTCGAAATTTTAGGAAACTATGATAGTATTGTTATATGATTTGTAAAGGATCTATCTCATAGAAGAGTTATGTGATGACATTAATATACATGTGTGACATGGGGAGCACCTTGCTAATGTAGCACATAACATGTGCAATCATGTAGGGGTAATTTTTATTTACAATTTGTACAGATGTTACACCAAGTAAAAATAAGAGTAGTATTGTGAAAAGGAGCCTTGAAAATGGGAGGATCCAATGGTAAATCCCAAAAATATGGGGCAAAACCTAAATCCCATGATCAGTAATTCTTGATCTTTTCTTCACCTATTATATAGACATTTATTATCTTTTTCCTCTTCAATTTTACCTAGATTTTACTACATTTTCCCTCTTAGAACCTACTACCTTTATCCCCTTCTATCTTAGGATTCCCTCGGTTTCTACCTTTATTTCTTTGACCCTTCCACCTTAAGGTTTCTTACTTTTAAGACTAACAATCGTACATGAAATGTATGCTAGAAAGCATGACAGGGATCTTTTGAAGGATTCGTATTGGAAGGAGAGAAATATTGGGAGAGGAAGATGAATGAAGATGAAGGGGTTAGAAGGTGGAGAAGTGCGGGGAGTGAAAATAGAAAGATGACGTAGATGAAAATCCTTTGAAGGAGACCATGGTTGTTGTTTAAGACAATGCGAAATAATTTATAAATATATATGTGAAGTAAGGAATGGTAAACTAATATTGCCAATGTGAAAATATGTTTGTAGTTTTATCTGTAGCATTTAGAGACATAGAGATGTGGAGTGTAAGTAGCATCCAAAGGTTGTGACATCATGTGAAGTTCTCCCATCAAAGATTTTGATGGCATCGTTATTCATCTATCACCGAAAAAAAGGGACAAGTGTGGGTGGTGTATTTTGATTGGACGGAGAAAATTAATCACTTGTATGGGCTACACCTTTTCCATGGATGAGATTAGCCATGTCCATATAAATCAATCTACTCTTTATCTTTTTCCACCATCAATTCCACGTTGCGAAATGTGTAGTTGTTTTTGTTTATAGATTGGATTTGTTAAAGGGATTGGTCTCCCTATTTGTTGTGGAGGTTGGAGTCATATTTATGTCAAAACTAACATCCAAAAACTAAAGCTAATGTTGTTTTCCCTGACAGAGCCCGTTTTCGGCAATTGAACCCAAGTTGGGGATGATTTGAATCACTATAATCTCAATGACCTCGAAAAGAAATATTACGAAAATTTCCTGCCTAAGGTGGGACAAAGGAATTTGGTGGTGGTGTCATTTTTCGTTAATTATAGAACAACACTTCATATTTTGGTGGGGGATAGAGCTACAAATGAGCATGACCCACATCTTTTGAATAAATATTGTTTGAAATACGGTATTTTTATGCCAAGTATCATCTACGGTAGATAGGGGTGCACGACTTCATAGGAAAAGAACTCGTAATGGCGTCATTATACAAAACCATTAATGTCCAACCAATTTTAGACGTGGATCAATTACCTCCTCCCTTATCCTTTCAGGTTATTGACTACATGTTTTGTATCATTGTTGCCAACTTTGTGGTTTTGTTGAGGTGGAGGACGACTCACACCATGTTGTAGAACATTTGCGGATGTGACAATACTGCATATCAGAACTAAACGGTTTCTCCCCCCTTTATATTATTTGGAGAAGGTCATGTATATCCCGAACAAACATACAAAATTTTCATGTGGAAGTTTGAATTTTTCCGAATTTTGCAGATGAAATGATAGAAGAGAATTTGAAGGATGCAATGCTAAGAGATGTTTCGAATGGCTCTTTAAGGCAATGAAATCTAGTCCGCGTTTAACATCACAAAAGTAAGGTTGGTGCCTCGGCGGGTGGTTTCTAGTGCGGAGCGCGATGAGTGCACCAAAAATTCTAGAATACACACGTCATACGAACAAGCAACCTCTCCATTGCGATGACATTGGCTCGAAGAAGAGGGAATTTTTTTGGGTAAACAATTTTTGTATAAGATCAAAAACGTTCACAGTGCTTTTAATTTCAGAAGAAGTGATGCACACAATCAACAAGAAAAGCCTTGTGCACCAAAAACCGCATCCATAAACGAGAATTGACGTTCCTTGTTCCCAACAAATCTATGCTTATCATCATCATCCATTGTACAAATCATGTTTTCCGATCGCGAACCATGCTCTGCAAAAGAGTAGCCCGATATGCAGGAAGATATTATGGTGGAGGCATTTTGGTAGGCCTATGCAATGCCTATGCCTGGGGTTCCAACATGCCCACAATTTTAACCTTTTCACTCTGGTCTTTAGCAACCCACAAAAATTCGTTCAACTCATCCACTGCATTGTCTAGACCCAAAAATCCATTAACACTCCTTTTACGCTCCCTCCTCACATATTCCGTGACCTGATCATACATTGTATCCACCAGTTTTCTTGGTTATTGAAATTGCCATGCGAAACAAAAGCATTTAGCGTTTTATAGTTTAATAAGCATACAACGTATATGTTATTTGCTTGTAAAATCTTACCCGTTAATAGTCTTTGAATGCAAATCCAACCAAATATATCGTTGGCTTTGTACAGTTCCTCTTTCCATTGTTGAAGTATGTCAGGCTTGTATCTTCTTTATCTGCTTCATTTTGGTCTCAAGCTCCTTGAATACGTCAACATACGCTCCTGTATGCCGGAAAAGTGACAAGCGAGCGTGGGAATCTACAAGTAACTTTTCCGCGTGCCCCGACCTCCCGAGGTCGTGCCGAGACAAATGCCCGGTGGGGATGGAATATTCGTGGGATGCGAGACAAACTAGTTAGGCAATCTAATGTCTTTGACACGCACTAGTGGAATTTGTGAATCTAATGCAAAGAAGGCCCTTCTAACTGGGTGGTGTGATAGATCGATCAACAAGGATGATCTCAAGGCTCCAATCAATATCGAGTTACGGCGTGATTGGATCTATGGGTTGTGGAATATGTGGAAAATGACCAGGGATAGTTTCGTGTATGTCTCCGTGATAAGGTCATATGGTGGGTAATGAATGCAATCAACTCTATGGACGATTCTCCTGCCTAGTCCAAAATTCTCTATCTTTGTTGGCAGCTATATCTAGTAAGGATCATTGCTCGATGATGATGGGTGGAAGTGGAGTAGACCGGAATACTAGTGTGCGTAGGCCGGTGTCTATATCGGCGATCGACTTGTGGATTCGTTAGGCCACGGGATTTGTGGATCACAACCGTAGACTCTTGGTTATTACGGTCCTGCTATGGTCATGTATGAAATCAAGTCCTAATCCCTAGTATCTAGTAATCGTATGCTTTCTCAGCTTCTATGTTTAGACTTAATAACTACGTGATTTTCTCGGAATACCTCACAGGCATTCGTGCAACCTGGATTCTTAAACTAGTATCTATGTCTGTGAGAGTGTCTCCTGCATCTGGCTGTGGGACCAAAGGATCACAACCAAAGGTTTTTTCTCTTTCAAACCCTTCTACAGTCATGTGAATGTTTTCCTAGGGTAATCTGTAGTTCGGTTGATTTGACCAAAACGTGTGTGCTTGGTCGTCTTCTATATTTAATCCTCTCAACTGAGAGCTGATCAGTTGTAGATCTGTTGTTGCTTGGAAGACTTGTATTCTAAGGTTCTGGTCTATGTCAACTATTGCTGTGATGAGGTTTGGTTGAGGCACGATTGGCTCAAATATGTATTCCCTGGGCTCCCTAGGTCCCATGATTGTCATACAAAACAAAATGTAAATCTAACTGTAACAAAGTAAATTTAAACTACGTGGAATAAATCTAAAACGTATATAACTTCTATTTTTCTTAGAAACCTTCTAAGAATTTAAGAAAAGCATTTATTTAAACGTATCTAGAAATAACAACTAAATAACAATTTAAAACAAACAAGATAACCGAGTGTAGTTATTTGCCTGTGTAATTTGCAGATTTATTCTAAATAATGAAATAACTCATCTAATCTATCTGCAAGATTCTCGATCCTACCTCAGAAGTGAGGAGTGAATCATAGTTTCTCAGAAACTATCAATCCCCACAGCTTCCCTGGCAATATCGAGAATAGAATTTACTGAAATGAAGCAATTAACTACTTTATTTGATATGATTTTAATTAGAACTTTGAAAGTTAAAACCTGGATTCTGCAGAACAGTGGCGAATCCGATGGTGTGTGTGATCTTGTCCCCTCAGTGTGATCTCCTTGTTCTTTCGTGTTCACGTGGATCCAGAAAAGCGTGTAATGCTAGCATCAACGAAGTAGATTTTGGGACAAAGGCAACTCAGAATGCAGACTGAATATAATGCGAGTAGGAGAGGGATAGTGCAAGAGTACAGAGCTTGGCTTAGGCAATTCCTAGCGGGATTTACTGCGAGTCATGCAACATAAAGCATCCAGAACCTGAAACTATCTTGTTTGAAGAGCAAAACCTGTAACTTTAATGGCTTCCTAAGCTATTCTACTCCAATGGGTTGGGTGAAATAACAGTACTGCCTGCACAAGATGGGTATGTGGCTTACCAATAGCTGAACAATGCTAACTAAGCATGCAAGGAATTAAAACTATGGCTTCTAAAAAGAATAAAAGACTGAACTATGAAAATCGAGCTTGAAAGTGAATGAGGGGCAGACCATTTGCTTGAGCACAAGCCCTTTATTTATAGCTTTTCATTCACCTAAAGATTAAAACCAAACTGAACTCTAAAACTATAAACAATGGCCAAACACTATTCCAAGGGACCAAAAACATAAATGCAAGCCCAAGTCGGAAAGGAAATCGGTGAAATGTTGATTTTTACGTGAGTCGCGTTAAAACGATTTACGGAACGCGTAAAGGACTGCCGCTGAGTAGGCGGTGGTTACAGGACCGCCGCCCTAATCAAGGTGGCGGTCACGAGACCGCCGCCCATGCAGGGTGGCGGTTTCATCATTGAAGAGTAAAAGGCCAAGAAAAGAGGGGAAAAAGGAGAAACAAAGGACGTGGGGGCTAACTGGGCATGCGAGATGTTAACGCACACTCGGAGAGCTTTTCCGGTTCCCGAACACCTTGCGAGGAGACCTGTATCATCATTGGGGCACTTGGTACACTTTTTTGGCAAGATAAGACTTCTGATTTTGGGTACATACATATTGCCCCCTCGAAGAAGCGTTTTAGCCATGAAGAGGCATAAAACGGTGGGTCCGAGTATGGCAGTCCCGAAATGGGAAGTTAGAAGTTATACCTGACACGCCCGTGTGTTGAAATGATGCCATCCAAAATTCCCGCTACCTGCAAAATGAAAAGAGAACTCAAGTGCAGATAGATACAATAGTTCGAAAATAAACGCTAAGAATAACAGGGAATGAGAACGTACCATTTGTGTGGGGATAGGAACTTACCTCCATCAGCGCTCCAAACCTGTGAAAAAGTCATTTTTAAAACGAAACAGAGTGCTATATATATGAAAGTGGGCCCATTTTCCTATTCATTTGCGCGAGTTGATTTGATTGATTTTGAGCTCTGGGACCCACGGTGACGGTTTCTTGCGTGAGTAGAGTCGAAGCGTTCGCAGCGAGATTGTGATCATGCCTCCATGTGTGGAACACCGACCTCAGCGATCACAGGTTAGTTTTCTTCAGTTTATTGTCTTTACCCCCTTAAATTTGAAATGCTAAATTCTTTGCAATGGGGGGGTATTTTTGAAAATGCTAGTGTTAACAGGTCCACCTAGGGGGGGCGCCTACTGGGTAGGTTCTATTTTTAGGTTAAATGGCCGTTTTTACACTTTTTAGGCCTTTTTGGGTTAAAACCCACCGGGTTTTCGGACCACGACCGCCGCCCGGCCCGGGCGGCGCAGATTCATGACCGCCGCCTTGATCAAGGCGGCGGTCACATGACCGCCACCTTTAAGGCGGCGGTTACAAACATCCTGCTCAGGGCGGCGGTTTTGCACAGAATGCAAAAAGAACTTGTTTTTGAGATTGTGTTTGTATTTTTAGCATTTCTACGTGTTTTTATGACTTTCTCAGTATTGTTCGGATACTAACTTGCTCTGTTTTGTGTGTTTTTGGGTGTATGCAGGCGAGAGAGGAGTACATCCGATGGAGCAGAGAGAGGGAGTGTGATTGGCTCCCAGGGGTATTAGATGCCCTTTCACAGGATGAGGAGGACACACTTCAGAGGGCCGGCATATTGCGCATATCGCGCGTGCCCCATGTTGCACCATCTAGTCACATCCTTTGTGACTTATTCTCTTACTGGGATGTAGATCAGAACACCTTCCGATTGCCAGGGGTTCGTGGTGAGTGAACCATTACATTGGAGGACGTCTACCGCATTCTGGGGGTCCCAATCATTGGGAGGCGACTCACTTTGGAGACAGCAGGCTCACGGGCACAGATTGCATAGTGGGCGACTTATATGGGAGATGCAGCCATCTCCACGGGGTCGAAGAAGGGGGTGAGAGTTCGATCCATTCCTTCTTTTCCCATCCCCGTATTTCGACAGGCCATTATGGGGATCCTTGCCTTGAGATTGATCGGGGACAAGGGAGGGGACACATTGTTATACTGCTGGGCCCCCATTATTACACAGATAGAGGGGCACGGCCGGATATACGCTTGGGGAGCAGACATTCTTGGGACCACCTACCATGATCTATATAGGGTGGTCCATTTACAGGGATAGTCATTGAGCCACCCGACTCTAGTCATGAGTTGGGTTTATGAGCATTTCATCCCTTATGGCAGGGGTGTGGAGGTGGCAGATCCTGGAGCTGTTAGGGCAGCCAGATGGACAGACATGTCGGTGCTTAGAGCACCTCATCAGCTAGTTGCCTCCCTGACTACTGCCGACATGGAGGCGACACCGTATCAGACCATGGCGGGCATATGGGGCGAGGAGACTCTTACTTTGATCTCCTGCTCCACCACAGGGCAGCTCATTGATAGAGTGGGACGAGTGGAGGTGCACCCCTTTGGCCGGGTTCCTCAGCAGTTTGGCCTACCATATACGAGTATGCTTCCCCCAGTGGCGCCAGTCTACAGATCAGTTCGCGAGGCCAGAGGGGGGCCTAGAGGCCGAAGTTAGACAGTGATTACTCTTGGCATTCCTATTGCAGCCAGGAGGATAATTCGTGCCAGAGGAGAGCCGGTGCGCCTCGGGCACCTTTGCTTCAGATTGCTGCGGGTCCTGCTCATAGCAGTGATGACCCTATTGACATTGACTCCGAGTCTGAGGAGTTCATAGAGGGAGGAACAAAGGAGGAGACCGATGATAGCGATCCTGAGCGGCATGATACTCAGGATATCATGCAGGCAGAGAGGGTTGAGCAGAGCATAAAGAGGGATACTCTAGTTTCAGAGGAGCCCCTCTCCCAGGGCCATGGTGGAGAGGATGAGTCCATCGTGGGGTGACATGTTGCTCCTGCCACAGGAGCAGCCCCTCAGTCGGCAGTGGCATCCGCGGCAGGTGCCGGCCCCAGCGACCCATCCTGGAGGCCTAGTGATCCGAGTAAGTTACCCTTTCTTCCCTTTAATGTTTGCTTGTAGGCTCTCCTTAGTTGCAATCTTGTATTCCTAATTTCGTGCTTGGTTTCTAACTTGTTTTCTCCTTTGTTTGCAGAGACTGTTGATGAGTGGCGGGATTTGATCCGCAGGGTATGTACCGATTCCCTGATGATCCCCATGGATAGGACGCGTGCAGAGCTGTCCGTAGATGCTGGGGAGCCTTCAGCAGCCGGTAGGCATACCGACATTTTTGCTCCAGTCTGGCATGTGGCCAGGATGGTATCGACCCTTCACACCGAGCTAGTGGGGTATAGGACGGTGGAGCGTCTTATGAGGAGCCGTTCTCGTGGTGAGACTACGGCTGCTCCTCGGGATCCTGAGCCCTCCGTACATTCAGAGTGCCGGCGTAGCCGGAGTCCTAGGCGTGGGCGTGCACCTTCGGAGGGGTCGCGTAGGGATTGAGAGGCCACTTGGCTCTCATAGATTTTGTACTATATATTCCTTTGTATATCACGGGCTCTTTGAGTGTTTTGACCATGCTTAGTGCATGATGGCATTGTATATAAACGTTGATCATTTATATATATGCATTCGTTTTGGATCAAAATCTTGGCACTCATGGTTTCCTTTCTATTTCTAGTTTCTTTGTGTATACTACGATGTATGTTTATATGATTTTTAGAATGTATGTAATGGAGAACAAATGATGCAAATGTTTGTTTCCTTTTGTGTATTTCATGATGCTGATATATGTAGATATAATGTGATTTTGAATCTTAGCTTCCGTAAGCAATTTTTGATATCTCATGTTTGTTTTGCAAAGTGATGAATATAACTAGTATGATGAACAGATTAACTTGCCCCTCTCCTAACTCCACGCAACTAGTAAGATGCGAGGGCTCATCACCGAGAGCTAGAAAGGGCACAAGTTATGAGGTGTAGCTGAAATGATAGTGATGAAAGATAGATAAAGCTTTAGTGGAACCAAATTGGAAGCTACAAGTTTACTCTACCCGAATGACTTCATAGTTTAGAATGTAACTTACTTTGCGGTTTATCTAGACTTAGATCTGTAGATGGCCACATTGTAGACAAAATCTGGTTTTTTAGGATTTTAACTCTCTTGGAATTTTGAACATCTGATTCATTTGTTTTTGACTCAAAGTTTCAAAGTTTTGAATTGTTTTCATATGATCATTTGAATTTATTTGTCAAGAGGACCCCCTACACTTTGCCCCATGCTACTAGTAAGAAGCATGGGTTTATCACCGTGGGCAAGGTATAGGCGAGTAAGGGCATTTCCATCCCTTCCCAACCCTACATCACTAGTAAGAGATGCAAGCTCATCACCGAAGGTTGGTGGGGCAAGGAAATGTGTAAAATTAAAATTTTCTGTTTAATCACTTTTTGACTTGTTTATTTGAGTAAAATGTCAGTATGCGTTTATTTCCAAAGAGATATACATATGGGATAGATGTGACACCATGAAGCTTCTAGAACAGACCATAGGTAAGACACCTGCCCTAAGAAGAAATCAAAGCGAGAATAAACTTGTAGATCTTGGTATGGTTACCGTTAAGACTTTGTCATTTCTGATTTTATTTGATAGAAGATTCTGAGATAATTTGATGATATCATGAAAATGGAGAGGTATGATTAAAGAGTTTATGCCAACAACATCATGAGTTTGCTATGAATTGCTTTGAGAATAGATTCCTTGATCACCATTTATGTAAGAAATAGGTGGAAAAAATGATCTTAATCTATATGAAGATGCAATGTAAATATATATAAGTAGTACTAGCTACTTATGCGTAGAACCACTTGAGGTGCAGGGAATTGACTGTTTCGCCAAATTCCTCACCTTCTAGCATACATAAGAGGTATGCACCGTTTCCATAGTCCTTCATGACTCGGTATGGGCCCAACCATTTGGGCCAGAATTTCCTTCCTTCGCCGGTCTTCTTGTCGATCTGGCTGTCTAGTCTTAGAACTAGATCCCCTTCGTATATGTCACGTTCATAGACCTTCTTGTTGTACTTCCGGCACATCCGGTCAGCATAGATTCTATGTCGTTGTTCAACATCTAACCTAGTTTCATCTAGGCTTTCTAGTTGAGAAAGATGTGCTTCTCTGTAAGCGTCTTCATCCAGAATCCCTTGTAATGAAATGCAGAGACTGGGTATTTCAACCTCGAGTGGGAGAACTGCCTCTGCCCCGAACACTAGTGAGAAAGGAGTTACTCCCGTTGGTGTTTTTATCGAGGTTCGGTGGGCCCACAAGGCCGGATATAACTTCAAATGCCAATCTCGTTTGTTTTCTTTCACAGTTTTAAGAAGAATGGCTTTCAGTGTCTTGTTTGTCGCTTCAGCCTGTCCGTTGGCTTGAGGGTAATACAAGGAAGCCGTATGATGGCTTATCTTAAATTTGTTGCATAGTTCGCGAACCTCTTCATTCTTAAAAGAAGTTCCATTATCGGAGATAATGATTTGCGGGATACCGTATCTGCAAATGATTTGGTTTAAAATGAACTTGGTGATTACAGAACCAGGTACAGTAGTAAGAGGCATAGCCTCTACCCACTTGGTGAAATATTCAGTGGCCGTGATTATAAAATTGTGGCCATCTGTAGACGAGGGAGAGAATTTCCCTATCAAATCCAGGCCCCATGTAGAAAAGGGCCATGGAGTAGCGATTGGTTGTAGAGGTTGTGCCGGCATGTGGATCTCATGGGAGAATTCTTGGCACTTATGACACCTGCGTACAAACTCTACTGCATCGTGTTCTAGAGTGGGCCAGAAATAGCCCATTCGATGTATTTTTCGAGCGGTGGCATGGCCACCGAAGTGGCCTCCACATATTCCACTGTGGGATTCATAGAGAATCTTCTTGGATTCTTCTGTGTCGACACATCTTAGGAGCATTCCATCGAACGCTTTTCGATAGAGCACTTGCTCTATAATGATGTACTTGGCTACGATAATACGTAACCACCTTCTTTGTTGCGGTGTAGCTCCTTCTGGGTATGTATGGTCCATGATATAATTAATGATATCAGCGTACCAGGGACACTCAGAGATAGAAGGTCGGGTTTCGATGTAGTATACGCACTCATCTGGAAAGTCTAAATCTACTAAATCACCTCCATCTAATGGGTTGTCAGCTAACCAATCTGTGATGATTTGTCCTTTAACCGACTTCTGATTTATAAATGTTAATTCGAATTCTCCCATTAAGGTTATAAAACGTCCAGCCTTTTTAGACAAGGATCCTTGTGTGAGGAAAGTTCGTAAGTGGTCCGTTTTTACCATAACCCTTGTTTCTTGATTCAGCATATAATGTCTTAAGCGTTTAGTAGCAAAGACTATGGCAAGGCATTCTCGTTATGCCTGTATAATGTGTTTCATAGTCGAGCAGTGTTCGGCTGATGAAATAAATTGTGCGTTCTCTCTTGTCATCGTCTTCTTGGGCCAACATACAGGCCAATGAGACATCGGTAGCTCGTGAATATAGAATTAACGGGTGATCTAGCTTAGGTGGCATTAGCGTAGGTGGTGACAACAGGAAACGCTTAACTGCATCAAAGGCTTCATTGCAGTCTTCGGTCCAATCAATGCTATAGTCTTTCTTGAGTAAATTGTTGATTGGATGAACGGCGAAGCTCAAGTCTGGGATGAATCTTCGTATTGCACCCAGCTTTCCGAGAAATGACCTGATTCCAGATTCATTCGAAGGTGGGACCATTTCGAGGACAGCCCAAATTTTGGTTGGATCAACATCTATCCCTCGTGACGATATGATGTAACCTAGGAGCTTTCCTCCTGTTACGCCAAAGATGCATTTTTCTGGATTTAGTGTGACTCCGTATTCTATTAGGCGTGAAAGAATGATGCGAGTACTTCTGGATGGTCACAACGCTTCTTGGCCTTAGCCAACAAGTCATCAACATAGGATTCCATGATTTTATGAATTAAATCGTGGAATATATATGTCATAGCCACTGGTATGTAGCACCAGCGTTTTGAGACCGAATGGCATAACAACGTAGCAATAGGTTCCCCAAGGAGTTATAAACATAGTTTTAGCTTGATCTTGCTCAGATATTTTGATTTGATTGTATCCCGAGAATCCATCCATGAGAGACAAAAGTTCAAATCCAGTTGTTGCATCAACAATGACATCGATAGATGGTAACGGGAAGTCGTCCTTAGGACATGCTTTGTTGATGTCTCGGAAATCTATGCAGATGTGTATCTTTCCATTCTTCTTGAGAACGGGAACGATGTTCGATACCCATTGGGAGTAGTCGACTGGCTTGATAAATCCTACTTGGAGGAGTTTTATTACTTCCTCCTTTACCATGAGAGCTACCTTGGGCTTCATGGGTCTTGATTTTTGTTTAACTGGCTTTGCATCTGATTTAGTGACGAGGTTGTGCACCGCAATGTGGGGTGCGACTCCTGTCATCTCCTTATAATTAAATGCAAATGCCTTCTGATGTTCTTTGAGGATCCGAGTGTGTATCTCTACTTCTTCTGGGGTTAAGGATGATCCTAATTTCAAGATTTTTGGTTCGTCATCTGTCCCGATGTTGACATCGATTGTTTCCTCAATTAAAGAGGCGTTACCCTCTTCAAACTCAGGTGGTGCTGGAGGAAAATCCAAATCATCCCCATTTTCTACTGCGTATATGCTAGGTTCCATTTGTGAGGGGAGATCCATCATGGGATTTCCAAAATAGGAAGACGAATGTGGAATCAAGGACAAATCTAGCATATGATAGGAGAGATGTAGTGCTGCATAGGTGTTTAAGTAATCCAAAGTGGCCATGTCACTATCAACATGGTCTAGGATGGTAGATTCACTTCCGCTTGAAAGGGGATTTGTCATTGTTTTTATCAATGATTCATCACGAATGGACACCGTGAAATGGGTATCTTCTAACTCATTGCTCGAGTAAACGCGATCTTTGAAGTTCTTTATTGAATTGGCGAGAAGATTTTTCTCTCGCGGGATTGCTTCAATGGATATGAAGTTAAACGCCTTGCTTAAATCTAATACGGCTTCTTTGTAAAGCTGCAAGTGTTTGGCTTTGGTTTCGTATACTTCAGAAACCTGGTTTGTCACTAATTGCGAGTCTCCTAAGACTCTGATGTTATCAATACCAATTCTTTTGGCTAAGGTGAGGCCAAGGAGGAGGGCTTCGTACTCAGCGCCATTGTTTGTGCATTCAAAATTTAGCTTAAAGGCAAATGGTAGGACTTTCTCTTCGGGCGAAGTAAGAATTATACCTGCCCCCGCTCCATAACGGCATTTAGCTCCGTCGAAATGGAGAGTCCAATACTTAGCTGGGAGTATAGATGTTGGGGTATCTGCTACGTTTGCGCACTCCACTTCTACCATGCAGAGATCCTCTGATGGAAGGGAACCAACACCTAGTGAATATCCTATGCCTACTGAATCAAATGGTAAGAAAATTGGTAAATCTTGTTCTATTAATTCAACGATTTTTGCAGTAGTCCCTAATGACACCGTTTCTTTAGCCTTATCTTTGGGGGTTGGGGTTGTTTTGGCTATGCTGATAGTTTCAAGATCCGTTGTAGGTACCAACTTCTCCTCTGGTTTTGGGTCAGTGGGTTTATTAAGTTGGTTTGTTGGAAGTTCAAATTCCGAGTGCACACCTGGTCTTTTCTTTAAGTCAGCTAGGTGTATATCGAAAGGTTTTGGATCGCCTTTGGCTACAAATACCTTTCCTAGATGCAGGAATCTTACTTCTTGGAATAAAGTAGAAGGGATTGCCTTCATTCGGTGTATCCATGGTCGGCCGAGGATCATATTATAATTAGTTTCCCGATCTATAATATAAAACTCAGTCAGGATTGTTTTGGGTCCTAAGGTGACCGGTAGTATTATAGTTCCTATCGAAGTGGCTTTAAGGCTATCATAGCCTCTCAATGTATTTTGAGTGGTGGAACAATTTGTTTCCCCATATCCTAGTTTTTGGAGGAAAGAGAAGGGGACTATGTTAACTGTGGCCCCATCGTCAACCATTGCCTGTTTTACGTAGTTATTATAAACCCATACTTGTAAGTGTAAGGTTGGATCACCTCGGCGTGCAATCTCAGCATCTATAGGCATTTTACTTATTTCGAATATAAATTTGACATCCTTGTCCGGCTGCCACAGAGGGTGGATATCAAAATCTACATGATTTACTTGTGTTTCAGGAGGTGAAGTGATGTTAATTAGATGACCTAAACCTAATGCTTCTAAAAGAGTAGCTCTATGAGTAGGAGATTTCTTTAGTAAGTCCAAAAATGAAATGTGTGAGAAGGTTTCATTAGGTCATTAATCAAATCATAGGCACCTATGGGTTTTTCTACTATTTGTTGACTCTTATCTGTTTCTGGCAGATGACTTGGGCTTGGTTGAGAGAAATACTCTCGTGTTCTTATTATAGCTTCATAGGTAGTTCAGTGTCTAATTCTACCAAACCGACTATCTTGGGTCTCGGTTGATTTCCTAATTGTGGCGCAACTGATGGACTTAGTGAAGTCGAGGCTTCATGATCATTGTTTCCCATCATTGCACCCTTGTTCATCCCAGTTAGATTCAGCCTGTTGCTATCATGATTTGGGAGTGGATCGTTAAAGATCTTGAGGGGAGCATTCTGAGGGGAAACTACCCCTGCGAGCGTGTTTGGTGGCGGTGACACGGGATCTGCCAAAAACAAATCTGTGAAGAACTGTCTTTGTTCTTCTGGCAAACGTTGCATGAATTTGTTGTAGTCATGACACGTTCTAGTATCGTGACCTCGAATCTTGTGGAATCCACAATATGAATTGGGATTGTAATTCCTGTTTTGTTGGTTTGGTGTATATTGTGGCCTAAAATTCTGATCAAATTGTTGCCTATTAGGATTAAAGTTTTGCATTTGTTGTTTTTGGTTTTGATAACCAAATGAGTTTTGGCTTGGCCCTTGTATGGGATTTCACCATTGTTGTTGTTGTTGTGGATGGTTAAAATCCACTGTATTGATTATCGGGGTGAAGTTGTTGTTTCGTTGGTTGTTTGTTTGTGATGGAGTATTGACAACATTTACCTTCTTGGGCTGGTCGGTTACTCCATCCATTGTTACACCCCAATTTTTGTTAAGGATTTTAGGTCCCTGATTGACATTTGTGGTAGTGGGATAATTTGTAGTGTTCTGATTGGGGGTGATTAACCTCCCGTTTGCTCCATATGTTTTACGGCCACTATCTATCGCTGCTTGATCTATTCGAAGAGCGCTCTCGAGTACTTCATCGTAAGTTTTTAGTGGGAACTTTTGGACTTCTTCCTTCACCTCTCTGCTGAGAGAATGAAGGAATAAATCGCATAGTTCCATCTGATCCATATTTGGAGCACTTGCTGAAGAATAAAGAACTGTATGCCACCTCTGGATGAAATGGGCGACAGATTCATTGTGTTCTTGTTTGATGTGCAAGAATTCCCTGATTCCTGTTCTTAACAATTTGTTCATGTCAAATGCCTTAATGAACTCTGATACAAGTTGTTTAAATGAATGGATGGAAGCCTCAGGTATTCTATAATACCAGTCGAGAGCAATGCCTTCCAAGGTTTTGGGGAATATTTTAGCAACAACCCCATCCCAAGGGAGTAGTTCGTGTATGGCTGTAGCGTAAGCTTTGATATGCGCATTTGGATCTCCCTCGCCTTTGTACTTGGGTAAATCGGGAAGAGGTCTTGGAAGCATGACGCTTCGTATGGTGAAGTCTAAGGGCTCTTTCAAATATTCTGAATAAGTCCCTATCGCATAGGTTTCGACCATTGATGGTGGTTGCTGAGGGAGTGGTGGTGGGATGGGCTATTGATACGGCGCAGCGTATGCATTGGCAGGGGCATAGGGAAGTCCCTGCGTTTGAGCAAACATGCTGGGAGAGGAGAACATATCTCCTTGTGGTGATTTGGAGTACATGTTTAAGTATGACGGGGTATTGTCTAGTAATGGATTGTTTGATACTAGACCGGGAGGAAAGGTGTTAGAGATGATGGGCCTAGTTGGCGTTTGTTGTGGATACTGAGGAGGCATGCCTAATGTGCCTACTCCTGTGAGGAGATCTACTTGGCTAGGATAGCGTGGAGGATTGGAACTTCCTACTTGCATGAACTGAGGATTTTGACTTGCTTGAGCAAGTTCTAACCCTCTCACTTTTTCTACTAACGTTGAAATGACTTCATTTGGTGAAGTCACGGTGCTTTGCCTTAGTGGCGTTTGTTGTATACCATGGTGTTGTATAGGCATGTGATATCCTGCTATGAACTGATCACTATCTTGCCAAGTTTCTCCGAGAGTATTTCCTATATGTAGTGGCATAGAGGTATTTTCTTGAAAAGAGACCTCGGGTTGTATTTGTAAACCTCCTATAGGTGGGTAGATACCCCGGAGCGTTGTTCACTCCTAGGATAACGTATTGACTGTTCATCATCTAAGACCAGGTATGGGTCTGATTGCCTACTAATTTTTGGTCTAAGTAGCATCTGAGGAGATGAACCAGATTCTCCGGTAAACGTCATATTATTTGAGCCTGAAGGCTCTGTTTGTTGCGTTCGAGGGGTTTGATCTAACTCCTCAGTTTGAAAAGATGAATTATATCTGATTCTTGGAGTTTGTGTTGACAACTGATTAGTTGAGTAGTTGTCCCCCCATACCGAGAGTGAGGGTGATGATTACCTATTTTGCTGGGCGTAGTATGCCTCAAGACCCAAGAGGGGTCTGCCATATGCATCGAATCCCGACATATTCGGGGGGTATATGAATACCCGTAGAATAATGGGAAGGAGCGAAGGTGATTTGTGAAAGGCTAATGAGGTGGAGAAGATGAAAAGTAAACTAAACTTTGAAAGAAAACGTAATACTATGACTCCGAATTAGAAAGTAGGAAGTTTACGTCAACTTCACTAATTTTGTTTGTTTCACGTCGGGTTCACCAATTTTGTACGCCAGAAAAGCGACAAGCGAGCATGGGAATCTATAGGTAACTCTTCCACGTACCCGACCTCCCGAGGTCGTGCCGAGACAGCCCGGTGGGGATGGAATATTCGTGGGATGCGAGACATGACTAGTTAGGCAATCTAATGTCTTCGACACGCACTAGTGGAATTTGTGAATCTAATGCAAAGAAGGCCCTTCTAACTTTGGATCTGGTGTGATAGATTGATCAACAAGGATGACTGCTCGAAGGATCCAATCAATATCGAGTTCGGCGTGATTCGATCTATGGGTTGTGGAATATGTGGAAAATGACCCGGGATAGTTTCGTGTATGTCTCCGTGATAAGGTCATATGGGGGTAATGAATGCAATCAACTCTACGGATGATTCTCTCGGCCTAGTCCAAAATTCTCTAGCTTTGTTACGGCCGCTATATCTAGTAAGGATCATTGCTCGATGATGATGGGTGGAAGTGGAGTAGACTAGAATACTAGTGTGCGTAGGCCAGTGTCTATATCTGATTGACTTGTGGATTCGTTAGGCTGCGGGATTTGTGGATCACAACCGTAGACTCTTGGTTGTTGCGGTCCTGCTATGGTCATGTACGAAATCAAGTCCTAATCCCTAGTATCCAGTAATCGTACGCTTTCTCAGCTTCTATGTTTAGACTTAATAACTGCGTGATTTTCTCGGAATACCTCACAGGCGTTCGTGCAACCTGGATTCTTAAACTAGTATCTATGTCTGTGAGAGTGTCTCCTGCATCTGGCTGTGGGACCAAAGGATCACAACCAAAGGTTTGTTCTCTTTCGAACCCTTCTACAGTCATGTGAATGTTTGCCTAGGGTAATCTGTAGTTCGGTTGATTTGACCAAAACGTGTGTGCTTGGTCGTCTTCTATATTTAATCCTCTCAACTGAGAGCTGATCAGTTGTAGATCTGTTGTTGCTTGGAAGACTTGTATTCTAAGGTTCTGGTCTATGTCAACTATTACTTGTGACGAGGTTTGGTTGAGGCACGATTGGCTCAAATACGTATTCCCTGGGCTCCCTAGGTCCCGTGATTGTCATACAAAACAAAATGTAAATCTAACTGTAACAAAGTAAATTTAAACTACGTGGAATAAATCTAAAACATATATAACTTCTATTTTTCTGAGAAACCTTCTAAGAATTTAAGAAAAGTAGCTATTTAAACGTATCTAGAAATAACAACTAAATAACAATTTAAAACAAACAAGATAACCGAGTGTAGTTATTTGCCTGTGTAATTTGCAGATTTATTCTAAATAATGAAATAACTCATCTAATCTATCTGCGAGATTCTCAATCCTACCTCAGAAGTGAGGAGTGAATCATAGTTTCTCAGAAACTATCAATCCCCACAGCTTCCCTGGCAATATCGAGAATAAAATTTACTGAAATGAAGCAATTAACTACTTTATTTGATATGATTTTAATTAGAACTTTGAAAGTTAAAACCTGGATTCTGCAGTAATGCGGTGGTGAATCCGATGGTGTGTGTGATCTTGTCCCCTCAATGTGATCTCCTCGTTCTTTCATGTTCACGTGGATCAAAAAAAGTGTGTAATGCTAGCATCAACAGAAGTAGATTTTGGGACAAAGGCAACTCAGAATGCGGACTAAATATAACGCGAGTAGGAGAGGGATAGTGCAAGAGTACAGAGCTTGGCTTAGGCAATTCCTAAGCGGGATTTCTTCATGCGAGTCATGCAACATAAAGCGTCCAGAACCTGAAACTATCTTGTTTGAAGAGCAAAACCTGCAACTTTAATGGCTTCCTAAGCTATTCTACTCCAATGGGTTAGGTGAAATAACAATACTACTGCCTGCACAAGATGGGTATGTGGCTTACCAACAACTGAACAATGCTAACTAAGCATGCAAAGAATTAAAACTATGGCTTCTAAACAGAATAAAAGACTGAACTATGAAAATGAGAGCATGAAAGTGAATGAGGGGCAGACCATTTGTTTGAGCACAAGCCATTTATTTATAGCTTTTCATTCACCCAAAGATCAAAACCAAACTGAACTCTAAAACTATAAACAATGGCCAAACACTATTCTAGGGGACCAAAAACATAAATGCAAGCCCAAGTCGGCAAGGAAAGCTGGTGAAACGTTGATTTTTACGTGAGTCGCGTTAAAACACTTTCTGGAAAACGCGTAAAGGACCGCCACTCGAGGCGGGGTGGTGGTTACAGGGACCGCCTCCCGATCGGGGGCAGCGGTCACGAGACCGCCGCCCATGCAGGGCGGCGGTTTCATCACTGAAGAGCAAAAGGCCAAGAAAAGAGGGGAAAAAGGAAAAACAAAGGACGCGGGGGCTAAGCGGGGCATGCGGGATGTTAACGCACACTCGGAGAGCTTTTCCGGATCTCGAACACCTTGCGAGGAGACCTGTATCATCATTGGGGCACTTGGTACACTTCGTTCCTAAGTGATCAAGATACCTTACAATTTTTGTACATACTGACTCCCCACCCGGCCTGGAATTTCAAATTATCTCGTGTCAAATCAAAATTAGTTGACGGTTTAGCTCTTTCATATGATTGTAAATTCTAGTAATTTTTATAGGTATGTCTATAATATGTTCATATATATATATATATATATATATATATATATATATATATATATATATATTATGTATTTATATAAACCACTTAAAAAATTTACTGATCTTTTAAAATTTCATCTGTCATTGTCTACAGCTTATAAATTTTTTCAATTGTAAAATACGGTTAAAATCACAAAAAATGGCCTATAGCCATCATTTCCAGCCTGCACCCATTGTTAAGTAGCTTTTGAAGATCCCGGGATACACACCGTAAAACACATGAATAATCTTGGCACTTGTTTTCAGCATTAAACTCACTCATCCAGGACATAAGCACGACTATGCATAATTTGGAGAGAGAATGGCAATTTGAATTGAAGAAGAGTGAATTGCTTTGGTTATTGTAGGCGGTAACCCTTGATCGGTGTCACAACAATGTCATATTCATAAAACATAACCGTAGTACCCCGATTTCCAATCCTCGAGCCGCACACCTATCAAATGACAAAGCATGAAATGACACATCCTAAGAACCTTTCTAGACCTGTCATTTTTCTTACATAATAATCCAAGCACATTGTTTAAGGTCCAGAGGGTGACAACCATGTGAATCCCAAGTTAACATTGTAATTTAGCAGTTTTGGTTATTTGCGCTTAAACAGCAGAACACTTCTAGAACCATGCTAAAATGGGAGCTTTAAAACGGGTTCCTTTTTGTTATAGCTGCAAGTGCCTCGACAGACATGTATGAAAAACCTGAAAGCATATGCAAGTCATGAAATGGTTGGTAGATTACGTATGGAATGGTGTTCTAGCTTGAAAGGCACAAATGGATCGATTTGCACCTATATATGTGTCTAAAGAAGGTTTGATTACCTTTGAGAGGAGAATAAAAGACAGAGATTGAGGTTGAGGAGGCACTCCATCCAGTGTATTATCTAGTTATATTGATTTTGCTCCCTCCATTTTTTATGCCCCCATCACGTGCACTATTACCCTCCCCACAATTTTCTCATGGTAGGTAGGTGGCAACTACCACTTAATTTTATTTCTACCCCTTAGCTTTTATTTCAAGTAAGTGGTGTGTTGATTTTAGACATTGGAGGTGCCCATCCTGCTATCTCACGTATGCCTCTACAAGATTTTTCTCTTTCACACTACCTGTGCATGAAACCTTGTGTTTTCATAGTCTCAACAATGTATTAGCCAGTATTAAGTTCTCATTTATTGGCGAAGATGATGATACCTGATGGATCTTCTCGCTTTTTTTTTTTGAGTAAAGATTCTTTAACAGCTGGGCTGAGTCATGAGTTGAAGGGTATTCAAGGAGCTTTCTAGCTTGGTGATTTCCTTACACCGGTGTGCCATGTCATTTTGCTAGTAATCGAGGGACTTCATCATAGTAGTCTTTGGAGACTTATGCTATGTTTTGATATGCTTAAGAAGGGGATACTCAAACCATCTCTGTTGAGTTATGCTATAATGGGTGTTTAATCACAAAGATCTAGTGCAACTTTTGAGAAAAGGAGTGAGATAGTTTGCAGGATGATTCAACTAAGTTTGTAGCTGATCCATTTTTCATCCACACAAGTTACGTGAACAGGGGTGTGCTTGGTACAATGTTACGCAGATTAGGGAAAACATTGCCTCTTTATTTTTAATTTGTTATCTTGTAGGAGGAATGGATCTGTCTATCATTTCCGATTATGGCTTCATTATGATTATGGTTTAGATGTTCTCCTAGAGCTCCCTCTCGGTCACAAATGATGAGAATGATATGGAAGGGAAATTATGTCTATTAGTTCCCAGAGAAGATATATTGAATTACCTATTGATGGATCAATTTCTGGTGGAGTCAATTTATTTGTTATCCAGTCAAAAGCCTCGAGACATGTGTTTAGTTGGGTCATAACCTTGTTGGTGATGCAAAGTGAGGAAGCGTGAGAAAGCCCGAAATAGTTACCAGAATGTCTGAAGTTGATGCGGTCATGTTGAATGCGGGGATCATGAATTTTGCGTAAAAAGGTATGGTTTTCTCCTTTTCGCTTGCACTAAATTCTGCTTTCATCATTTCTTGCATTTGGAAATTAAATGTTAATTATTAGGAAATGTAACTCCAACCAATGATAAAAACCTTACTTCATTTGGAACTGTCAAACATCAAAAAAATTATGACCCCTGAAAGTTATGCACATGGAGTGCCACACCAAAATATACCGCAAACTTGAAACTCCTTGCATGACCCTTGGTAACATGAGACACTATGTGGAAACTTAACCAAGTTGTTTGAACTTAATTAATGCCCTTGCATGTCGAATTTCTAAGCCCACTTAGCTTATCAGTCACTTGTAGTGACATGCTCTTTTTAGTAAAACGTGATCGGTTTTGACCTACGGTTACCGCTTAGTTCGAGTGAAAATGAAAACCATTTCCACCTATCCCTAGACTCCAATAATAGAATCGTAATCCATCTGCATTTCAATGAAAATACCTTCGAGACAAGTTTTGTGAGTAGGTTTTGGGGCCCACTGTCATTGAGTGATAAGAGTTGTCGCAATTATGATAACTAGCCCTAGAGTTTCCCTTATAACTTGAGCTTTTCTCTTCATAATAAACTTCCATCAAACACAATGAATTCTATGTATATGGGAGAGTACGTAGGAATCATCAAATTTTGTGTTCAAACTTCAAACAAGTGTTTTCAAGGCCCAATTTTTGATCACTTTAGATGTTTCAACCAGCTTGCACAAATATGCAACTTTAGCTAAACACACCTTCTAAGGGTTCTTGACTCCTAACTAACCGTGGAACCTTGTACATATCGTTTCCACACTTTATAGAGTATGAATTGATCAAATTATTGTATGAATGCTTTTTGGGAAATTATGATGTTTCTCTCTCTTCCCTTTTCTCTTTCTAGAAGTAACTATAATATTTTGACTAGTTCTAAAAATGTAAATGAGTTATAAATGTTCATGGGTTGGAAATGATATGAAAATTTGATAATATATGTGATTATGATATGATGAATAGAAAGGAAAATGAAATCCATACTTTCTCTCTCTTCCCCTTTCTCTCTCTAGAGATAATTATGAAAATATTGATTGGGTTTTGAAAATACAAATGGGTCAAAATGTATATGAGTTGAAATGAAATGAAAATTGGATACGGGATGTTATGGTGATTTGAAAAGAAAATGAATCCTATATTTTCTTCCTCCTTCCCTTACTCTTCTGTCTCTCTCCCCTTTCTCTATCTCTCTCTATTGTCTGTTCCAATTGTTTGAAATGATGGATGCGTGGAATTTATGCTTGAGTGTAGGGGATTTCCATACTCAGTCCTAGGACTAATGCAACGTTGGTTGCAGGTACTCCAAACAAGAGGAATTTTCTGGATGTGATATGTTGTAATTAATGAGTTATCATTGTAATGTTATATTCACCTTGCAATACATGTATTACCATAGAATAATGATATGTATTATTGTTCAAGAATTGTTCTTTGTATAATTTGAAAAGAGAATGCCAATGTGGCTATATTTTATAGTGTCGAATTGGATGTGAAGTTGTACTCAATGTTGTACCTATGTTATAAAGATATCAAACTAATCTTTTGCTATGTTAATTATTGGTTTATTTCCTTAACAACCACAATGTTAGGTAGAATCTCCTCTCATCAAAACTAACAAAAATAAAAGAATGAGCTATAATGCCTATTGTACTTCCTCCCATTTGAGTCTTTTTCCAGGGTATAAAACATTGATCATGTTAATAAAATACTCTGATCTCATTAATAATCTTCATGCTTCACACCTAAGACATCTTATTAAGGACCATTTCCTTGATATTTTATGATGTGGTGCTTATATGTTGTGAAACCTATCATATTGGGACGAGTGAGGTGATCATGTCTAGGTGTTACAAGTATCACCATATCCTAAATCAATTTAACCCTCTTGTGCGTAATTTCCCTTAGTACCCTAGTGGGTGGCCAAATCCTTGCAAGATAATTGGTGGTTATACCTACAATTGATCTCTTGTGAGATTTAAAATATGTGAGTGGAGACTACATTTTGAATTACTTGCGTATTTACTTAATAATTGAAATAGGTCCTTAGGAGGCTTTTGTAATGCATAAGTTTGTTTGGGATATCTCTCTTTCAATATACGCTTATACTTCCATGTCCAAGAGCATTGAAATGAGTTGTCTTGTGCGAGGTTGTACTCCTTGTAGTCTTAAATTCCTTAGTGTTATGTAAGTTTTATAGGAATTTCATTTGTTCCAAAATGATGTTAATACAGGACCAAAGTAACCACGTAAATGTAGTTAGTGAAAGGGTAAATAATATTAAACTAAGGAATGACCGCTACAAAAAAATAAGCCATTGAGCGATGTCAAAACCAATTAAAATGTCAAATGTGATCATAAAATGAATGTGATAAAGTAGAGATCCATGAATAATACAACCTAATAAATTGGAAAACCAAATATGATGCATGATCACATGCTTTGTATGCATGAATGTGGTTAAACAACGATGCTAATGAAATAACAAAATGTAGCCTTGAGATTAAGATACCTTTGGTTGTAGCCAAGGTCTTGTGAGTTAAGGAAATTGCACTCTAGTTGGACTTGTAAAAGTTAGTAGAACCCTTGGCGCATATAGGAATATATTAAACCTAGGATCACTCAAGAAGTAGAATTTATGGTCGAAACATGAAATTAACCCGTTGTTATTAGGAGTAAATCCTTAAGATGATAAAACAAATGTAGTTTGAAATGTGAAATTTGTCACTTGAATTCAAAGAAAAATCTCTATAATGGGAACACATGTGTAATGTACCCTTCCATGTGAAATATGATTGTAAAAATATGAATTCCTAATTGGAGCAACGGATCGTGAATCAAGAAAGGTACAATTTAATTAGTTAACCTACATGGTTGTAATAACTTGAAGTTGAAAAGAGTGTATTGTCAGTATCAAACAATGATATGAAATGAACTCGGGATAGGTTTTCTATTGATCTAGTAACCTTCCTTTTTCTTCTTGTGAATTTTCCTCCTTGTAATGAGAGCATTTTTCCAAACCAAGTAAACATTGACCTTTCTAACAAATCCTTAAGTCAAATATTAGAAGGTGCATGTGTGTATATACAATCAAGCTATATAAGCCTATTTCCATAAGAGAAACAAGCAAATTCTAAAGGAACCTCTATAGGTGAAATGTTAAACAAAAACATGCAGCCTAGTTGTAAAGGAATGAAGGGTCCCATGTTATAAGAATCTTTAGACAATTATAGTCAACTAAGCAATTTTTGAGAAACAAGCCTTTATCATAAGAATTGAATATTAGGAGACTCGTAGTTGTTTAAAATGAATTTATTTAATAAATGAACTATGGATAACTAATGGAATTGGAGAAAGGAACCAACCGTGTATTCTTCGTTAAAGACTAATGCGCTACAAAGTAAAGTAATTAAAGTTTGAAAAATAGGAAATTTTAAACCTTGTGTGTTTAATTCTATTGAAAACTATTAGGTCATTTAATGGAAACCTAAAGGTAATGAATATGTAAACCATGAAAAGGCCATATCGTGGAGTATGCCTATCATATGTTTCTTATTGTTATTGGGTCATTGTCCTAGTTTACGTCATTTGAGTATGACATTGATGTGTAACCTATGTTATCCTATTGTATGAGTGGGTTCATGTTTATGTAAGTGTGCTACGTGATGTTGAGTTTCTTTATTTGGATCCCATGTGGTGTTGTATAGCATCAATTGAAGTTAAAAAAATTATTTCAATAATTTTACTATTGTATTTTGGTGTTGAAAGTGTGGGTGTTATAATAACAATCCTAGACTTTTGTTAACCACCATACCAATGGGTAGGTTTTATTACAACTACAAAACAATGTGAAAGGATTTGGGATACCTTTGACGGTACTGAGAATGAATTGAACAACCCTCCCTATGAGAGCTCCGGGAGGAGCATTACTGCTTTCAATGGCACAAGAAGAAAAGTAATCCACGAAAGGAAAATGGTGTAACATAACGCATTCTCCATTGCAGTGTGCTCAAGATCAGAAGCTCCATTCTTTGAATGGTATGAGCATCAAATATAAATCTTGCATCCTCCCTCTGTATATTAGAGAAAACATCACATCAGACCTCTCATCTACAATGTTCTGTTCTAATAAATAGAGTACTTTTTAGTCATGTTTTTACTTGCAAATCAAGGAGAAGAGGAACGTGGGTGTCCGCCATTTTAGCCACGAGAGACACGCAAGCAATAGAGACCAGCTGAAACATCCAAGCCTTGCAGGTACCTTGCTGCAATGGCGCTCAGGAACTTATACTTCCCTTTTTACATACAATTCAAAGAAACAAAAACCCTTTTCCAACAAAAAGCACGGGCATTCAAAAAGACAAAAAAAGGCAACACTATCTTCCCAAGATTACTTCTTGGCAATTTATACATTGATAGGAACCGATCCGAGTAATTAACAACTAGGTAGCCCATCGGGGACCCAAAATTATAAAAGCAATGCACCTACACACATACATAGATATCCCGATATTATCCTAAAATAATCGGTATGATATTAGGCCAAACTAAACTATAGGTAATGAAATATTGAATTAGAAACAATGATTTTTTTTTTTGTTCTAATAAATAGAGTATTTTTAGTCATGTTTTTACTTGCAAGTCAAGGAGAAGAGGAATGCAGTGTCGCCATTTTAGTCGCGAGAGACACACAAGCAACAAAGACTAGTAGAAACATTCAAGCCTTACAGGTACCTTTTCTGATAATGGCACTCAGGAACTTATACTTCCCTTTTTTGACATGCAATTCAAAGAAACAACAAACCCTTTACCAATAAAGAGTGCAAGCATTCAAAACACAAAAAAGGCAGCACTATCTTCCCCATATTACTTACTAGCAATTTATACATCGATAGGAGCCTATCTAGCTAATTAACAGCCAGGTAGCCCATCAGGGACCAAAAATTATAAAAGTAATGCACCTACACACATACATAGATAGCCTGATATTAGCCTAAAATAATCGGTATGATATTAGGCCAAACTAAACTGTTGGTACATGAAATATTGAATTAGAAACAATGAATATTTGAAACAAGTAAACACACTTTGAAAGTATGATATGTGTACAAAGTCCAAACCAATTTCTCTTAACAACACAGAACATCTCCAGAGATAAACTATAATAATCTTAAACCAGAGATTAAACTGGTACCCAAATACAATTTCAATCCAACTAAAACTAAACACCTAGAGGATTTGGCATTGGAGTTGTTAGTGTAAGCATTGTTAACACAATGAGATCCCTTTCCACCACCGATTCAAGCTTTTGGTTTGACGAAAATCGTACATGGTATCGGGGCAGACAATTAAGTGTGTCGACTGGAGTAGTATCTTGGGATGGGTGACCTCCTGGGAAGTCTCGGTGTCGTTGTCTCGTAATGTTGTTGGACCTAATTAGGAGTATGCATGGTGGGCCCAAAGCTCACGTGGTTGCATCTGGCTCCATCGTGCGGGGGTGTGTTGGCTTAGCAGTTGGTTAACACTATGAGATCCCTCTCCACCACCAATTCGAGCTTTTGGTGTGACGACAAATCGTATAGGAGCCATTTTCAGGAAAATTGGACACGCAGTCAAAGCTAGGCGCCATGACTGCCTTTTAATCAAATCTTCACCATCGTTTTGTTTCCTTCCTCTATAGAAATAATTCGAAGACAAGGAAAAGGTCAATGAATTAAACGGGAGCAAAATTGGTCACAATCCCTCATAGAGAATGCAACTTACGGAGGGATTGAAGGGGCAAATGTTTCATGAAATGATTATTCTATCTTTCAAGCACGTCTCCCAATCAACGGTTGTTGTCAATCCCCTCTCCTCCACCGTCCGATCATTAGCTAAGGAAGCACAATCTGTGTGTTGTGATTTCATTGGGTGGTTGTGAACTCATTAATATCTGTTAGATTTCAACGAAATTGCAAGCAACAATCTCAGCCATCACTTTTCTGACATTTGTCATAACCCCCAAGTCTCATCTTAGTTGTAAATGCCTTACGGCGTAAATATTCTCTTTGTTTACCTTTTTTAAAAACTCCCCGAGGTTTTATCTATCTTTTAAAAGCATCGACCACTTAAATTCTTACCAACCTTTTTCCCTCTTTATTTAATTTCTGTTTTTCCCGCACTAGACTTATCATGGTTTGCATCAGCTATCTAATAATATTACTACCTCTTTCCTTACATAACCCACATAGGCTTATCACCATTACTCATACACCTATCAAATTGTATTAAACACATCCAAATCTACTTTTGAATATCATATGAACCTAGTCTCCTTTGAAGGAAAATTCCCCTATAGAGATTAGCTAATGACATACCATTATATTCTACGTAAGGAATATTCAGTCCTTATATCTCATTCATGTGCAAGCTATAAGAGTATTTAATTGTCTTCATTTGCGGGTCTACATCTATCTAGCTAGATGCGAGATCTTTTAGCACTGTCTTGGTAATAAACCATCTTTGGCATTATGAATCCATGTGACAGACATTAGAAACATTTATAAAAAGAAAGAACTAAAATTTAAAACACCATATATCTCATAAGGATAAAGTAAATATCCCAAAATCAAATCAATCGAATAAGGCGTGATCACCATCAATGGAATGCTCCAGATCTCTGGCTACCTCAGGATTTGATAAGTGCCGCATAGATCCAAGCGAGTGGGAAAAGGTGATGCAAATTTATTTATTGAAATGGATATCCAAATAATCTGTCACTGATTTCAAGGGGGATAAAAATAATAGAAATTTATGTTTTGATCCATACGCATGGAGTATGATGTGTAATCCTTGCGGTCGAGGAAGATAAGTGTGGAACAAAGGCTTTGAAAATTTCAAGAATAAAAGTTGGACCATTAGGTATACCAAATCTTTCAAGTGTTTAACATTGGTTTATTTTGTGTTTCATATATCCATCTTTAACTTTATCTACAAATCTCTCATAAAATGATAAAATCTATGTATTAAAAATTTAACCAATAGAAGATTATGATTAGTATTTTGATTGATTTTTGAATATCATATATTTAACAAGAGTCACAATGTGATTAGTCCCTTCCTTAGCTGAAAAGTCTCTTTAAGAATATGTAATGTTTAGCATAGGAGCAGAAAAGAAATGGGATGACATGTAACATAATTGAGTTGTTTTCTTAATAGAATTTTACAAATATCCGCTTCTAACTATATGGTTAAAATAGAAATTACAATTGCAAAGATTCAGAATCACTGATTACCGCAACAAGGGGCAAATTGAGTTTACTTGGACTATTTTCTCCAAAGAGAAAGTAACCCCCAATCTATAATCAAATTTCAAAACACTTGAATAATTAATATGAGAACTAAAGATATGAAATAGCAAACAACAAAACACTTGAATAATTAATGTGTTGGTGTAATTGGAGTGTTGAAACATGAATGAAATGCATTGAACATTTGAAATTGTATTAGAGGCTAAGTATATTACTTAGTAAAAAGCGTGTGATTGGAAAGCACAAAGAATAAGTATACATATAAAGAAAAATATACTACATATGTAAGTAAACATAATCCATATATTTATAATCTTTGCTATCGCCTTTGATTTTTTAGAATTTGTGCTTAATAACATCGGTGCGTGAACTTGGAAAGGGGTATTTTTTCATTGTTGCTTGAAATCTCAATATTTACGCTTGAGTGTTGGTGATATTACAACCGGTAGTAGGTCGGTGCATACGGCGTTTGTTTTGTAAGAAGAAACTTGTAGCTTTGATTCCTACCGGTGCAAAATATATTGACTCTTGGATAATGGAAATAGAATTACATTTTTAAAAAGTCAATTGCAATAACATTATACAAAGAAAACTTTTTGTGAGATTTCATATTCACGACTTAAGCTATTATCAACCGGAATTCCAATTGACAAGAAGTAAGCATTAAGCACAAGCAAATGACACAACGTTGGACTCGAGCTTTCACCAAGTTTCCCATGATGTCACATATATCAAGGTTTCTCTAGGCCATTAGAGAGCAAGGAAAATGATATCGATTTTGAAAAATGAAAAATAATGGATGTTTACGAAAATGAATATAGATTAATATGAAATTATTAAAGAAACCAAATAGAAATATGATCAAGTGCAGATAGTTCATAACATAGTTCTACTACCAAATAGCAGTATGTCGGTCTAGATAAACATGAGAAGCATGCAAATATTTTTTATATATTTATGTTGTGTGTAACTTTGTATCCATATTTATACATTTCTATAAATAACTTTGGATCGTTATCAAAATGGAACGTAATTATATAAATATTTATTTAAAACTTTTTGTCATGCAACATATTTTAACTATAACATGTCATTAGTTTACACCATAACCTTATTACAAATGGAATATCATTTTCCCCTGTCATTCCTCAATTTTATAGATTTATTCGCCAAAATTAGGGTAAAGGTGTAATCCAGATTCATGATTTTACCTATATGTTTATCACAATATAATGATGAACAATCCATTTACATATAAATTAAAACATAAATGATCCAACTTGATTAATTTCTTTCTCTCGACACAAAAAAATTAAAATTAAAAGTGCACTTGTATTAATAATAACATATAAATACAACATTAATCTTACAAAAAAAAAGGTTAAAGTCAAGGAACCATGGTGTCAAAAATTCCCTTATTTATTCTAGAACTAGGTTCCCTCATTTATAATCTTTTAAAAGTCTTCCTTTGAAAACAATTGTACAATAAAAAAATCCTTTGGCGAAAAGATGGGCATTACAGAAAGCTTAGTCCAATTTGTAAAGAGATTGATATAATTCTATAGAGTGAGCTCAAAACCAATTGGATGTGTAAATTACAACATATTATCAATAGTATTAACACATTTCTTAAATTATCTCACTTGCAATTGTTATGGTAGGAACCTCATATATTTTATCAACCATATATGAACTTATTCAAAGATAGAAAATGTATTACACTTCTTTGTTTGCCGGTAGGTGTCCACCTTTGAAGATGGCTTGGCTGGAAAGTGTCAAATTCCAGTGGCTCCAATATTTGTTGTCTTAACTTTAATGCAAGTTGTCAGATTTTAGATATTTTCCTACCATCTTAGATATTTATTATGGTAGATATCCACAAATTTTAGATATTTCCTATAATAATATCTAACAATTTGATTGTATCTACTTTTTGGACTGTATATCGTGTGCCAAAGGAAATATTAAATCTGCTCTCTTTACGAACGTTGTGATTAAATTTTTTTGTCCATTAAAAAGGATGACAAGTTGTTAAGGTTAGAAAATGTTTCTAATATGACACAGTTGTAGGCAATACGATTCACTATTACCCATGAATTGCAATTGAAAAGGATGGAAGAAGGGATCTTGTCACAGCTGGTAAAGATGTGACCGCTCATGTGACTGGGGGCCTATTTCTTCGACAAAAGTGTTTATAGTTGTTTTGCAGTGTACCGTTAGCTGGTTGGCATTTGTTCGTCACACCAAGTAATAATGAGGAGCGTAGGCCAACTCAAAGATAGAGTGAACTATTTGGCTTCCTTATCAGTTGGCTAATCTACAAAAATATCATTTGAAAGGAATGTTGTTATGCAGTAATGACAATGATCTGTAATGTTTACGAAAGGCCAAAACAGATTAAAGGCTATTTGGATGCTTTGCCAGCAAGTTAGCACATGTTAACCCATGCAAATCAATTTAAATTGGAACATTCTGCAATATTCTATGCACCCAATAAAAGGCTAATTGGGTTTGCAGTGTCAACTTGGATATGTTGTATGGAAAATCTCAGGGCACTCAACTTGGACTATTGTGATTGTAGTAATTATCCGGAATTACAAACATTGCCAAATTCAATGAGTTGGAACTTTTATGGTGATCAAATTTGTAAAGAGTTGCCAAAGGCGTTTGGAAATTCAGGAGGATTTTCAAAGCTCCTGGGGAGAACTGCATCAGAACTGGAGTGCCCGTGGGAACAACCAAAACCATTCTCCCATCGATATATTGGTGATTATTGAAATATTGATTTTTGTGATTATTGAAATATTTTGGTGATGTGCAATCAGATAAAATGGACAACATGTGGTGACAATATTGAAATAGAGGGGAAAATATACTAGCTTAACCAAGGCCACTGACACACCCCCTCTGAGCACACCATCAACGGTAGAAGGTATTGTTCTAAAAAGTAAAACTTTTATATTTGTGATAAGTGCACCTCGAATATTTGCCAATAAAACAAAAAAACAAATCTGAATATAACACACAGTACGAATATTTGTGATACAGGGCTACTACAAATTTGGGGCGTAAACAATACAAATTTCCATGCTCCATTAGCCCCACTGCATATTTACATCTCTCCCGACATAACTTGCTGACTCATGTGCAATTTCTAGTTATATCTATAAATGAAATAGGTTTGGAGGCAATAAACCCCAATAAATCATTTATTCTTCCTTTAGTTTTTCTATCTTTACCATTACCCCTATGTTCCCACCACCATCTGTGACCTTCGTCGATACATTTTAGTTGAAAACCCTAGTTACCATTAGTGTTTGCAATTCTTAAAAATACCAAAGCTACTTTTTAAGTTCTAGTTACAAAGACACTAAAATAAATATCCCAAACTATTGGAGACTAAGAAGATAATTCAAAGTTTTTATTAATTTATAGATTTTTTTATAAACTAACATAGATAAATATGCAAGGATTTTCATATCTCAGTATAGTAAAAAGATGATTTTCTCGTGACATTGTTTCAATTTCAAAAATAAAATCTTCAACAATAATTGAACCTTATGTACCTACTATTCTATTCCAATTAAAATATGGTCTTAAAAATGTACCTTAAACCTCTCTTCAATTAATTAAAAAAACTCTCTTCATAAAAATCACTTCATATGTTTTATTTTATTACACTAGATGAGTAGGCTATCAACAATTCAACGAGTCTCGCATTAAGAAGAGATTAAGTCTTAAAGTGATATTTAAATTTAATGATTTTTTTATCATCAAATTTTTAAGTTTAATATTAAAATAATTATATAAATATTTAATATTAATTGAGTCATTTATTGATATCATTATATAGCAATATCAATATTATCCATATACATAAAAAGATACTATAATATAAATGTAAATAAAATTAAATGTAATATATTTGTGAGCTCATATAATTTTATTAGTATTGTTACTCATTCTTTAATGTAGTTCCAAATTATATATAGGTATATAATTTTTTTAAAAAAATTATGAACTCTTTTTACGCCGAAGGCGTTCCCCTATGGGAAAGGCACTTGTGGACGTTTCGTGATTGTGTTAAATTTGACGGTTTGTGGCCCGTATGGACGTTTTCATGTTTTCCGAGTGGAATTCCAATGGTTTTGATGGCGTTGTCGGTGTGGCCGAGGAGGATGCGGACAATAAACAGGGTCGACTGAAGGAGGCACTGCTTATGCTGCTTAATACACGCCGATAGGGCGGAGTGAGTTCAAGAATGGAGAAAGGGATAGGGTGGCGAAGAATGGAAAGATTGGGAATGTGTAGAGTTATTATACACATGTTGCACTTGTCGGGGTTTTATATCAACAAAGTCAATGCAACGGAGTGCGTGTTGTTTTCGCATCCTGAGGCAGACGAGACCATTATCGGTGATACAATTTTTTTCCATAGAGATGTATCACCAATCCATTATAGGAGACATTGAAATGTAATTAGAAATTGTGCTTTGCTTAGACAAAAGAAATTTGTTCAGCACAAAATTGATCAGGAAGTTGAAGTTCTGGTAGTAAGTGGCATGAATGAAGGAAATTATCAATATCCTTCACACTGTCACACCCTAGTGTAGTTTCTCCTTGAGAGGCATGAGTATGAGCAAGAGGTGAAGTGGCAAAAAGAAAATGTAGTGCCCACTTCCCTTTGACACCTTTTGATGTTGATCATGACACTGTCGGCTATATTATGGACATTATTATAGTTTTGATTTAGTATGATGTTAGATATTTGATCATGGATTATTGTTGACTTTGATTCTTATATGATGCATGATGATTATTAGAGACTCTTTATATGTTTATGATGTTATACTGTTCGACATGGTTATACAATAGATGTTGTTCGGACTTGTGATATTTGGATATTGTGAGTAGCCCTAGAAATGGAAAATTATTGGATGATGATATAGTTGTTGATAAAACTATAAATGATATTGTTAGATTGCTTTGATGTTGTTGTGATTCATATATCTAGATGATTTTAGAATTTAATTATATTTATATTATTTTGGACGTTCTAATATGGCCACGAGGCCGAAGGAGGTATTTGTGTTTTGCAGGTTAAAATATCACAACAAACATCGGGGGATTGGAGACCAACCACATTGGAATTCTAGATGAATTCAACAAGGTCACCATGGCAACTAGTTTTGTTTGTGTGTGTGTTTGTTAGTGTTAGGGATTCCCATGGGGGGGTCACCTTTAAATGTGACCAAGGGATTTTATGTATTTCTTTTATTTTTGGTCCCTTTTTGTTTAATTTTTGCATGTGTTTTATGTGGTGCACTTACCCCTTTCATTATTTATTTTAATGGTGTGTAAATATTGTGAGTAATCATATTGTTTAGTTAATTAATTAAAAGATGTCATAAGAATGTAATTAATAGAGTTGTTGGCCATGTTTTAAAGTGTTGTAAAAATGTGTAAGTTAACTTTTGAGTGTGAAACACTCCACCTTCTTGGAAATTCGAATTTGTCCTTGGAGGCTGATTTTGGAGGCTTGTGGGACAAGTTAAATTTGTCTCATGCCTCTTAAATTTACATACCAACCTTGTCTATGGTTGGAGGGTTAAATTTAGACTTTTATAATGTATTTTGGGAAGATAAATTGTAGGTTTTAATTGCACTTTTCTTACATGATTTAATTTCAGTCCTTTAAAGTGTGGGTTGGATTTGACTGTATAACTAAACTGTCATATTATTCACCCACCTATTTATTATGCATTAGAGAATGAAGTTGACTTTGTGTTTGGGGTTGAGGATGTGTGATGTGGCATCCTACATGGATCCACCTCATCCTCTTCTCTTCCCTCCTCTATAAAATTTGAATTCCTTGTCTTGTTTTGGGTTGCTTCACTTTTGGGAGACTTCTTTTGGCCGAATTTTCTTGCTTGTGTTAGGAGCTCTTGATTGAATTTTTTTGAAATATTGTTGCATGCTTGTGTTGGGTTGATTTTTGGATTTCTTGCATTGGAAGGAGCTTGTTGTTTTGAACTTGGAACAAACTCCATCATGGAGAGGTAAGAGCTTGGCTCTTGGAAATACTCTTCTTTTCCCTTTTATGAATATGTAAATGTTGGTATGTTTGTTTTTGTTGTGGGTGGTGGGTAGATGGCCTACGAATGGTGTAGGAGAAGACTATGGGGTTATTGTGTGGGAGGCACAAGTGGTTTTAGGGAGGTATAAGGGTGGAGGGATTTGGGAATTTGGGTTCCACCTTACAAAGAAATAGCTTGCATTTCTTTACTCATTATGGGGTGCCATAAGAGGTTGGGGAGATATAAGAAAATGTGAGGAATAAGGAGCATGACAAAATTTGAAATGATATTCATATATTTATATTTTTGGTGGATTGTACTTAGGTGGGTATCTTCTCGGTGGTGATACCCATTTTCCCCTTGGGAGGCATAAGCAACATCCCCCATAGTTCTTGCTCCTTTGGCTTGCATGGTGAAGCCTAAGTTTTGTATGATGTCTTTCATGTGGTTGTAAAATTGTTGTTTTGTTTTGGACTATGTTTTTAATTTGAAATGTGCATGTTGAAAGATTGCATTGTGATGTGGAAGCATGTTGTTGCCATGGGTTGAAATACATTTCTTATTGCATTGTGGTTGGGGCTCGGGGGCCAATGAAGAAGGATGGATTCTCCTTTCATTGGATGTCTTGGTTGGGTGGAGAGCATTGCCTTTCCCTGCCTTTGTTGTGATCAAAATTGGAAGAATGAGAAGAATGTATGTTGTTGTTCTGGAGCTAAGGAAAGACAATTTGATAGTCCCTTGTGAAATAAAATTTCATTGTAACCTTCCCACTTGAAGTGGATGATCTTGTAAATGTTGTAATGGAAAGATGTTGTACTAATTGCAAGTGGAAATTAGAAATGTAAAAGAGTTATACTCTGTATTCTATTTAGGAAGAATGTGAAAGAATGATATGTGTTTGGTATACTACATTTTGTAATCAAATGGAAAGGAAGTTGTAAGAGTTCATTTGAATTAATGGAAATGGTTTTTTTGTCCATATGATGTTATTCCATTGGAAGTATATGTTTTGCATACTCTATGAAATCTCTGTTTGAAAAATGGTAAAGTGGAATATGTGAAAAGAAAATGTATTATTCTGCCCTGTGTCAATAAATGATTTTGGAAGGAATAAAAGAAATAAGTTGTAAAGTTTTCATTGGAACCAAAAAATGAATGTAATGCTTTTCTCAAATTTCATTGTAGTATTGAATCTGATCATTTCAATGTATTGGAATCTCTGTTTGAAAGGAAGAAATGTGTGTGAGAAAAATACAGTATTTTGTCTTTTGGAAATGTGTAAAATTGGAAATCAGAATTGCATTTTGGTCTTGAATGGTTTGTTTTGAATCAACTAAAATGTGTTAGATTGGAATTGGAATGAATTTTAATACTTAGAAGATGAAAATGGCAAATAGACCCTTTAAAATTTGATCCCTATTATTGGAAACTTCAAACTGGCAATTATCTAAACCAAAAATGCACAGTTTGAACCTACAAGCAAGAAATAACAATGAAACATTAAAATTGAACATGCTAGGGTATAAACGAGTTCAAATTGACTAAAAACTTAAGGAAATATTTCAAAACTTAGCAAAATCGGCTCAAACCGTTTTACAGTCATTTTCTATCAAGAAACGGAAATGTTCAAATTGCAAATCAATTAGACAAATTGAACCTTGAATCCTTCCTTAAATCCATTTAGGAACAATCCTCCATGTCTATTTGACATGTTGAGAGAGGAAGAAGATCAAATTGAACAAATCTAACAAGTTAAAATTTACCAGTTCACACTATAAAATCCTATAGGACATTTTCTTAAAATTGAACCCTTAAACATTATCAAAACCAAACGCTATTGAGCTCGTAAAGAGAACGTTGAGATATTTCCATAAAGTCCTCATTTTCCCAAAACCGAGCTCTCTATCAAAAGTTATGGCCTTCTGAAGTTTTCTTCACTTGGCGTTAAAATTTGGGGAAAATTTTCCTTGGCAGGCTCACGGCCTGGATTTTTCCCTTGGGACTTAGGAAAAACTTTTGTGAAAATTTTCAAAAGTTTCCCCTCCGGCCCATAGCCAATCAGAGGCTGCCACGTGGCACCATGAGGTGCCAGTGGTGGGACAGATCCTCTTTTAACTTAGCACTTTCGGAAAAATTTGGGAAAATTTGTCAAATTTTCCCCACCGCCCGCAACCATTAGGTGATGCCACATGGTGTCACGAGGCATCGGCGGAGGAACGGGTCCCTTTTTATCTTTTACAACTTGGAAATTTTTGAAATTTTTTCCAAAATTCCCCTGCTGCCCCGCCGGCCCGTAGCCAATCAGGGGCTGCCACGTGGCATCACGAGGTGTCGCAGAGGTGCGGGTCTATGTACCCTCTTAGCCCTTCGGAGGGTGTTAAGTCAATTTTCTCCCCACCGCCCCACCTTCCCCACGTTAGCTTAGGAGATGCCACGTGTCCTTGTGGACTCGGGGGCACGGCACAAAGTGACTTTTCACCCGCACAGAGAAATTGTAAAATGTCTCGCCCACTCCGCCTTTCCCGTTTTCCCGTGCTGCCTTAGGGAGTGCCACGTGTCCTTTGTGGACCCATGGGAGTGCGGGCGCAAATGTGATTTTTCCCCACATGGGAAAATTTTTACAAAAGTCTCCCCGCAGCCCGCCAACCCACCCTTTGGGAAAATTTTCACCCCTGGGCCCGTAGGCCCGCTCTTGGGGAAAATTTTCACCCCAAGGCCCGCCGGCCCATAACTTGAAAAATATAAGGAGTTAGGAGGACTTCTTTATATCACTGGAAAGGTGAGGAAATTTCCTATCCAATGGGAGTAATTTAGGAAAAAATGAATGTGTTAAGGGTGAGAAAAATCTATTTGAAACTTTAAGCCTACTAGAGAGTGTGTATGGTGAGGAATTTCCCTCTGAACCTAATTAAAACTTCTAACCCTAAATTTTGGACCTTGTGACCTCTAATAATTATTAATAAAAGAAAATTATACTCTAGTAGATTAGAATTGTTCTAGAACCTATTAGTGATAACTGTTGTCTTGTAACATGGTTGTAGATTCCCTTAATAAAAACAATTATTCCATAATTTTCCTAACTAATCCTAGGTTATTATTGGGTCTCAAGTGGGTTGTTTTAATGGGCGTTACAGAAAATGTATGTGTGGATATCCCCCACAAGCCATATTCCCTTCTCTACTCCACTTGGAGTGTATGCAACCCAAACCATTTTCTACTGACAATTGTTTCTCCTTAGAGTGTTGGTGGTTTTGCCTCAGAGGTGACAACTACATTTGGTTCATCCTACCTGAGTGGTGGTCTGGTGTTAGACTATGAGAAGGTGACTGAGGTTCCAACCCTTTTGCTTGCTCTATTTTGATGTATCAGAGCCTATAGACATGGTCATCTCCTCAGCAAGGTGTGGGTTTTGCACCTAAGGTAGTTGTTGAGCTAGATCACATTGTGGCAGGCCAATTGTTTGTAGGGTGCGTTAGTGAAGTAAAAGTCCCCAAATAATTTTCTTATCTGATTTTTCACATATAGCTCGGGAAACTTCAAAATGCAACCAAAAATACCCATGTTATTGATTTTACGGGAGAAGCATTGAGGAAGTGCTCATTAATGAGGAATGTTTTCTCCCTGATGGCTCATGTATCGCTTCAACACCTACTAACTAAGCCTCTTGGAGCTCAACGCCTGGATAGTTGATCAATGCCTGCAATCTTGTATAACTGGTGAAATCAAAATATTCCTCTTTGCAAATGGTAATTTTATTTTTATGGTATTTTATATTTCATTTAATTGTATGAGCTCTATATTTCTCTGCAATTATAGGTTGTGTTTTATTTTATAATTTTTATGATTTGAAATTTTTTTGGTATCACCAATCAAACATATTTGTGGGAACTGGTCTTATTGATCTATATGTCAACTATGGTGAAATACATAATGTTCTTGAAGTGTTTGATAAAATGCATGAAAGTGACATAGTCTTATGGACTTCCCTGATAGTGTGGTGTTCTCAGAATGGGTAGAGTGAGGAGGTTCTGATGATATTTATTGAGATGCAACGAGTGGCAGCGAACCCTGACCAATTCACCTTTGCAGGTATTTTCTATGCATGTGCTACCCTCCATACTTTGGAACAAGGAAAGAAAACCCATACCCACTTAACAAAAATGGGATGTGTCCTCGATGTCTATGTTGGAAGTGCCCTTATTGACATGTATGTCAAATGTAGGAGTATCGAAGATGCTTGGACAGTTTTTGATGAAATGTCAGACCGAAATGAGGTCTCCTGGAATACATTGATTGTTGGGTATGTGCAGCTTGGTTATAGTGAATTGGCCTTGAAACTATTCTGTAAAATGCAGGAGGCAGGAGTGAAGCCAAATCAAGTTACTCTCACAAGCATTCTTTGAGCCTATAATAGTCTAGCAATTTTGTAACACGGTATGCAGTTGTATGCTTATATCAAAGATTTCTCAATGAGAAATTGTTGTACGGGATTTGAATTGTTTCCATCATTTTCAAAATGGACTTTGCTCTTGTGGGGATTTTTGGTGATGCCATGAAAGATTCTAAAGTTTCAACTATCTAACTTTACTTATTGAATCTACTTTTTCAAGAAGACGATGCTTAGGCTATTGTTTTACGACAAGGAATTTATTCTAGCTATGCATCAAAATTATATCTTGGAGGTGAGTAACCAAATGTTTTATGGGTAAGTGCACCAAGTTGGGGGCCAAAAGGGGGTCTTAAGTGGACACATTTTTCTATAAAAAAACTTCAACTTGTACGAGTTTTTCGAAATAGTTACACTCAAAATTGGAAGATATTGTAGAAATATGAATCGTAGCATTTTGAGTCTAGTTTCTAAGCTACTAAATTTTATTGAAAACGGATAAGTTTAAGTGGTTCAAACAACTAAAATACCAACAGATGCTCTTGTTTTTGTTAAAAAAACATAATAGAGTGACTTTCATGCCCCCACCATTTTTTGAGCACCATTTAGTATTTTTGAAAACCCTTTGGTAGAAAGATAGCTAGGAGCATCTAGTTTGGGCTCCATTTTTTTAGATTTTTTTAGAGAATATTTTTTTATTTATGATTTTTCTAGTACATAAATTTTATGTTTTGAAAAATAATGGAGCTCCGAATGCTTCCCCCTAACTACCTCAAAAAATATCGAAAATTATATTATGTTTTGAATGTGTATAGAATTATGCCTAGTTTGGGCTAGTATAAAAATTTTAATTTCGATCACCCAAAAAAAAAAGATACGCTATGAAAGATAGACATATTTACCCTTGAAAAATAGCTATAAAAAGGCATAGTTAGAAAATAAATAATATGGAAACCTTATATTAGTCTAAAAAATTTGAAAAATTGTATTTTTAGAAAGAAGAGACTCTGATCTACATCGTGGTATAATTTTTTAAAAATGGATCGATTGTTTTATTTTGATTTATCATAGAGGAAGTGTCATTTTTACATTTTCTTGTAAAAACTCGTTGTTTGTTGTGTTTGTGTAGGTCCATGCCTCAAGCTTGGGGATCCAAACCGGATCCCAAGCCTTGAGGCATGGCTTGGGAAAAGAGAAAATGTAAAACGCGTATGTGTTATGTAACGCGTACGTGTTTTTCTTTGTTTTATATATTGTGGCCCCCCAATGTCCCTTTCATCTCTTTCACAGGAATTCTTGCAAACATTATGTTTTGTCTGCAATATTCTCTACATTCTTGCATGATTTTTTAGTATTTCATTTTGTCCCCTACCCCACTAGTTGATTTTTATAATCATGGGCAATAAACATCGAGCTAAGGACAAGAGGAAAGTCAAGAATAAGACACTAGAGCAATTGGAAGAGAAGAGAATAAAGAAATTGAAGAGAATGCAAAAACTTCGAGCAGGTAAGGTACATCTGCTATATCAAATGTAGCTAATGTATTAGAAAATTGGGATGAAATACATAATGAAAATGTAGAGAATAATGATTTTGCAATGAATAATGATATTGAATTGAATGATAATGTTGGTATGGATGAAGAAATTGATATGAATCCAATTGTTGAACCCTTACCTGAGAATCCAAATGTTAACCCCGAAATTTGTATGAAAACATTGAATGAAGAAAGTAACCTTGTAAACAAATCTTCACCTCTAATAACACATCCTTTCATTTCAAGAAGAAAACCAATTCACTTAATTGAAACTCGATGAAAACATTATAAAATCAATGCCTAACAAAATGTCTAAAGAAATGCGAGAAGAAATGATCCAAAAATATAACCGATTATTACTACCTGATCTTAGACCCTTATAGGCTTTAATTATTTTCCGATAATTTACTCCTTTTAAGTAATCAATTTAAAATCATGCAAGACAATAATGACAATTGCACACAGATTGATTACGGAGTTCGGCAATTGCCTACGTCTCCGGGTTCGTGATCGAACCGTTCCACTAGTCAAAACTTGTAAGTTACAATAGTACTTTCACAAGAAAACCTAATGGAATTTTACTTGCCTACCAGTACACTAGTTCTTCGGATGACAAGGGTGAAAAATAGCACCCGACTTCCACCTTCCTGGCGTACAATCTCCTTCGGCTGTGATCGGCCTTCCCGACGCAAATAATGCGAAGCTAGCACTCCGGTCGACAATCCAGGATTTGCAAGTACTTGGTGTGGCGCTATGGGCCAACTAGGTAGTTTGAATAACTCCTAGCCACAAATATTTCATTTATTATTGCCTAACAAATAATAGGTCAATAACAATAAAAATATACAATGCCTAAATAGTTTAGGTCTTCACACAACAATTTCTCATTCTCCTCTTGGCTCGGACTTCGCCTCCAGCGCTCTAGGAATGAGCTTCTCTCCGAGTTTGTGTGTGATGTGTGTGTCCACAACAAGCTTAACAAATAATAAGCTCGTGTTGTGTGTCCTGTTACAATGAAATAGGTACCCTATTTATACATTTTTAGGGTCCTCAAATATTGCAATACATATTATCCATAGGCTAATATTAGCCTTCACCCGTACATGAAAAATGGGATTAAATCCCAAGTTGGGCGGATGTAATTTTAAATGGATTAAAATCCATAAGGAGCGGCATGCATTTTTAATGGGATTAATACCCATTTTAGCCGCATTTGAATATTTTAATGGGTTAGAACCCAAGTTTGGCGCGGCTGCATGTGTTAAGGGATAAAAATCCCATGTGGAGAAGAGGGCGGTTTTATATGCTAAAGTGGGTATTCAACCCACATTTGACCGCCTTTATTATTTGGGTAAGGTTTATCTTACCTACTCCATCCTTCACGTGGGACAGTCCACGCATGGGCCCCCTTACCACCGCTCCAATTTCCTTCTTCCACGTGGCAAGGCTTAATGCCTCCCAAACAACTCAAAACATATGCATGTTTTAATACTAATGTATACACATTTATATATACATGTGGCGTTTGAAAAGTGGCCTTTACCAAAATAATATTATTTCGACCCATATAATGTGGCCTAGAAATAATCCTGTAGTCCACTTGTCGTCTCCCGATAGGAAAATCGAGCGAATTCGACGAGTGTTGGCAAGCCATGTGTCACAGTGCGATTGGTCCAAATATTGACTAGTTGACCATAGTTGACTTTCCCGTTGACCGAACTTTGACCGAACATATCTAGAGCTCCCGATGTCCGTTTTGTCACGTTCTCACATTCGTTGGAAAGCTCTCGAGATGATCTTCTACATTGACACCATTTAGAGATGTTTAGGGAACTTTCAGAAATGATCCCCGATCAAGAAAAGCTAGTGGAATTTGGGATAATTACTTTGAGAATTTAAATGACACACAAAGATGTCAATTATTTGTTTCATTGATGAAATTAATTAAGATGAGACCTATAATGAAGACCCTGGGGTTAATAACATCTAATGTTGTTGATCAAAATGCATCAATTGTTGAAAACATACATAAAGCATACCAAACTATAGGTGGCAAAAGACGCACCAAAGATAGTAATGCTACACGACGTGCACTAACTAATTGTATAGTAAGTGATAAAATAGTTAATAAATGCTTGATTAGAAAAACAAGCAGTGCTTTGAAGCTAAACAGAAAAACACTAATGAAAGCAATAGAGAGATGTAAACGTCTTGAGTTAGTCAATAACACTGACTATTAGGATTTCTCTAGTAGACTTCCACAAAAAGACAAGAATACATATGATATTCTAAAAGAATTAATTGTAAAATTTTAGAATGAGAACACAAGGGTGTCGTCTTTGAATAGAAGAGATACAATTAAAAGAAGAATAGGTTATCATAATCGTGAATCGTGTGTAAAACATTTCCTAGATAGGACTCAAATAGAATTGTTCTCTAAGTTTAAAAAAGAAATTACACAAATTAACATTAGCCAAAGATTATTTGAAATGAAAAAACACTTTTATGTGAAAATCAATCACTCACGTACCACTTGTTGTTGTAGGCATCATGTTGAATTTTCAATGCATTATGATGTTTTTTTGTCAAATACGTAGTGTTTTGCATACTGACATCATGTTGTAGGAGTGTGGAATAAATGTCCCACAAAAATCTTCAAGGGAATTTATTCCAACAATATTTTGTGAAAAATCAACAAGACAATTTTTTTATAACAAAGCATGTTTGGATGGAACATGCAATGTATGTGGTGGCTTGCCAAATCTAAAAATTTGTATCCACGAGGAGAGTACATATTCAATAGGAAAAGAATTGGTTGATTTCACCAAATATAAATCAGTGGCATATCAATTAAAATATGGAAAAGAATCTAAGAGGTGTGATTTTGTTAGAAAACAATTACTTGTATCAGAATATATGGTCAAATTCAGAGAGGAAATTTTTATGAGTATGCAAGGCACACACATAGAGCTCGATGGTTAGATGAACAATTCAAGTTAAGAAAGGACACATTCCCTCTTGGTATTATTTTTTCAAAGAGTTGACTTAATAGAGAATTACACATCATAGCCACAAATGGAGGTTCAATCTCAATATTATAACTCAGTGCATGTTTCTATTTTTGTGCATATAACATTCATGCACTCTCCTGAAAGCACTGAGCAAGATCAAAAAATATTAAGAGAGTATCATTTCCACATTAGTGATGATCGGACACATTCTACGAGAATATGTACAAGGGTGTTTCCAGTGTTTTATGTGAACTTGAATGAGAGGAACATTAGTTTTGATCAACATTACATTTGGTCAGACAACTGCACATCACAATTCAAGAATGCATAGATGTTTTATTGGCTAAGCAGGATGCACAAAGAAACAAATGTACAACATATCTGGAGTTTTACCGAGACAGGGCATGGAAAAGAAAGCGTGATGGTGCGGGAGCATGTGTGAAAAGAGCACTTGCAAGAGAAGTGTGTTAAAGTTCAAGGATGGTGCTAAATTTAAAGATGCAAAAAAACATTGTTGATTTGTGTGTCAAGAATATGGGCCATGAATCTCAAGAGAGATCAACGGTTCGTAGATATTTTTGTTGATAGAGGAACAACATCTGGAAAAATTTGAAAATTGTATCACAGTTGCAGGATCAAGTGATATGCACTCATTCCGTAGTTTAGATGCAAATGCTTGGACTATTTATACTAGGTGCATAACATGTTTTGGTATATCATGCATTGATTTTGTGTGGAATGAATGTGAGTCACAATAGTGGGTCGATAAATGAATTATAGACCTCTAATTCCACTCGACACACATCAAATTCCACAAGCATTACAACTTGCAAGGTCTTCAGATCAAATGAAAACATCACCTAACTTTGACAAAGTCTCTAATTTAGTGCAACAATGTACATACATATATGTACATGCCATGTTTTAGATTTATAAATTGTTAAATGGTCAACTCTTAATGTATTTATAAATTGACTAAATAGTTTTACTTTGTGATACATAGGGCACGTTTTTACAATTATTGTGATGGAATTTAACGAAGAGGGAAATGTACTACTTCTTATTTCATTATGTAGAGGGGATAAAAAAATTGACTTCCACAGGTCATTGATGGTGAAGACCTTGAGTATCCCACTAGATCGGTGTTAGTCACTTTGGAACTTGCCTTCGACAATATCCTATCAAAAAATCAAACATTTGGTTGTTTAAAGACTATGAATTACATTAGAAGATACTTCACTATTCACATTTGGTCCTTGCAAAAATATTAAATTGATCAACTATCGAGGCTCTACCATTAACCAAAAATTTGTGGAAGGTTCGTGAATCATATCATGAAGCTATTCTTGCTACTATCAAGAATAGAGTTGATCCTTATGGTTCATTGGATTGAATTTGCAAAGGTATGTTCTTCATGAAGTTAATTTGAATATTTACTTAAATAATTTTGTTTAAATTTTCTATGTTATAAAATTTTATTTAATTGCTTACTAACATGTTTATGTAGGTTAGTGGTGCCAAACAAGCTTCCACCTTCACGTGGTTGGCTTTTCAAGAGAGAATTTACTATTCTCGAAGCCAAGTGAAGCTAAGAGAAATCAAATATTAGAAAGGAAAACAAAAACAGAAATTCTCATTTCACCACTTATATTGTAAAAATATCTTATTAAAATTCTCATTTCACCACCAATATTGTATGAACCACTAATATTATTCAGGTGATTAGAAATGGACAACCTTACACCGACTCAAGATGAATGGAGATGGAGAAACCTAAAGAGGATTTCATAGAGGGCCACGACGTGGAGGTCTCGGATCTAAGGAGACGTCTCTAGGTGCCACGAGTCCAAGAAATCACCCGTCGAAGATATGACATGTTTGGGCCTCAGGGCTCTTAAGCGACTACACTGGATGGGGTAGCTTTGAAAGAACGAGGAGCATAGGGAACCAAAAGGAATGCTCCACTAGCATTCACTTGGCCACCCCGACGTGTTGGCGTAGTTGGTTCGGTCCCATGAGCTTCTGTTTGCAAACTACACCTCTAGTAGCCCCTCTACAATGACTTAGACTACACTATTTTGCGTGTTTGTAAACAATAGCACATCGAGAGAACTGGATGGAGACAAAGAAAAATGTGAGAATATTTTGTAGAGGGCCTTGACTTGGAGGTATTGGATCTAACGAGATGTCTCTAGGTGCCATGGGGTTCAAGAAATCACTGTCGAAGATATGGTGTGTTTGGGCCTCAAAGCTCTTAAGCGACTACACACAGACGGGGTAGCTTTGAAAGCATGGGGAGTGTAGGGAACCGAAAAAAATGCTACACAAGCGTTCACTGCCACCCCAACCTTTTGGCCTAGTTGGTTCAGTCCCCACGAGCTTCCGTTTACAAACTACAGGCGTCTGCGGCCCTCTACACTGACTCAAACTCCACTATTTCACGCATTTGCAAACAATAGACAACGAGAGAAGCTGGATGGAGACAGATAAAACCACAAGAGGCTTTTATAGAGGGCCCCGATGTGGAGGTATCGAGATCTTATGAGACATATCTAGGTGTCACGAGTCCAATAAATCACCTGTCAAAGATATGCCATTTTTGGGCCTCAAGGCTCTTAAGGGACTACGCCCTGGACAAGGTAGCCCGAAAGCACAAGTAATGTAGGAAACCAAAAAAATCCTCCACTAGTGTTCACCAGGCCTCCCTTTGCAAAATACAACATCCTTGCAGCCCTACACTGACTCAGATTGCACTATTTCACGTGTTTGCAAACAATAGCAAAACGAGAGAACCGAATGGAGATGGAGAAAACCACAAGAGGATTTCGTAGAGGGCCCCGACGTGGAGGTCTCAGATCTGATGATATGTCTCTAGGTGCCACAGAGTCTGAGAAATCACCCGTCGAAGATATGGCGTGATTGGGCCTCAGGGCTCTTAAGAGACTATGCCCGAACGAGGTAGCCCGAAAGCACGGGGTGCGTAGAGAACAAAAAAAATCCTACAATGGCATTCACTAGGCCATTTGTACATGTTAGCCTAGACGGTTCAGTCCCATAAGCTACCGCTTGCAAAATACAGCATCTATCATCCTTACATTGACTTAGACTACACTATTTAGCACGTTTGCAACCAATAGGACATCGAGAGAACCGAGTGGATATGGAAAAACTGCAAGATTATTTCTTAGAGTTCTCTCGACATGGAGGTTTAGGATCGGCGACGAGACGTCTTTAGGTGCCATGGAGTCTAATAAATCACCCGTCAAAGATATGGCGTGATTGGGCCTCAGGGCTCTTAAGCGACTACACCCGGATGGGGTAGCCTGAAAAGCACGGGAGCATATGGAATTAAAAATAAACTTCCAGTAGAATTCACTGGGCACCCCAATGTTTTGGCGTAGTTGATTTGGTCCCACGATCTTCCGTTTGCAAACTACAGCCTTTGGCAGCCCTATACTGACTCAAACTGCACTATTTTGCGCATTTGTAAACAATAAAGACAACGAGAGAAATGGATGGAGACGGAAAAAAGCGTGATATAATTTTGTAGATGGCCCCGACATGGAGGTTTCAGATCTAACGAGACGTCTCTAGGTGCCACGGAGTCTGAGAAATCACATGTCAAAGATATATCGTGTTTTGGCCGCATGGCTCTTAAGGGACTACGCCCGGATGAGGTAGCCCAAAAGCACAAGTAGCGTAGGGAACCAAAACGAAGACTCCACTAGTGGTCACCAAGTAATCTGGACATGTTGGCCCAGACGGTTTGGTCCCATGAGCTACCATTTGCAAAATATAGCATCTGACAGCCTTACACTGACTCAGACTGGCGCACTATTTCACGCGTTTGCAAACAATAGGACAACGAGAGAACCGGATGGATATGGATAAAACTGCGAGAGGATTTCGTAGGGCCCTAACAATTTTTCCATGTTAGTACTGAAGAGCTTCAAACTTTCATTGAACGACTACATAAATCTAACCTAAATAGTCAGAGTAATAGACTAAATCAGCATTCTATTTCTCACATATAAAATGAATTTCTTCCTTTAAAAAAGAAACTATGGGTGAATGCTCAATCAAAAAATAAATTACAATTCTAAACGATTTTCAGGCTCAATTATCAATACTTCATTACAGTTTTTCTTGCCCGATTATCTTTTTTAGAACTACTTGGTTTGATTTGTGAAGTTGAAGCAGCTGGGATTAATAAAAAATAATCAACTTGGCATGTTGTCCTTAAGATTATCCATGATTCTATCAACAACATCACATAGATCTTCCATTCCAGCTTAAGTTGTGATCCTTCCACGCTTCCCATTTTTCGTTTTCTTCTTCTACTCGTATGTTCTCTTTAAGTTCTTCCGAGATGTTTTTGGGTAATCAAATTGACTCTTTATGACTTTCAGGAGGCATTTCTTCTTGAAACATAGTGACATCTTCACTGATTGTTTTTCTTCACGATGTTCATTGTCATATAAAGTTGAAGACTGAAAATTTATATGGCCTTCAACTTCTTTTTGGGCACAAACAACCTTTTGTAATGTCCAAAAAAATTTAGGCTCTTCATTCTCTATTTGATTGAAGATATTCATTCTTTCAAAATGAACAGTTGGAGCATTGGTGGTCTCCCCAAAAAAAATAAGTTCATAGTCTACATAGTTGCATCCTGTGCTAAAGTCGTTGAACATTGGTGGTTTCCTCCACCCGTGCTTTCGGGCTACCTCATCTGGGCGTAGTCCCTTAAGAGCCCTGAGGCCAAAACAAGCTATATCTTTGATGGGTGATTTCTCGAACTCCGTGGCACCTAGAGACATCTCGTCAAATCCAAGACCTCCACATCGGGGCCCTCTACAAAATCCTCTCGTGGTTTTCTCCATCTCCATTCTGTTCTCTCATTTTCCTATTGTTTGCAAACGCTCGATATAGTGTAGTCTCAGTCAGTGTAGGGTTACCAGAGGCTGTAGTTTGCAAACGAAGCTCATGGGATTAAACCAACTACGCCAACACATTGGGGTGGCCAAGTGAATAATAGTGGAGGCTTCATTTTGGTTCCCTACGCTCCTGTGCTTTCGGGCTACCCAGTCCCAGGGCATAGTTGCTTAGGAGCCTTGAGGCCCAATCACGCTATATCTTCGACAAGTGATTTATCGACTCTGTGGCACCTAGATATGTCTCGTTGGATCCAAAACCTCCATGTCAAGGCACTCTACAAAATCCTCTCACATTTTTTTCCATATCCATTCGGTTCTCTTGTTGTCCTATTGTTTGCAAACACACGAAATAGTGTAGTCTAAGTCAGTGTAAGGCTGCTAGATGCTGTATTTTGCAAACAGTAGCTTGTGGGACTGAACCGTCTTGGCCAACACATCAAAATGTCCTGTTGAATGCTACTAGAGGTTTTTTTTTGGTTCCCTATGCTCCCCGTGCTTTCAGGCCACCTCGTTCGGGTGTAGTCTCTTAAAAGCCCCGAGGCCCAATTACTCCATATCTTCGACAGTGATTTCTCGGACTCTATGGAACCTAGAGACATATCTTTAGATCTGAGACCTCCACATTGGGGCCCTCTATGAAATGCTTATGTTGTTTTCTCCATCTCCATCTGGTTTTCTCGTTTTGCTATTGTTTGCAAACGCGTGAAATAGTGCAACTGAGTCGTGTAGGTCACTGCATGTCAGATGTTGTAGTTTGCAAACGGAAGCTCATGGGGCTGAACCATCTTGTCCAACACATCTGTATGGCCTAGTGAACACTAGTGGAGGATTTTTTTGGTTCTCTACATTGCCCGTGCTTTCGTGCTACCTTGTCAAGGCGTAGTCTCTTAAGAGCCCTGAGGCCAAAACATGCCATATCTTCGACGGGTGATTTTTCGGACTCCAGTGGCACCTAGAGATGTCTCGTCAAATCCAAAACCTCCACATCGGGGCACTCTATGAAATAATATCGCAGTTTTTCCATCTCCATTCAGTTCTCTCATTGTCTTATTGTTTGCAAATGCACGAAATAGTGTAGTCTAAGTCAGTGTAAGGCTACTAGATGTTGTATTTTACAAATGGTAGCTTGTGGGACTGAACTCTCTAGGCCAACAAGTCCAAATGGCCTATTTAATGCTATTGAGGCTTCATTTTTGTTCCCTACACTCCATGTGATTTTGGGCTACCTCGTTCGGGCATAGTCTCTTAAGAGCCCTGAGACCAAAACACCTTATATCTTCGACATGTGATTTCTCGGACTCTGTGGCACCTAGATATGTCTCGTCAGATCCAAAACCTCCATGTTGAAGCCCTCTACTAAATCCTCTCACGATTTTCTCCGTATCCCCCTGGTTCTCTCGTTGTCCTATTGTTTGTAAATGTGCAAAATAGTGTAGTCTCGAGTCGGTGTAAAAGAAGGCCGCAAAAATGTTGTATTTTGCAAATGGTAGCTTGTGGGATCGAATCGTGCAGACGGCAACATGCATCCGTATGGCCTAGTGAAGACTAGTGGAGGCTTTTTTGTTCCCTACACTACTCGTGCTTTTGGGCTACCTCGTCTGGGCATAGTCCCTTAAGAGCCTTGAGGCCAAAACACGTCATATCTTTGATAAGTGATTTCTTGACTCAAGTGGCATGTAGAGATATCTCATCAAATCTAAAACCTCCATGTCGGGGCCCTCTACAAAATACTCTCATGGTTTTCTCCATCTCCATTCGGTTCTCTTGTTGTCCTATTGTTTGCAAATGCTTGAAATAGTGTAGTCTGAGTCAGTGTAGGGCTGCCAGAGGTTGTAGTTTACAAACGGAAGCTCGTGGGACCAAACCAACTATGCCAACACGTCGGGGTGGCCTGGTGAATACTTGGGAGGCTTCGTTTTGGTTCCCTACACTCCCCATGCTTTCGGGCTACCTCATCCAGGCGTAGTCCCTTAAGAGCCCTGAGGCCCAAACACGCCATATCTTTGACGGGTGATTTCTCGGACTTCGTGGCACCTAGAGATGTCTCGTCATATCTGACACCTCTATGTTAGGGACCTCTACAAAATCCTCTCGTAGTTTTCTATCTCCATCTGGTTCTCTCACTATGCTATTGTTTGCAAACATGCGAAATAGTGCGATGCTGAGTCAGTGTAGGGTTGTCAAAGGATGTAGTTTGCAAATGGAAGCTAGTGGGACCAAACCAACTATGCCAACACGTCGGGGTGGCTGGGTGAATGCTATTGGAGGCTTTGTTTTGGTTCCCTATGCAACATGTGCTTTTGGGCTACCCCTTCCAGGCTTAGTCGCTTAAGAGCCATGAGGCCAAAACTTGCCATATCTTCGATGGGTGATTTCTCACCTCCGTGGCACCTAGAGAGATGTCTTGTCAGTTCGAGACCTCCATGTCGGGGCCCTCTGTGAAATCCTCTCACTATTTTCTCCGTCTCCATTTGGTTCTCTTGTTGTGTTATTGTTGTAAACGAAAGCTTGTGGGACCAAACAAACTACGCCAACACGTTGGGGTGGCATGGTGAACGCTAGTGGAGGCTTCGTTTTGGTTCCCTACGCTCATTGTGCTTTCGAGCTACCTCGTCAGCGTAGTCACTTAAGAAACCCGAGGCCCAAATATGCCATATCTTTAACGGGTGATTTCTCAGACACCATGGCACCTAGAGACATTTCATCGATCTAAGACCTCCACATTGAGGCCCTCTACGAAAGCCTCTCACGGTTTTCTCCTTCTCCATCTGGTTCTCTCGTTTTTCTATTGTTTGTAAACACATGAAATAGTGTAGTCTGAGTTAGTGTAGGGCTACCCCGTCTAGCGTAGTCGCTTAAGAGCCCTGAAAGACTAGATTGGCTTAAGAATGAATTTGATAGGGGTATGTCTAAGAACACACGAGAGTTATCAATCACCTAGTAAATCTTTCTTGTTTAGTTATGGATGGGAGTCAGCTGGCCTACGGCTTAGTGACCTTCCATTCATTGATAATTTATGTTATGATAAACCCATGGATGCTTTCAAAAGCACCTTAAAAAGGATAGGAATAGTCATCAAGCCAAGTGAAGGGTGTGATGTGATTTCCAAATAACTTGAAATACCTATAGATTTAAAGGTAGTAACACGAATTAGACAAGATTAGACAATCAAGAATCATTAAGTGTTTGAATAAAAATGCCATTGCATCTGGAGACATTCTCAAAATATCAACAGATGAAAGGCATCAAATTGTGACGATTTTCGGGTGTTTTAACAAGGGAGAAGACTACGAAGCATAAAATAATATAGTAAGTGCATGATAAGATAAGAACTAGTACAAAGATACCATGAGCAAGAAGAAGCGCGAGTAAGATAAATACACATATACACATTGATAAATTGAATGAATAATTACTCAGATTAGGTAACTCTTTATATACATACATTATATAAATATTGATTTCCAAAGTTTGATGCATATTATACATTGAAAATGCTAGTACATGTACATCACCAATAAATGAAAAAATAATCCATAATGTCTTAAATATTGTCAAGTGCACATCATATTAGATTCATGCAAAAATAATATCGAAACATAAGGTCTCATACAAAATTATCAAGTTCCAAATAGTATTTTAATGTGCATAATAAATTCAAAAATGCTCAAATAGGTCATATACCATCAAGTTCAAATGCCATACAAAGCGTACATACAATGCCATGCACATAGGCATACAAAAACAATGTCATGTAAGACATATATATTTCCTACTCATCAAAATATATCCCTCTCTTGGCCTTGCTCGAAGAAGGCCCTCCCTTAGATGAAGATGGAGATCCATGAGATGAATTTGAATCGTCCCACTCATGCTTCAAGTCCTCTTCCGCTGAATACTCACCTGTAGATGAGCCTCAGAAATGCAAACAATGATTTTTGTCAAAACTTAATTTATATATGTTTTCAACATGTATTTAAGACCATGCTAGAATGAAAGTATTTACATAAATACACAAACTTACCGCAAGTTGTTGATCACGTTGAATTTGCATCTCATGCTCAGATGAGTCATCGGGAGCTCCTGCAGTACGAACGGGTACGAAGACGACGAGATGGAGGAGTCCGTGCCCTCAAAGTCAAAATGGAGGGGGTTAAAGTTCCCTATATACACATAAGATCATAAAATATAACATCAGAATTAGCGAAAATAGAGCTAAGTACATGTATCTACATAATGACAATATTTTAACTAATTTTATCAATATAGAACTATTGTTTTTACCCCGCCACGCTTGTGAATCAAATGAACAGGGCTGCTACCTATCGCAGGTAACTCCTGCATACACATAATGAAGGACATTATTAACATAATTTAATAATTCTACAATGAAAGACATTACTAACATGTAATTTAATATAATATGAATTACACAAAAAATTTAACAAAATTTACGTGTTGTTTAAATACCTTAGTGAGTTCTTTGCACGATGAGATCGCAAAGGTGGTAACACCTTTATCTACTTGTTGCAAAGATGGTGGGGTGTCTAGTCAAGTCAACATCTTTATCAAACATGTATATCACTTAAGCTAGATGGACATATAAGAACATACATATATTTGACTTCAAAACTAATATGTGTGTGTGTGTGTGTGTGTGTGTGTGTGTGTGTGTGTGTGTGTGTGTACACACATATACATGTATGTGAAAATTTTACATAATTAACATTTTAAATGACCTATGTGAATGTATGTGTATGCATGGTGCTCGCCGCCTGTGGTCGGGATGAAGATGCACCTCCCGTGTGCTGTAATATCAATGCATGTACATGTACAAATACAATTATTTCAAAAATTTAACATATATAAGTAAATCAGGTACTCCAAAAATTTTGTAACACACATAACAAATTTACCTACGAAGGTGATGCCGATGAATGTAATCCAAATGTCTCACTCAAAAGGACATCTGACATAGTGACATTATCATGTTCACCCCTAGCACCAGGTGCACTAAAATCAATACGCATGAAAGTATCATCCTCCTCGGGCCCCAAACATATGCTACCACATGACGAGAAAAGATGTGGCCTCATGCTAGTACTCTCTGAGGGAATACTCTATGTACCTCTACGAGCATTTGGCTCAGAAATCTCCCTCATATGTCAAACAAGGGTCACAGATAGCCCCTGAAGCACATGGAGTGTATCAATCTCTATTGTCTCCTTCATTGCTTGAGGGAAAATCTCAGGGTGAGGGGGCTTCTGTGTGGGGAATCTACCCTCTCTTGAATAGGTACACATTGTCACTTTAGTCGATCCCGTTTAGATCCTTTTCCTTGGCCCTAGAAATCTAAAAATCAAAATAATTTGGGATCTCGTTGAGGATAAAATCGTAATAGAGTTTCCTCATAAAGTATAGTGGCACCTCGTTGTTATTACAAGGTGGAAAATCAAACACCATCCACCATTGGTCCCAAAAATTATTTTTAATCAAATTATTATTGCACCAATGGATGGGAAATCATTTACATGTCAACGAGAACAAGAAAATTAGTGTGGGGGTCTGAATAAGGTGCATATGAGGTATTTTGAAATTTCTTTTTTCTTTACATCCACATATGACAATTTGTTGGAATAATAAACCCTACAACCCTCTCTGTAAGTTGTCCAATGATCAATTTTCCCCGTTGTCATGTCAATTTGAACAAGTAATGCCTCCAATGTGTTTGCAAGAGAGGTGCGGTGGGGGTTTATAGATTGTGCATCCCTCGTTGTTTTGATTAAATCCTCAATTTCAATTTTGTTTTCAACTATTTGGGATGTTAAAACTTCTTGACTACCCAAGGGATGTTGAGAAATTGTGGGAGTGTCGGGAGGGATGTCAGGAATAATAGGGTTTGGTTGTGGTTGATTCCCTCGACCTCTAACTGTAACAATAAAAAATATGTATTCAATTTAAATTTTAATCTATAATTATCATATTTCAATGCAATTTTGAGAAAAGAATTGTGCTTACCTCTTCTTTGTGGTGCCATCGTTGATTTAGATCTTCCAAGCGATCCAGAAATGATCCTTTGAGCTTGAGATTCAGCTAAATGAAAAAACGCGAGGGCACGAACAAGCTCTAAAACTCGCGTTTCAGGGAGGTAAAATGATAGAGGCTCGAGCCTCTGTTTTTTGTTTATAGTAGGCATAATGCGTACGCGTTATGTAACACATACGCATTATGTAACGCATACGCATTATGCTTTGGTGATTCCTAAGCCAAACATATTAAAATGTGAGCACGTTTTCCTTTTTTTTGGATTCTTGTCCGCTTTTTGGCCCCCCAACTTCGTGCACTTACCCTTATACATATCATTTCCAAGTTGAAGGCTGAAAAACATGGTTAGATGATTCATATAACTGCAAGAAAATGTTATCAGCCGAAGTGGGTAAAATCTGATAAGAGATGCATGATTTTTAAATGTAAATTTGGTTAACTAATTAAAAAAAAATTATCAATTTTTAGATCCAAGTGCACATATATAGAGGGGCCATCCATTCATTTCTAAGGGGAAAATCATATAACCTGTGTGTCTAATATTAAAAGCTTTGTATCCTGCCCTGATGATTTATAATAGAGCTCATTAATGTCCCATTTGATTATCTTGATATATAGTCTCATATTTTATGGTTTTAATTTCATAATTGATTTAAGAAACATCAAAAAGAAAATAGATAGGTATTGTGATATGATTCAGTTGTCATATTTGGATATTTTATAATGTATGGAGTTATTTAGATAACATTCTTATCCATTTATAATTGTTTATCGTGGAAGGATTGTCCTACTTATTATTGCTCTATTTTTCTACTGCTTTGTTCTTTATATGTTGTTGTATAAACTATGATTTGTGCTTTCTTTTAAGTTGCAGCTCTGTTTTCTTGCTGCTGTAAATTCATTCTATATCATGTTATATTTTCTTTTGTGCATCATTCCTTTTCTCCTCTATTCTATTGTATTTTTCAACTCTTCCTACTACTTTGTTCTTTGTTGCTACAAACGGGTGTGCATACTATTAAGTTGTTACTCTGTTTTCAAACTCACACTCTTCTACTTTGTTGTTTAGCACCTCCACAACTGAGTATAACATGTACAAAATATGTTCTATATCTACAAAAACTATTAGTAATTACTATATGATATTATGTAATCCTTTTAATATATGCATCCTCAATATAGGCTTCAAATTTGATAGAAAACTTATGAAAAGAGAACTTCAGCTTCATAACTTACTTATATATAAGTATTGTTACAAACACTACAAAATGCATACCGTGTAAGGTATTTTTTCTTATGTTGAAGTAACAAAACTATATGGTTCTATAAACTCTATACGATATGTATGTTTCAAAGACATCTAGATCTATCTTCATAGTTGCATAATCAAACACTTACTTTGGAAGAGAACATTATCTTTATATCTTGGAGGATTATTTATAAGCCTCATGATGAGTTCATTATTTATGCATTGGATGGTGTTTCTATAAGTTGATATATATTTGAAGGAAAAATTAAAGGTTCTCTTACATCAGATGTTAACATTAAGCTTTGTTAAATGTAATGGTTTTAGCAAAAGATATTGTCTTATCTTGTCAAAAACTAATTTACTATGGTTTCTAAATATTCTTGTACCAATGTTTTTGGTTTTACATGTATATCTATGTTCCTAAACCTAAAGAATAAACTCCATCAACACACTCATTCCTACAATCAAGTTTCCATCTCAGAATATGAGTACCATCACTTTCTCACAACTGTATGAAATATGATATCCTTTAAAATGTTATACTAAAGACACACATTTAATTTATTTTCTTTGAAACTTTTAGATGTACACAAAGTATGAGAATACAAAACATTGTTAAAACCTTAATAACCTAAATAGGGATGTATCTAATGGATTGTAATCTCATGGATTGTGAAACATATAAAAATTATTTAAAAGAAGAATTATATTGTCATAATTTTTAAAATTTATTTTCATGACTATTAAACAATCTATGCCTACCTCTATGTGGATATACTTTTATAATCATAATGAGGACATGGCCATTGAACAAATACATTGGTCTTTGATGATGTCATTATGCCATTTCAAATCACGGTACATGAGAAAATAAATAAGAGCATACCTATATTATATATAACTATTATCACGAGAAGAGATGATTATTGGAACAGGATCCTTGTCCATATAAAAAAAAATCCAAGGGCTTCTTTTTAGAAAGAATGATAGTATACACACAATCAAGGATAAATTTAAAACTTGTGTCAGGGATATATCCTTTCTCCTTCATCTGAATAGTCAAATTGTCCAATTTTGCATGAATGTCCACTATTTGTGGGTGGGATTTTTCTCTTGCAACAAAAGAATGCACCCTACTCTTGACCTCAATCCAGCTAAGTCCTAGTTCCTTTTTCAACCCTTTTCCATCCATCAATTTTCTCACCTCTGTTGCATCATCCCACCTACCAGCTACAACATATATGTTCGCAAGAAGCACATGTGTTGCATCATTGTGTGGATCCAGCTCCAGAGCATGTTTTGCTGCATATTTTCCTAACTCCATGTTTTGATGGATTTTGCAGGATGCGATTAAAATTTTCCAAATTAACCCCAAGGTTCGGTGGCCAAATCGGCAAAAAGGTTTACCATGCAGGTATAGTGATCCATTGTTGGCAGGATATTGTAGTCTCAACTCATGGAATCAAAATAGTGGTAGCCTTCATCTACTAAGGATGCCTGTTTGCTTATAGATAGAACAACAACAAAGGTCAATCCATTGGTATTCTATTTATAAAGTCCTCTTCCTCACCAAGGTGGCCAAATCGGCCAAAAATGTTTACCATGCAGGTATAGTGATCCATTATTGGCAGGATATTGTAGTCTCGACTCATGGAATAAAAATAGTGGCAACCTTCATCTACTAAGGATGCACGACTGCCTACATACAAAACAACAATAAAGATAATGTAGTCTAGCTTTAAAGAGTTGGATGGCATTGTCACCGTGTCCATGATGACCATATCCTGTGATCATTGTATTCCATGAAATCACATCATGTTTTGGCATTTCATCGAATACTTTCCGTGCATCCATTATGCTCCCACATTTAGCATACATGTCAACAAGAGCATTGCCCATAGAAAAATCTAACCAAAACACAATTTTGTTGATATAAGCATCTGTTGCATGTCGTGTTGCAAAATTGCTAAGTAAGTATAGGCTTAAAGAATTGTTTATCGTGGAAGGATTGTCCTACTTATTATTGCTCTATTTTTCTACTACTTTGTTCTTTATATGTTGTTGCATAAACTATGATTTTTGCTTTCTTTTAAGTTGCGCTCTGTTTTCTTGCTGTCTACTGAAATTCATTCTATATCATGTTATATTTTCTTTTGTGCATCATTCCTTGTCTCCTCTATTTTTTTGTATTTTTCAACTCTTCCTACTACTTTGTTCTTTGTTGCTTCTACAAACGGTGTGCATACTTATTAAGTTGTTACTCTGTTTTTAGACTCACACTCTTCTGCTTTGTTATTTATCACCTCCACAACTGAGTATAACATGTACAAAATTTGTTCTATATCTACAAAAACTATTAGTAAGTACTACATGATATTATGTAATCCTTTTAATGTATGCATCCTAAATATAGGCTTCAAATTTGATAGAAAACTTATGAAAAGAGAACTTCACTTCGTAACCTTCTTATATATAAGTATTGTTACAAACATTACAAAATACATACCGTGTAAGGTCCTTGTTCTTATGCTGAAGTAACCAAACCGTGTGGTTCTATAAACTCTATACCATATGTATCTTTCAAAGACATTTAGATCTATCTTCATAGTTGAAGAATCAAACACTTACTTTGGAAGAGAACATTTTCTTTATATCTTGGAGGATCATTTATAAGCCTCATGACGAGTTCATTGTTTATGCATTGGATGGTGTTCTATAAGTTGATATATATTTGAAGGAAAAATTAAAGGTTCTCTTACACCAAATGTTAACATTAAGCTTTGTTAAATGTAATGGTTTCAGCAAAATATATTATCTTATCTTGTCAAAAACTAATTTACTATGGTTTCTAAATATTCTTGTACAAATGTTTTTGGTTTTACATGTATATTTATGTTCCTAAACCTAAAGAATAAACTCCATGAACACACTCATTCCTACAATCAAGTTTCCATCTCAGAATATGAGTACCATCACTTTCTCACAACTATATGAAATATGAGATCCTTTAAAATGTTATATTAAAGACACACATTTAATTTATTTTCTTTGAAACTTTCAGATGTACACAAAGTATGAGAATACAAAACATTGTTAAAACCTTAATAACCTAAATAGGGATGTATCTAATGGATTGTAATCTCATGGATTGTGGAAACATATAAAAATTATTTAAGAGGAGAATTATATTGTTATAATTTTTTAAAATTTATTTTCATGACTATTAAACAATCTATGCCTACCTCTATGTGGATATACTTTTTATATCATAATGAGGACATGGCCATTGAACAAATACATTGGTCTTTGATGATGTCATTATGCCATTTCAAATCAGGGTACATGAGAAAATGAATAAGAGCATACCTATATTATATATAACTATTATCACCAAAAGAGATGATTATTGGAGCGGGGTCCTCGTCAAATTTTTTTCCCAAAGGCTTCTTTTCAGAAAGAATGATAGTATACACACAATCAAGGATAAATTTAAAAATTTTGTGATCTGATTGGGGTTTTATAAAATCACTGCATATAGCTTCCACAAGCTATCATTGTACTAATCATATTTATAGAGAATAATTTAGAATTGAGATGAGTAACTTATTGTACCATATTGATAACAAGCATGAAACTAGAGTATTCCACCATGAAATTAGCGTTAACAACATGTTTGATTTCAATTTTCAATGTCTTTTTTGCATTAAGAATGTATATGGAAGGAGATGAAATAGAAGAAGTATGTTAACCTATATACTTCATCGGGCCTTCTACCTTCTAATTTGAAGCATGCTTTATAGATGTTTACACAAAATGAAGGCTGCAAAAAGGTCAGTAAAGAAGACCCTTGTATTGAATATTAAAGAGATCTTAATTTTGGATGCCATTTATTTGTTGAAAATGCACTTGTAATGATTTCTTTGAATATAATTTGACACCTTTATGGAATAACAATTCATTTCTAATGTGGTGGTCATTGAACTTGACCTTGGAGAAAATTTAAATGCTTGGTTTAGTTTCATACTTTTTCACAAATCCTCGTCTAATTACGCCAAAGGCATTTCCCCTATGGGAAAAGGCTTTGTGGAAATTCACGTCACTATGTTAAATTTGACGGCCATCAAAAGTAGTCCGGAATTTTATTGTTGTGACATTGCTATTCTTGGATTTAAGTGGAGTTATCCTTTTTGTTTTTAGTGCATGCATGATCTTATAGAAGAAGATAAGTGAAGTTCAGAATTTCTGTGAGTCTTGAAAAGAAGACAGATGCTGTTGGATTGCCTCTATCCTTGTGGATTTCAAAGCAAAAACAGTGCAATGAGATCAAAGAAGAAGCTATTGATCATGAAACGATGCAGAGATTTCTTTACCCCATTATAGTAAAGCGTGAGCCTAACAATCATACAAACCATTAGTGCAAATTTTGAAAATACTCTTCTGCTTTCAAACTATGCTCAATTTCTACATCTTGTGACTCGAGTATTATGACAAGTAGTTTTCTATTCTCTTACAATCTTTCCAAAGAACAATTGTATTTGATTAGGAAGAGAGCAAATTGTTTTTGAAATATTGATTGCATATGAAGTTGGATGCAGTTCTTCCTTATCGGGTGGGAAATTCCAACTTAGATACGCCTCTTAGGAAATATATTACTTGCTCCTGTAATTTTAGGGAAAATTTGCATCCATATAACAATAACATACTAATAGCTTTGTAATAACTATCCCTCTAAATCAAATAACAAATATCGTTCGGCGTTCACATTGCATTGTACACATGCGATTGCTAGTCACATAGTTTCATTAGTATTGTTACTCATTCTTTAATGTAGTTCCAAATTATATAGGTATGTAATTTTTCAAAACAAAATTTATGAACTCTTTTTATAATGTTAATACTGTAGCTAATAGAAATAAGTATAAATAAAAGAAAAAATATTTAATTTTCTATTCTTAATTTTTTCTCGTAAGAAATATCTATTCTTAATTTTTTTTAATAAAAAATATCTATTATTTTAATGAGGTAATTGGTATGACGGCTCCAAATACCACTCTTCACAAAATCATAAGAGTGCATGATATTTTAATTACTTTGAGCTAAAAAAATTTGATACTTTGTTCAGATTTGGGATTTGAGTCTCATCACCTACTTGACATCAAACAACTACAATTAATTCTCATTCTCTCCATCAGGAAAAACTATTAATGGAAATTATGAGAAAAGTGTCCAGGGTGTTAGTAAATTGTAATCCGCCTCTGATAGCAGCGTAAATTCTATTCCGTAAAATGACAATAACTATGATTATTGGATATCTATTTCAAATACAGTAGAATAAATAGATGTATTTATTCTTACATTGTAGCGCCCGAAACACAATTAAAATGACAACACGCGTTAAGAATAACCTCTAATTTGTCTAGACTCAAACTGAGAAGAAAAATAAATTAACACAAACATCGTCCCTAAAATTAAAATCGTTATTTTAAAATAGAATGCAGAAGGTAATTAATGCCCGTGGCTTTTTTATTCCTAATTTGCAAGATATTTCAATGCATTTTATAATCCTATATAATATATTTTACAAACACTTTAAAAATAGTTTGTATTAGGCATATGTTTCGCCATGTTTTGGCCACGATCAAACGCAAAAATATCAATTACAATGTTTCTGCGCGCGTATTGAACTGGTACGTGCCACAGACGGTTTCTACACCCCATAGCGATGGCGCTGAATAATCTCCGTCAACAAACACCCCTACATCCCAGGTAGCAAATACGTCGTCTTCACACACAGCGAATTGACTGTAGTCCAGCAAATCGTCCTCAAACTGCCAGCTTTCAAAAAAACCCATCACCTCTGCATTTGCTCCAAAATCTAAAAAAGGATCGCAACCTTTGTCATTGACAGAAGAGGTTGGCTCAGCCTGGCCCTCAACATTCGCAACCGGGCTAGGCGGTATCCCGAGCTCATCATCCGAGGCCGCCAGCAGGTAACCAAGATCAAATACGCCGTCTTTGGCTCCGTAGGCGCTGGTCATATCAGAGGCCCCAGAACCATCGCTGCTTATTTCAGAGAAGCCCCCGTAGGACGTGGAACACGAAGATACGCCTATTTCTTCCCCGAACTTCTTATAACCCCGTTAATCGCCTCCTCCAGTTGTATTTCATCTACAAATTCAATATCTTCGAAGAAATGGAGGCTCTGTTGCAGCGTTTCTCCATGGAAACGTTTCGAAGAATTCAGCAAATCCTCGTCCTCGCGGCTGCGTTTCTTCAGTAGTCCAGACATTATGATAGATATGCCGGCCCAAAAGCTAGTTTACAGAGGTATTGTTATGAACAGAAATTTCGAAGGGAAAGCCAGAATGATAGAAAGAATGTGGAGGAGTGGAGGTATATATACAGTGTGTATATGTCGGGAACGGCAAATCGGAAAGCGTGGTCGTAGATGGGGATAGAAATTAGAATTAGTCTACACGGCGTCGGCAGGGAGATGTGACTCGTGAGTCATGGAGTCGTGCATGTCTTCCATTTCAGCATTAAAATACCGTGACTGAGCTCGTGATCGTGTGTACACGTCTCCAATCAGTGAAATCAGTTGTCACTTTCGGAGAACGATTTCGATGCGAGCGAGCCCGCTGCCCGTGAGAAGAAGACATATCCATTATCAGGTCACTCGCCGTATAAGATTGGGTTTGAGGGCCCATTGGCGAATATCTGTTACAAAGAATCTACCAAAATATCATTTAAAACCATAAAGATTTGGTTAAAGTTCCGTGTAAATTTTGAGGAATAGATATTCTAAAATCTTCACACTAAACTAAATGAATTTATTTAAATTTCTATTAAATTTAATAAAATTAAATCATTCTTTGATGATAAATAAGAAGGATGGAGAAACAATCAAATTCAAAAATAAGAATATAAAAAAGCTTTATTTAAATTTCTTTCTTTCATTCCAATTAAATGAAATAGATTATTTTATTTTTTTGTAATTCTAAGCGGCCTACGTTTAAATGTCTATTCTTAAAACTAGTAATTGTATGCACATTGTTCAATGAAACATCGAAGGGGATGCGTCTAAAAAGTAAATTAGAGTGACTAAATATATGCAAGAGGAATATGAGTGATGAAGCGGTTTAAGGGAGGAGAAATGCAAGGGAGCATAAAATGTTGGGGGAACCTTTCATGAAACTCCTATTTGATACGAATAGGAACATATGAACCACATGCCATTTTTATCGATCATTTGAAAGAGGAAAAAGGGTGTGGTGCATAGATCGTTGAGGCAAATTACTTTACAAATATCTCAAAAAGCAAGGACAAGTTCATTAATAAATGTAATGTGAATAGTTGTTAATCGTAATGTCAACGCTTATGATTTATGGGTAGTTACAAAAACATAAATTAAGGGAAATTATCCCCGTGTGTGTCTCAAGACACTTTAGAGATGGGGACTTGTGGAGCGGTCTTCGCATTCCATAGGGATTCGATGTTGCAAATAAATTCGATAACCACAAAACATGGTCACCAATCGGTGTTGTGCCATCTTTATAAACCAAGACACCTTAGGTCACTCTCCACAATTTCCCAGGGAACAACAAAAATTAGTTGCGAGAGTTTTCCTTGTGGATTAGTAGTTGAAAGTGCCTCATCCACATCAGTAGGTTCTTAACAGTCATTAAATTTGAAGCATTATCATGTGTATCTATATCTTGTAAGGTTTTCATGACCCCCACTCTTTTGTTGACTTCAACACTACTAGTGATATGTTTTCACCAATTGTTGAACATGCGACCCGACACTACTCTTATAGTGACTACCTTGTTGGCTTCGGGATTGATTGTTCCTATCTTATAGTCAGTGATACAACCACTAGCACTCTATACATGATAGCCACAACCACCAAGACTCCCATTTGGTAGCAACTAGATCAAGATTAATGTTTGAGGCATTAGAAAAAGAGAAATTATTTTTGATTCTCACTCTTGGGTCTTCCTTGAATGCTCTAGTTCATTGAAGGATATTAATAGGGACATTTCACTTTGAATATTATAATTCAATTGATGGGCTTGAAGATTTTAATTCAATTGAATGGTGTGAAGATTATAATCTAACTTATCTGTCATGATGTTGTGTACTTGTTTAAGATTTATAAGTTTGGTCGTGGTGGCATGGGTAGTGAATTTAAGAGTGGGGGTGTTTATGTTAGCATATCTACCACCAAATTGAAATGAAAATGAAAATGTTGGAGCATTATCTCATGTCCAAACAAGACACATTCATTATCTTGGAGAGGAGGGAATGTCTAATGAGGTTGGTGATGTGTTACATTAACATGGGTGGTAGATTCTTGTAGGCAAAAGAGGGCACAACTACAATGGCCTCTCCTCTACTTCTCACACCCCAATTTTTTCATCATCTATCTCATGAAATTGGATGTGGTTATTAAGATCATCATTCTCCTTTTAACATTTCCATTTGGTGGCCATACTTGACCACATGAGCACACTAATAATTAGATTATAATTAAGTCACAATTACATCGTTTCAAACTTCGATAATGATAATTAACACAAACAATCAAGTCCTACTTAATACAATGCTTATTGACTATCAACTATGTCTTAATAATTCCCAACTTAGAAAGTTTGAATTGTAAATGGCTTTGAAACTTTTTGGGATTACTACAATTACATTATTATGTGTTTTAATAACATAAACATTGAATTAATACAACCAAAAAAATGTAAACATAATGAAAATAGAAAATATTTCAAAAAACTCAATATGGTATATTAAGAATAAATTTTGACATACATTGGAATGTATAAGACATTAGCTCACATTATCTCATAACACATTATATTACAACCAAAAAAAACTATAAATTAATGATGATAAAAAATACTTCAAAAGAAAAAAAAATAAATAAAAATCAATTTTGACACGCATTGTAATGGCCCCAAAAATTCAATAAATTTATAAATTATTATTAAATTATAGGCTGAATACATTGAAAACATTGGTGAAGTTGTTTGCTCACAAAGAGTTCAATTATTGCTTTGAGGCAAAGGCCCGAATATACCATAATAAGGGATGAGGCCCAGATCGTGCCCCTGTGAATTTGGCGAATAGATACCCCTCGGACCTTGGCCGCTTAGCTAAAGAAATCTGCCCACTTAACCCGTGGGCTATGGCGGTTTAAAAGTCCTGCCATGATTTCAACAAAAAAAAAAAACTAAGAAACCTTAAACCTTGATACATAACCAATTAAAAAAATTCCATAACTGCATAAGTGAAAAAAATAATGAAGAAAATTAAAAAAAATATTAGCATGGTTCCGACATTCATAAGAAAAATCATGGGTTACATATATATTCATTGCACGAAGAACTCACGGGAGTATTGCTTTAGACAAAGTATTATATGACTAAAAAAATTCAAACATATGTATTACGTTATAAATTTAAAAAACTATAGGTGTTACAATAATACAAAATTCAATAAATGCTTATCATTGATGGGAGAAGGGACACATCAAATCCAAGTCCCTGACCTAAAATTAAGAGATTCACAAGTTTGAAACACCACATAAGTAATATTTTGAATGGAGACTATTCTGCTATCCACTCGATTCGGTCGAACCATATTTGACAACGTTCTGGAATGTCATTGATCCATTATCTCTAATTTTTTCGTTTACTTATATACAAACTACATGTGTCAATCGATGGAAAAACTAAATGATTATAATATGGCATATACATAGTAAGGCCTGGAATTTGATGGTCTATGGACCATTTTTCCATTTTTAGTTGTAATATACAATTTAATAATAAAATTAACCGTAACTTTAGATTGGTTATTTTTATTTAAATTATAAATTTGAAGGTTTATATTATTTCAAAACCGTAAAAAAGTTTAGTAGTCAAACATATTATATGAGGTAGTAAAATCTAATATATTAATTAGCAATCGCATGTGTATAATGCAATGTGAATGCCGAACGGTATATGTTATTTGATTTAGAGGGATAGTTATTATTTTTGTAGTTGATATCGATTGTGTAATTGATTTTATAATTGTAGGAATATATATGAAGTACTAAATTTAAAGGTGTTATCTCTACATTTCAAATTTGTTACAAATTCGTACATATACATTTGCAAATCTTATATCATGAGTGGTAGCCTTTCGTACTTTTGTGGGCTATTTTATTTGAACTAAACATGAATACATGAAGACTTTTGTACATTTGCAGATTTTATATCATGAGTGGTAGCCTTTTGCTTATGCTCTGCCCATCTTCGAGATATATCAACCTATTCCTCTTATTATTCTTAATCATTAAAGGCCCTCAAAAGATCCATCAACTATGCACATTGAACCGTCTATCACGGACCACTAAATGTGCAATGAGAGCTCACACACTCACCAAATGTCCATTGAGATCCTTTGTAAGTTTAAATCACGTTCTTAGTTCCGGAGGTCTTTAATCAAAGGTATTTTTATGTTTAATTTGAATGTGCACATAGAAATCCCCTTTCACATTCGCACAAAACTCTTATGTCCTTGCTCTCATGGATCTATTTTGTTACCGTATGTATGTGCACCCAAGAATTCAATAGAAAATATAAGTATCTGATTGACAAGCTTCTAACCCAAATTTGAGGTCCAAGATATAGAGCACCATTCTATTTTTCCTTATATTTAATAATGTATCATTTATGCAATGGACAACTTGAAACTTCAAATTTGAAAGGGAACCAGGTGCGATTCTAATTTTATTTTCCTTTTTATTCAATATGAGTTTAACATTGCTCATTTTATTTGATATGGAGTTTATTGTATAGCTTCGAATGCACACCAAATTTGCGGTTCTAGCGAGTTATACTATTTTCTCAAAAAAATGAACAAATGTATTGATGAATTAAAATATGTGAAAAAGTAGCACACAAATCGCTCCAAATTAAGCACTACTGAACTGAGAATAGTAATTTTAACATGGATTACATTTTCTATAGACTTCTAACAAGGAATTAGGGAAAACCTTGCAAAGAAGCATTTTTCTCGAGGGCTCAAACTGAAAAAATGTGATTCAAGCTAAAATTTACCCATAGATAGTATCTCTTATATTGGCATCATCAGGGGTAAACTTGAATTCTATAATATATTAATAATTACACCCCACTGCATATCAGAGGGGGTAAACTATCTACATGAATTATGAGTAGCATAAATTCAAGAAGTGGACCTACATTCTAAGATATGGAAAGAAAGAAATTATTTGTGAATGGAAAAGTTACTCAAAAGTAAAGCAAGTTACACTAATTAATTAGGAAAACCGATGGAACTATAACGACTACAAATAACCTTTCTAAAGCTAAATCTAGGAACTCTTGCAAAATATAAGATCCATTCACTCCATATATCTAAATCAAATCGAAGATATAACATACCATAAAAGTTACCACTAAGATATGCCAACATCATTTGGCCATTAAAATCATCACGAAGTTGACTCAATCTTTGGATAAAGACTTACAAGGGGGCGAGTAGTGTGTGTGCAAGTAGAAAAACAAAAATATAATAGAAATAATAGAAATTGTTTTGACTTGTGCACCCTACTTAGCAATGTCATTAGATCAACCACTTGAAACAAACTAAATAAACTCACTACATGCCTTTCAACATAAACAACTTCAATGTTCAGCCGAGTTCCATGAGGAAACACTCAAGATAGTATCCCTACATGAAGTGCATTTCTTTTAAGACATTATACTAAATGCCATAATTTTGTATTGTTATTAAATAAGTTGCAGAGATTAGGAGTTCAAAACTCAGAATAACAATCCTAGCTCAAGTTGAATGTATTGCAACACTAATTTGTAGAATAAATAACACAATGATATCAATATTTATTTGATGAAGGATATCAGGTTTATGTGCTTTCAAATCACCTTCAATAGAAATGCATATAAGTGGTAAAAACATGTAATAAGCCGTGCACCTAATTCGGAGTGACATCAAATTAATCATATCGTAACTTCATAATCACTTCTATTAATACTTCCGCATTAACTACTATTTCTAATCCATCACCCTGAGGAATAATATAACACCCTTATTAAGACCGTAGATGTGATATTTGAACGACTAATCACAACAAAAAATACAAAAAGTTACATGTAAAAATTGAAAAATAAATGAATACAGGAAGGAGGTCATACTATGTATATGTCTCTTTATGAAGCTGAAGCAAAAATATGCTTCACGAGATCCATCCATTGCTTGATTCTCGACAAGAGAGTTGTAGCATCCTAATTGATAAGAATAAGAATGAACCATTAAACAGTTTCAAAACAAGAATATATTGGAGAAAGATGAATTCTGACCTGCCGACAAACAAAAATTCATGTTTTGAAAACACGTGTACATCAAATGCTCAACAATTATAAATCCATGGTTCAAAATCCAATAGAATTCCAAGTAGACTTCTAAACATTGTATCGGTACAACTCTTTGGGGTTTTAGCAGTTCTATAAAATGGCACGGTATTACATCTTTTCAGGAATAACTTCTCGTGATGTAATTAGTGAATATCTCGATAATCTTATAAATTCATGTGCTTATTTTAACTTGAAATACTATCATTGAGATGGAAGTAGTAAAATCTGGAGCTAATGTGTAGAGGGTAGAGTGAGATGACTTATCAAAGTACAAGTGAGATGCAAGAATTAACATGTTTAGAGTTACATTACATTTGGGAAATATTTTCCAGCTTTTGTTTTTTCAGGTTGGTTCTTGATGTGCTTGATGGAGATGAGAAGGAATAGTGATGTTTGGTACAATCTTTAGTCATATTGAATGACTGGATTTGTTATTGGTTATGTTAAAATGCTTGGGGATGTGAAACCTAAAGAGAAGAAAAATTCTACAATTGTCAACTGTTACCCATAAAATGAAATCATGTAAACATAACATGTCCATCATGTAACTCATGTTATTGTACTAATTACCAAAGCATCATGTAGTTCAATATAAAGCATTACCTGATAATGTGCAATGTGAAATCTTATACAAGATTAACGAACACATTATACCTCGAGATGTTTAAGGGAGTTTTCCAGTCTTAATAAAATACTTTTACTTGTGACTAAAATACATTATCCACAAGATTAGACAACACTATGACCTATAACATAGAAACAAAAAAACTGAGCCATATATAAATAGTCAAGAGTCCTGAAATACATGCTAGAAAAATCAGTATAAACATACTTTAGCTGGCAAGAGCAGAGGACTGGGAGATTTAAGCTGATTATCGAGAACATGCATCAGCAGGTTTCCAAGTGGAGAAAGCGAATATCCATGCAGACTCAAAAGATTTCGATGCTTGATGCTTCCAATTGTTTCCAGCTTAGTTTTAAATTCATGAGAGCTTTGTGGGTAGTGACTGCACAGTCTCTTTATAGCAATCGGCTTACAATTCTTTAGAACACATTTATAAACAAAATTGGCTATGTTGGAACTTCAAACATAAGATAACCATGAAACTAAGTAAATCAGATATTTCCCTTTGTGGGTTCCCAAAACAGAGGCATCTAGGTTGATTGTGATCTAAAAAGCAACCTTAAAATTTTATAAATTAATGCATCAATCACAAAATGATATCAAATTTGTTCAAGAACCATCAAATCCTCCCCAACGTCTCATGATATATGGTACAAAAGTAAGCATGATGCTCATGAGCAGGGAGCATGTACCGAGGATATTTAAAGAGCATCTATAATTTACATGACTTGTAAGGTTGAAAAAATAACCTAATGGATGCACCTGCTATAGTCATGCACAAGCACATACAGAAATTTGTAGATTCATCTGCAAAGTTGATGCCCAATCTAGATTCCTAGGATGACTTGCAAGTTAAAGGTAAAGAAGCACATTATCAACCTACATAAATGTGAGAAATTGTGAACAATCACTGCACAGAACAGGTCAGTACCATCATTTATAGCCCTGCATCGTGAACATGATTGGGGACCTCTCCTTGGCTGTCAAGAGGCATATGTTGGGCCATGATGGCTCTGATTTCAGAGTCCATGTATGACTGCATCCAAGGTTGAGATATGCAATATATCAGAAATAATACCATGCACTTGTCAAAAATGAACTACAATTCCAAAGTTTTTGAGCCTAGAAAAATGACACCAATGCAATTTAAAGCAACTATTTACTTACTCTAAGTTTGTATTTATAAACTACATAACCTCCAATAAGAACAACGGCCAGGAAAAATAGTATAACCCATACATCATCACAAAATCACCATATATTAATTAAAATCCCAATATTGTATATAAGTCTTATACAACGTGCAAAATATGGGAATGAAACAGATTGCACTACGTACTTATGCAAGTATCGGGTCTATGTTGTGAAAAAACATCAAATGCGATGTAGGGTATTTTGTGATGAAATCAGGCTGTTAAAGGAAAGAGGGGTTTCATCAATAAAAATTGAAAAAATCTCATGTAAATTCCATAATGACTTCTGTTTTTCTTACCTGCAGCGTGTGGCCTACCTAGAACAGGATGTTTTCATCGACCTTGGCAACATGTACGGCCATATCTCGTAGCACATCATGAAGGTATGTTAGCGGGTCGAGCGATGCTAATTTCAGATTCATTCAATGGGTACAATGGTCTCATGTATTTTAATGTTTTCTTCAACAGTCACAAAATTTTGAAGTATTGATCTTGATGCCATTAATGAACCCTGCAAGTCATGACATTATGTAGTTTCCTCTTATCCAATATAATGGTAAGTGTTTTGTATAAAGCTTTGATATTTTCAAAGGCAATTTTACTCTCTTTTTTGTATATTTTCACCACGTATGTATATTTCCTTGATGTTGTTTACTCAGACCAATTGCCAATACGTACTTATGCAAGTATCAGGGTCTCTGATGTAGGGTATTTTGTGATGAAATCTAGGTTGTTAAAGGAAAGAGGGGTTTCATCAATAAATATTTGAAAAAATCTCATGTAAATTCCATAATGACTTCTATTTTTCTTACATCCAGTAGTGTGTGGCTGCCTAGAACAGACATTTTCATTGACCTTGAAACATGTACGGTCATATCCTCGTAGCACATCATGAAGGTATTTTAGTGGGTCAGTGATGCTAATTTCAGATTCATTCAATGGGTACAATGGTCTCATGTATTTTAATGTTTTGTTCAACAGTCACAAAATTTTGAAGTATTGATCTTGATGCCCTTAATGAACCCTGCAAGTCATGACATTAGGTAGTTTCCTCTTATCCAATATAATGGTAAGTGTTTTGTATAAAGCTTTGATATTTTCGAGAGGCAATTTTACTCTTTTTTTTTTTAATATATTTTCACCACATATGTATATTTCCTTGATTCATTTACTCGGACCAATTGCCAATTTTCAAATCCACATTGGTCAAATTGAAATTTGAAATTATACAAGCATCTTGAAACAATAATGGTCTATTTTTGAATGTTTTATTGCACCTGAAAAATTGGAGAGTTTTCTAGACGGAACACACCTCTTTCACTTATCTTTTAATTTTGTTCTTGATTTGAATTTGGGGCTTCATTCTTTTCTTTTCATGAAATTCATTCTTATCTCCTTTTTGCCTTAGAAGATTATCTCATTCTATTACCTTTTACCATCAATTAAGAAAAATTTTCCACTTCCACCTAACATTAGCCTCTATAAAATATTTTTTCAAAATGAAAGCTTTTCCATTCATGTGTTCCAATATCTAAATGTTTATGCTTAGAATCACTATTGTCACCAGTTTTGGAAATGTTTTAAAAATTTCTTTCAAGTTGAAGAAATTGTGCAACAAGATGGAATTGACTTCGTAGTATAATCTTTTGTGGATCCAGTAGACTGTTTCCAAGCCAATATCCGTAGGGGGCTTCTTCCTAAAACAAGGAAAGTGACTTTGATACCAATGTTATGAATCCTAATGCATTTGATTATTACAAAAATTCAAGTCATAAAACGAGGTTAAGATTCCACTGAGATTCAATACAATACCAATATTAAGAAGTAACAAAACATTCCTGCCAAACGTCGATCCCATTTTCTTACCTCTTCAAGGCCGTTAAACGTCCTCATGAAAACACTCAAAAAGAATAAAGCCTCAGCGACCCTCTCAACCACGAGACATTGACAAAGCAATACTTGGTCCACAAAGGAACTGATTTCCTTCCAGAAGACAAAGCTAAGCTTCAGAAATTAGAATGCGAAAGGGGGCTTAAAATAGAAGGAAAAATGAAAACGTCCAAACGCGCCATCAAACCGTCAAATTTAACACAATTGGAGAAACGCGTCTAGAGGTCCTTTACCATAGGGGAATGCCTTCGGCGTAAAAAAATAATTTAGAATTATAATTAAAAATAATAATTTAGAATTATAAATATACATGATTTTAAATGCGATTTTTGTTCAAAACAAAATTAGAAAAAATCAATTCATCTTCAAATACAACTTCTAAATTCAAAAATATGTTTTATTCTTTTTTGTTAAGTGAAAGTAAAATGTAGTCTATAGTGATTTTTAAACTATTTACTAATTTTCTATTCTAATTCCAAGCTTAAATTTAGAATTATTATCTCTATGCAATCTTTAAATGCAAATCAATTTTCATTTATTTTCATTGCAGGTTTTATTTCATTTTCAAGTAGAAAGAAGTTAGTGAAACTTGAAGATCAATCCAGGGACAAGCTTGTTGTTTATTTATACCATTATTTGTTGTTTAATCTTTTTTATATATTGTAAATTCAATAAATCATTGTTATTTGGAGGTTTGGAAGTTTCATTTTTGTCATCTTCAATTCACAAAATGAGTAGTTATGACAGTGTGTTATTTGACATCAATGATAAATTTATATTTCAAAATTTAAATTTAATTGTGAACGATAAATAAAATATAATAAAGAGATATTGCATTATATCTAAATTTTCATTTATATGTTTTATAATAATTTTATCTAATTTATTTTTAAAATATAACTCATGATCTTAAAATTGGTGGAAAAAATCTTATTTACATTCTATTTTTTTCGACAATCGAAATATTATTCAAAAGGTAAATTGAAAGATGTATAAATTGACAAAATTTTCCTTTTGACAAACAAAGGTGACCATCAAATTCCAACCCTAATAGTAGTCCAGCAAGGTTGGGATGGCATGTACCAAATAAGATTGTAGAGTAATTATTACGACAAATCTATCATTCATGTTATCTCTTGATTTGGGGTCATTATTTTATATCGATGGCCTCCTCTTCCAAATGGGTATCTCACATTCTATGAAATCACGAATAGAGACGATCGCCTTTACTATGATCACATTTTCTGAAAAATCTACCAACTCTAGCTTTCTTACTGAGATATGTAACAACGTGGTGGAAAATCACCACAACCAATTATCGATAGATTGCTCTACATACAATTTTTGTGAGATGAATTCACTCATGATTCCTATTTGATATACATCATGAAGGGGATTGGAGAAAATATAATTAAAGGAAAGGATGCATTTGTTAAAGTCTTTATTCTCCTTTTAACATTTCCATTTTGGATGGCCATACTTAGCCTCACGAGCATAATAATATTTAGATTATAATTAATTCACAACCGCATAGTTCTGAAGTTAGTCATTCTTACAAATGATTTTTCTATTTGATGCGATGTTTGTTTACTATCAAACATATCTTAATTATCACCAACCTAGAACTTTTTCCTTTTTTAATAGATTTTGTAACGTTTTGGAATTACTACAATTACATTATTATGTTTTTAATAACATAAACTTTAAACTAAATCGATGGGGTGGGAGTGGTGTGGTCAAGTCACATGGTTGTGTACTAGTCCACTAGGTTTCAAATACCCTCAAGGCATCATCCTCTCTGGAGGTGGTTTCACTACATGATGCGGCTTCATTGTCCGTCATAGGATGCAACATCTCTAAAAATTGTTGTAGTGGCAAAGACGATCTTAATTACGGATGCAACATGCTAGATTGTTCGCTAGACTCTTAGTTGGATTACGCTGCAGATACAACACTCCAGAAATTGCTTCACTTGATTAGCTGGACTCTTAGTTGGAATACACTACAGATGCAACTCACCAGAAATTGCTTCACTCGATTAGTTGTACTTATAAGTTGGAATATGTTGCGAGATGCAAACACATTGGAATGTTCTTCACTCGGGTTCCTCATGATGGTTCCTAAATTGTAAAAAAGGATGTGGGTCCTTTCAAAACCCTCAACTTCACCCTAAATTCAAAAGCATAAACTTTAAACCAATATGGCCAAAAAAGTAAATGAAATGAACATAGAAAATACTCTAAAACAAAAAATGGTATAGTAAGAATAAATTGTAAAATTCATCGGAACTAAGGGAGACTAAATCGACACGAACTCCTAACACATTATATTATAGCCAAGAAAAATTGTATATGTAATGAAAAATTGAAAATAATTCAAAATGAAAATAAAATGGTATATTAAAAAAATTCAACACACATCGTAAGGGTTGCAAAAATTTGATAACTTTGAATATTATTAGTAAAATATAGATTGCATACATTGGAATGAAAGGAACATTAAATCTTGACACACAACCAATAAAAATGTCTCTTTTAGTTGCGTAAAGTAAAAATACAAAATTTTCGAGGAGAAATATTTTTAAAAATAATCAACATGTTTAAAAGATTTAGAAGAAAAACCATATGCACATATATTCATGTTGGGCTCAAGAAATACAACCTAAGTATGAAAGTTGCGAAGGATTTGGTGTGCGGGCATCGGGCGCGTATATACACATAGAACTATAATGAAACAGGTTCGCCCAGAAGGTATGAAATTAAGACTTAGTTGTTTTCTAGTTTAGGGCTAATTTTGGACATGGAGTGCAGAGCACATTTTGAAGAAGACTTGAAGAACACACAAAGGATATTTTGGACAAGTAGAAGATCAAGCGCTATGCATAGTTTTGAGGCTATTAATAGGATTAGATTGTTGTTGTATTATTAGATAATCTATTATTAGCGAGCTTGCATGCTCTTGTATTTATCATGTAAGGGCATATGGCTATTATTAGCATGTAGCCTATTTTGAAAGGTACATGAGCGGTGAAGGGAAAGTCCCCACTACCTTTAAATATGTATTGATTTTATGGGTTCGGAGAGACCGAATATTGTTAGTGTTATCTTTGCAAGTTTGTGAGCGCGCATGACTATGGTGACTATATTATGTATGTATGAAGATTCTGTGTTTTACAACAATTAATATAATGGATCTTTGTGGCTGGATATTGATTGTAGACACATCTGTGAATGGTTTTTATATGGTAAAGTTAATCTTGATTCTTGTTTGATTATTCATGTTAATGGTTAAGATCTAGATCTGGTTTATGCACTGCAATATAATTGGTTATCTGTTATGGATCTAGAATATATGTATAATCATGCTATCTTCTGGAACAAGATGACATAAAGAGGAACTGGTACCCTTGCGTGCTTCCGGTGAGCAATGGATTTAGAAAAAACCACTTTTTTATTTTTAATTTGGATGAAAAAATCGTAAATTGTGCACCAAAATGTATGCATAGGTTTTTGCAAGAAAACAAGGCACTAGTAAAAGAAAATATGGATGAAAGCCTTAAACTAATTGGATTTTAGAAAGAATTATATTATCATCAAGGTAAAACCGAGCTTGACATCATAGTAGAATTTATTTTTGAATATTATGTTTTAATGCACGAGATATTGGGGTGCACATGTGAAATTTTGATGTTTTTTTGTCAAACATGGTTTTAAACATGCAGAAATAGTCCAAACCTTTGGTTTGGTAATCCAAGCCTATGGATTGGGAATTTCAAACCCAAAAAGGTGAAATGCGAGCGTGCTCTATAACGCGCTCATGTTTCAAAGTGTTATGGGGTATATGCGTTTGTGGCATGCTTTTATGTACAAAAATAAATGTTTAGGGCTCAGGGCTCAGGGTTTGGGATCGGGGTTTAGGGTTAAGGGTTCGGGTTTATGGTTGATGGTTGAGGGTTTAGGGTTTTAGGTTTTGGGTTTAGGATTTAGGGTTTAGTGTTTAGGGTTTATGGCTCAGGGTTTAGGGTTTAGGGCTCTGGGTTTAAGGTTTATGATTTAGGGTTTAGGGCACAAGATTTAGGGTTTAAGGTTAAGGGTTTAGGATTTAGGGTTTAAGGGTTAGGGTTTAGGGCTTAGGGTTTAATGATACCTTTCTAGGTGCAGCTCCCCTCTTGAGGATCATATTCATATTCAATGTATCACCGTCGAAGAGGGAATCTCCCCTATCAAATTGGTTATTCAGTATGACGTGGAAGATGAGTAAAGAAAATGAAAGTTGGAGAATTAGATTTCATTGGTAATTAGTACTAAGTATTAACAAGACTAATATGGCTTTTGACTACTCAACTAGGAGGCCATGACAATATTAGGACCATATTTCCTAGTCTCATGCCTAGAACCATCATTGAGTCTGTTTGTGCAAAATAAACATAGTGATAGGGGTATGGCTAAGAACACAAAGGAGTTATCAATTGCCTAGTAAATATTTCTTGTTTAGTTCTAAATAGGAGTTAGTTGGCCTATGGCTTAGTGACCTTCCATTCATTGATAATTCCTTCTATGATAAACCCATGGATGTTTTCAAAAGTTCCTTAAAAAGATAGGGGTAGTCATCAAGCCTAATAAAGGTTGTGATGTGATGTGTCAAAACTATATATTCACAAGAACCTCTTCTTCCTTTAAATTCCCTAGTTTGTCTTAGTAATGATTTCTCCTTGTATCCAATGATTGAGGACTACTGGGGTTTGTGGTAGGATTGGACATTCAGGAATCATCGAGTGTCTGAATCAGAATTTAATTGCATTTGGAGAAACATTCTCAAATGTTGGAGTAATGCATCTTGGAAAATTAAATTGAACCTCATAAATCCTCTCAAATTTCCATTTTAGGTCGTGGTTCATGGTCCCGTGAAGAGAGGTTTGAATAAAAAAGAAGAAAACAAATTTGACTAGAATTACTTACGAAATGCATTCCTTTGCTTCAAGCTTATCTTTATAAATGCAAATTGGTTTTCCAAGGTCTCCATATATGCCAAATTTGGGACGAATTGACATTACGGAGATTTGAAGGCGTGAAGAAAATGGTGAGTTCATTTCCTCCAACAACCCTTAACCCGAAGCCCTAAACCCTAAACCCTAAACCCTAAACTGTGAACCCTAAACCCTGAGCCCTAAATCTAAACCCTAAACCCTTAACCCTAAACACTAAAACCTAAACCCTAATTACCAAACTTTGAGCCCTAAACCCTAAACCCTAAACCTTGAAACCTATACCCTAAACACTCAACCTTAATCCCTAAGCCCCAAACCTTAAACCATAAACCTTAAACCCTAAACTTGAGCCATAAATCCTAAACTGTAAACCCTAAACCATGAACCTTAATTCCAAAATGATAAACCCTAAATTTTAAACCTTGAACACTAAAAATACTTATTGGAAAGACTTCTAAAAAAATATACTAATGAGAATGATTGAAATTGGTACAAAAATTTTGAAGGAGGGAAATTTCAAATATCCAAGAAAATCTAGTCTGACCTTTTCTAAGAACCCCTTCCCTACGACAAGCTTACACAAAGAAATGTGGCCCATAGAGCTATCTTCTTTTCACATCGCATGAGAACTATTTCACTCATTGTAATGTTTTGTGTCTTACCCATTCTTATTAGTATTGACAGAGAGTATTCAACTAAAAAGGGTTCATTTGCTTCGTAGGCATAACATTCAAAGAGAGTCATCACAATTTGATGCCTTTCATCTGCTGATATTTTGAAGGAGGGAATTCCCGGATATCCAATATTAATTTGGTACAAAGAAATATTGCCCAATACAAACATCTCCTTTCTTCTATAGCTTGTGAAATATTTGGAGCTCCAAGAGTGTTATAAATAGCGCAATTATATGCAGAAGATCAAGAAACATTCAATAGTGCAAGTATATGTGGGGAGAACCATGTTTGGAAGAGATGTGTAATATATAAGGTTTGTCAATCCTTATAGTACGAGGAATATCAAGAGTAGTTTTCACTTTGTAATCGCTTATTGTGGTGAAGATCAAGTGCGAAAGATCAACACCATTAGAGTGTTTTCTTCCTAAACACTTGAACCCTAAATCCTAAACCCTAACCCCGAGCTCTAAACTCTAAATCATGGACCCTAAACCTTTAACCCTAAAACGTAAACCTTAAACCCTAGGTTCTAAACCCTAAACCCTAAACCCTAAACATTACCAACAAAGGAGTTCGTGACTGGTATTATGGTTGGATGAGAGTCAACTCTCGAGGATCATATTCATATTCGGTGTATCACCGTCGAAGAGGGAAACTCCCCTGTCAAATTGGTTATTTAGTATGACGTGGAAGATGAGAAAAGCAAATGAAATATGGAGAATTATATTTCATGGGTAATTAGTACTAAGTATCAACAAGACTAATATGGCTTCGACTACTCGATTAGGAGGGCATGACAATGTTAGGACCATATTTCCTAGTCTTGTTCCTAGAACCATCATTGAGTCTTCTTGTAAAAAATAAGCATAACAACATGGGAATGGCTAAGAACACATAGGGGTTATCAATTGCCTAGTAAATATTTCTTGTTTAGTTTTGAGTGGGAGTCAGCTGGCCTATGGCTTAGTGACCTTCTATTCATTGATAATTCCTTCTATGATAAACCCATGGATGCTTTCAAAAGCACCTTCAAAAAGATAGGGGTAGTCATCAATCCTAGTGAAGGGAGTGATGTGATTTCCAAACAACTTGAAATGCAAATAGATTTAGAGGTCATAACACGAATTTATAAATATCTCTATCGTTATAAATGGAATCCAAGTAATGGTGTCTCCATGTATCCAAAGATCGAGGACTATTGGGGTCTGTGGTAGGATTGGACATTCAGGAATCATCGAGTGTCTGAATCATAATTTCATCATTGTATCTAGAGAAACATTCTCAAACATTGGATTAATGCATCTTGGAAAATAAAATTGAACCTTAGAAATCCTCTCAAATTTCTAGTCTAGGTTGTGTTCTTGGTCCATGTTCTATTTCGAGTTAAGTTCTAGTTGTGGTCATCAAATATGGAAGTTTTAGGAAAGGAATCCACACTTGAATAATTATTCCCATTTAGATTGTTGGAAATGCTAATGGCAGTGGCAATGCCTATGGAATTTGGTTGGTGGAAGGTGGGGTTGTGCCCTTGTTGGTTTTTTCTCATGGCGTCATTGGTAGCCTTTCTAGTATTATCGAGAGAACTCTCCATGCTTGTGTGATAAGTTTAAAATCTCCCTCGGCTCCTGGGAACTTGTTTTTATCGGATGCAATGATAGAAAGGATAGTTTTAGTGGGTATTAACAGAAAAAGAAAATAATTTTGATTGGAATTACTTACGAAATGCATTCCTTCGCTTCGAGCTTATCTTTATAAATGCAATTTGGCTTTCCAAGTTCTCCATATTTTCCAAATTTGGGTCGAATTGACATTCTGGACCTCTAAAAGCATGAAGAAAATGGCGAGTTCATTTCCCCAACCTTTCTTGAAGCGAATTTAAACGAAATGAAATTTGGAATTTTGAGGTGGCAAGTGGTAGACACCAATTTTCCTACCACAAATTTACTTATTGATGATTAGTTGTTATTATTTGATTTATTTTCCATTATTATGATAATCGGGTTTTTGAGATTAGTAAATCATTTCCAGTTTATTCATGAGAATACAATTATTATTGTTGCATCGTTGATGCAACTCCTTAAATCCTCCCATAATTATGAATACCTCTCCTACGAAACCCCATACAGTGGATATATGTTAATAAAACTTTTCATACCTCCTTGAGATTGAGAAGGGTGTTTAGGGATGCTTTTAGCTTGCTTGAAGGGTTTGCAATGTAGACAAACCAAGAAGTGACCAATGAACCTTGTGTTATCACCAAATCACAACACCCTTATGTTTACAAAAGTGCATATACTTGAGCTCACGGTGTGATTGGATAACATGGGTACTATCTCCAAGTTGTGGGACTTGCTACTTGAGATAGACCTCTAGAGAAAGTCTGTTCTTGCTCCTAAACTACCTGCCACAATCTACTCTAATGTAGGGTAAACTAACTGTTCTAATCTAACTTTCCAAGGGACCAAGGAGAGAGAATGCATAAAATGAAAGCCTACACTAAAGTAGTGATACACCAGAAAAGGAGGGTGTGAGAATAGTCTTCCAATGTGTGAAAACTAGAAGTAAAGTGCATATTAGAAGGGGTGATAACAGATTCTCCACAATCGAAAATGCATTCACAACAATGTTTCATACATGAAAAATAATAATGGATCCTTGCAAGAGCATAAAGATAGACACAATACACTTGTAATCAAGGTTGAAGGGGCAAGAAGAATGCAAGAAAACACAACAGGGGAAGATGCATCCACAAACTTATATTTTATTGCTTCATGATATGCACAGTTCAATCTGTTACAAGATAAGGGCCTGGATCACCATGCAAGGAGTCCACAACAAGGGCCTATAGCACATTGGCTTCACAAAGCAATTTTGGTAGAGCTTTGCTACAAAAACTACCTCCTTTACAATGAGCCCAACACTCCAATTTATAGGAAAATGAGAAGAGAGAGAGAAGGGGAAAATGGAAATCCCAAAATCTGTCCTTCAACCACTTGTAAGAGGCACTAAATGGAGTGAAATGATTGTATGTTACTTGAAAAATGCTCCCCATATTGTCCCGTGTCTTTAACGCAGAAAGAAGGAATGATGACCATGCCTCTTAATTGCACTCCCAACTACCAAATAAAACACTGTCATGAACCCAACCACGTTTTATGAAAATCCCCATCGATTTCTCATCAAATCTATAATTTCTTGATTTCTCTACATTGGTCTCAAGCCACAATTCCAACGGTACTAATTTTTGTGATTTCGTTGAGAAATGTAAAAGTTATGGCCTTCCTGTGCGAGCGGCTATTTTGGAGTCCAGCGGTGTTTTCTGTCATTTGACGAATGAGCATTAATCGATTTGGAGCCGAATATGTTTCTTTTATTTAAATATATCTATCCTCATTAAAATTAAGAAATCTATTTTTTTACGTAGAGGATGTCGTGCTCGTTCTAGAAAGTCCAATTTTGTGAAAATTAGAGCTCAAAGTCAAAAGGTATGGCCGTTAGAAGTTTCGGAGTCAAACGCGTTGACATTTCCTTTGAATTACGGGTATTGCAAAAAATTGGGTCCACTGTCCCGGTTGTCCCAAACACATTCTTCCTGCGTTGGCCAATTAGGGCCTACTTGTCCCCTTTTGTGGCCTTTTCACCTTTTCACGTCCCGCGCGTACATTTGTCTCAACTATCCCAAACAAAATCTCCACACCACCCACAATAGACTGAATTGTGGAAAATTGGTCTATTCGCATCTTGCGTACTTTCTTCCCGGCTGTCCCAAACTATGCGGAACAAAAACTTTCGCTTTTGCTGATTTTCACTAATCGCGGCCATTTCGACTTTACATTATACCGCGTCTCCTCGACATCCCAACTGTCCCATGGACCGCTTGGGACAAAAAGTTATAACTTTGTCGATTCCTTTATTTTTCGGCCACAAACTTGGTACAACGAACCTTGGTACAATCCACACTTTGGTACGACCCGCATGACCTTCGACCCAATGTGCATTGAAATAAGCTGCGACTTCATTTTTGCTTTTTTTCAATTTTTCTAACTCGTTGGGATTTTTTCTTGGATGGGAGAGTTAGAGAGAAGCCAAAGGACCCCAAAACATGATTTTGGGCATTGAATCAATCTACTTGCTCAGGGACTAAAGAATCTAATGCATGTTATTAAAATTTACCGAGGGTCAATTTTGGATAACACCTTGCTCTTATGCAATATAAGGTAAATTTTGGTAAAGGCAAGTGAGAGGAGTATTTGGATAAATGTTGAGCAACTAGATGAGTGAAATAGGTGGTTTAGTTGTCTAAGAACATGATGAAATCCTAAAGCTGCTACAAATATCAATAACTAAGCAATAACACATCTAAAACTCCTATAAATATCAATAACCAATCCAAAAGGCCCCAAAACCTAAAAACACCTATATTCTTTCACAAAATAGATAGAATTGTATAATTTAAACCCTAAAATCTTGAAGGCTGAATGTTGAAATCCTAAAAAATACCTATGTACCAAACTTGATTAGAATATGAAAAACTATCTTCTAAACTATGATAGATGGAGTTGTGAGACTAGTTCCATAAGGTGCAAAGTGACCCTAACATCTTATATTTACTAAAATAAATTTAAAGTATAAGAAATAATAAAATATAAATAATAATAAAAGAAAAACTTATACTTGAACATTTATTTTTGTACATAGAAGCATGCATCAACCACATATACTACATAACACACAGGAATGCGAGCACATTATAACACATTTACATTTTAGGTTTGGTAACAACCAAACCTAATAATTAAATGCGCTCGCGCTTTAACCAAATGCATTGTGTCTCGATTTTGGCCCCGTCTTTGTCATAGGTCCATATTAGGTCATGAGAGACAAGATCACGGGTGATTTTCAAAACATATTACATGAGATTTTTGCCTTGCCCCTATGGATGTTGATGAGAAAGGATTTCTCTTAATACTCCTTGGTGGGGAGTTTGGCGAAATCATCTATCATATTGGTTAGGCGATGACTCACATCGGAGGGGAACTATAAATTTTGCGCTTGTGGAAGAATTCCCTTGTGGCATTACCTCTATATTAAAAGCCCTCCAAAGATGGATGATGGCGGGAAGTGTCGCAGTTAGCTCCTTTTATGGTATCGGTGATACCTAACCGTAGGAAATACCTTCTTGTAAGGTATGCCGCTAGAATATTTTCTCCTCCTCTTTTCCCCCATTCTCGGCAATAGGGGACCTACCATGAAGCCTCCATATGGATGAGTAGAGAACAACGAATTTCACCATGAGTATTCCCTATAGACTATAACCTTAAGTGATGGGGATGATATCACTAGATACAATCACAAATGGTCGATGTTTCTCAATATATTTCATGGTGAGGAGCTTTGAAGACCAAGTCCCACCTTTGGTGGTCATACTATCGAGTTAAAACGAAGTCGAGGGTGATTCCAGAGAGTTATAGCTTGCCCTCTTGTCTTGAACAAGGAACTCTTCTAGTTGAGGAAAAATAGGAATTATTTTTATGAACCTCAATAATAAACTCTTTTTGTGTAAAAATGATTATTTCAAGAATATGGACATATGCAGTGAATCTAAACTCTAATATTACCAAATTTTGTAGAAAGTTACCACTCTTTTTGTGTATAATGGATTTTGTTTTGTTACTATTGGATTCCATTATTAATATTAATGGAATCCATTAGTAGTGTTATTGGATTCCAATATTTTTGTTATTGGACACGATGGAGTTCCAATATCACTATTTTGGATTCTAATATTGTTGTTATTAGGCTATGGATTTCCAATTTCACTATTTTTGGATTCCAATTTCCCTTTTTATGATTCTAATTTCACTACCATTAGATTCCACTTTCTCTACTTTTGGATTCCAATTTCGGTAATTTATATAAGGCTAGCATTTATTACACTATAAGCTAGCACCATTGCTAAGCTACAAAAGACTAGAGGCCATTAAGTTACATAAGGCTAGTGGTCATTTGAGGAATTTTAGTGCTGAAAAGGTGGGAATTTTAAATGATTTCACCCATATTTAGGTATAATGTCTTCCAATATTTAAATTCTTGGCTTCTAATATTCCAATTTTGTTACTATTGGATTCCAATTTCGCTATTTTTTGGATTCCAATTTCACTATGTTACATAATGTTAGCGACCACTCGATTACATAAGGCTATTATTGGATTCAAATATTTCAATTTTCAAACTCCAATATTTCAATTTTTGGAGTCTAATATTTCAATTTTCGGATTCCAATATCTATAATTTTGGAGTATATATCAAATACCAATATTTAATGTTTTGGACTCCAAAATCAGTAATGTTGGATTCTAATGGGAGATATATTTTTTAGCTACTTGGTCTAGAATATGTCCAGATTTATTGAAATAAGCGTTAACAGACTAATATTTTTGTTTAACATTCTCAACAAAATGACATAATTACCAAATGCAAGTAAATGACACAACAACATAATGCATGAAAACCATTTTCCTAAAGCGATAATGTGTCGCTCGACAAGCATGCAATGTGAAGTTACACTTCTACTACAATGAAGCATGTAACCTTTGTTCATCGTCATGATGTGAACAAAAAACCACTACCTCACATGAGGTGACACTAAATAAAGGAAACTAATCAACAAATAAACAAATGATCATACTCACAATTTTGACACCATTTTCCATTCACTGTATCACACATGGTAAATCTTTCTATCCATACCTATTATTTGCATCTTTTCACCTTTCCCCAAATGATACCCTTTCTCGAGCTGGAGAACACTTGTACACATGCAAACAAGAGTACCCAATGCATTATTCATTACAAATAATCAAATCACACACACACACACACACATATATATTTATAGTAATCCTAAAAAAGCTGTAGTATAAATTTACAATATCATCTACTACTAATCAATCAACTGATAACAACTATTTTACTCCCAAAACATGTCATAATGCTAACTAAAGAAAATCAAATCAATATAATGTGTTGTATCAATGTGGCAACCACATAGTCTTGAGAATGCATCTAAAATAATAAAAGCACGAACATGGGATGTGACAAGTTTTTTAAAATATATTCATGCACCCATACCAATAATAAAATTTCTTTTATGGATTTGATCATTTTCAACCTTGATCAAAAAAATAAAAAAGGGAAAAGAGCGGTTGGAAAATACCAATTCAACACAATGGAGAACATTGAAAATTCTCAAAAAAACCACACATTGAGATGAAGCATGTTGATCAAAAGAAACACTTTTAAACTCATAATTGTCAAAAAGTGTATGATGGGTGTGGAGCCATGTGAATCATTAGGTTTACAATGTCTAACAAGTCTAGCATATAAGATTAGAAGATATTCACATCAACTCTTCCTATTAATTGTGAGAGGGTTGTTAGAAGGAAGTAATTAACTTAGTGTTTCACCATTTTCTTTACGATATTGAGGCGAAGCAGATAAGGGTTATGTGATTAGGAGGAATACCTATTTATGTTGGTCAACTTGATGGTTGTTTGCGTGCATTCGACTTCTCGATCCAATGCTTTGGCCGTGAGAGCTTCCTTTTGGCCGTGAGGAACTACCCGAAATAGAAAAAAAGACCACAAAATAAGAGTTAAATAATATATGACAATGGATTGCCTAGCGTGTGCTAGATTCGGGAAGTGCAATACTCCTAGATGGTGTCAATCCTTTGTTTAAAACAACTTAATGCGAGAAATAAACAATGCCTTATTGTAGTTGATATGATTAGGTATTTCATTCAAGCACAATAAGCAAATATAACATAACAGGCTAGGCTATAGTCAAATCTAAAGGTTAGGTAGGTGTCGGGGTGTTGGGCCCTGTCGGGGTTAGGTTATGGGTTGTTTGAGTCACTTGGTAGAAGGTAGGTTGGCTTTGTTATTGGCACAAGTGTAAAACACGAGACCGATGTTGGTCGGGTGTAACCGACTTTACGGTTTAGAAGGAATCGACGACAAACATGGGTAACCGGCGTCGGTAGGGTTGGGGTGAAAGGAATTCAATGAGATCGATTGTGGGGATTGGACCTGAAGCTAAACGAGAGATGGTAGAGTGAATAGGGAGGTCTGAAAGGTCTTAGGTATACTCAGAGGTGTGTAGTAGGCAAGAATGGGTGATTTGTTGGTGTGGGTAGAGGATGGGAAATGAACATGCAAAGTATAAACTGATAACAGAAGTAACAAAGGCTATTATACTAAAATAGACTATGCTAGTAGAAGATACACTTACTTGTGATGCAAGTTTTGATGGTGAAGGGTGATGGTAGTTGATCGGAAAAATAGTGCTTGGTGCCACGGTAGAGCTTCTGGAATGCTTCCGTGAGTGTAATGCTTTTGGATTTGTCTGGGTGCTAGATATGGATGTGCTGTGGGTGCGAAAAGGCTCGGGTTCTTCTTGCATGCTGTTCTCCTCTCGTCCCCTTGATCTCAGAATGTGCCAACCCAAAAACAAGGTTGCTAAGGTGAATAAATGGTAACCGACAACGATTTTGGGTTGGCCAAGATGTCGTTTTCAAGGTGATGGTGTCGGTTAAGGCGAGATTCCCTAGGTTTACTAAAAATAATAGATCTTGGCAATCATTTCCGCCAGAGCTATTTATTCTCCCGGATCAAAGCGGAAGTTGCCTTTTTTATGAGCGGGGATGTGGTTAGAGGGATAATAGGCATTGATTTTTAGGGTTGAACTCAGTCTTAGCTTATTAAGGTAAGTGGGACCAAGTCTTAGTTAGTTATGGAAACATGCCAAGAATAAGTTTAGGGTGAGGTGGAAATTAGCTTAATTAAAATAATTATGTAATGTATATTGTGAGGGTGGGTATTAATTAAATTAAATTAATATTAATGTGGGGTGAAAGGGGCCATGGTTGGGTGAATATGTTTGAGTTGGTTATTTGACGGGGGCCAAGGAGTGTTACCCAATTTTGGTGTCTACACTTAGTGCAAATTGCTCTAGGGACTTATTTATAAAGTACCCAATGCAAGTTGAACATATTATAAATGAAGAGGGTTAAAGATCTCTAGTATTCTTAAATCACAAGCATTTGAAAAGAGCAAAGTGGATTCTTCAAGAGACAAAAGAAATGTCATATTATGCTCTAATGTATCTAGATTTAGGATTCACAAACTATAGTTATGAGTCAATTTATATTGATCTATACTTCACAATACAATTTACAAGAAACCACTCTCATGAATATGAAATCTCTACTTGACATTCATTACCTTTAAGTAATATTTATAATATAGAGAAAAAACACCAAAAATTTTCAAAAGACCCCATCACAATGCTATGTAGTCTATCTCAAACACACATAATTATAGAGTTTTCTTCATAATAAAACCTACTTTTAACTTATTACCCATTTCTAAAACACCCTACATAACCTATTATCCATTTGTAAAACCTCGAGTAAATTTTTGTATATTTTGAGATACTCATTATAGATCTCCTTAGCTTTTCTCTTTTTAAAACTTGGTAAGTCATAGACCGCTATGTCCACGATTGAGGTGAGCGGACTTCTTTGGCTAAGTGGCCAAGGATTAAAGGGTTTCCATTCCACCAAATTCACCCGAGGCACGATCCTAACCTTATCCCTTATTACGGTATCTCTTAACTTCACTTTCGGTGAGAATTGAACCCTAGTGGACTCTTTAAGAACCAAGCATCTTTCACCTTTGAGTTAAATGCCCTCAACTTTTCCAAATCATACGATTTTCTTAATATGATTACAGCGGTCTAAAACCTTGAATAAATTTTATATCTTATGAAATATTCACTATAAATCAGCCTAAACTTTTGTAAACTATATAAGTGTCTTGTTAAGTATGATTGGAGTGTTCTGACATACTTAGAAGCATTATATGAATGTTCTAAACAAAACAATTTTGTTTATATAAATATGTTCAAGTGAAGTTTATATTGATAACCGGTTGACAATAAAATTATGAAGGATAAATTTGCGCATCCACATGTTACGATCAAATTTGCGTATCACACGTGGTTGACATGATCGTATTTAAAATGATCCGCATACATAGTTCCAAAGCCAATACTATTAATGGAGACTGATGAATAGTCAATAAAAAAGCACGATGCAATAACCTAACCTTTTTGTGGTAGAGGAATCTATGTATCTCGTAATGTTTGATCTTTGTCAGATTAATATTTAAATGCGTTGAATGCTAAAACAAATTTTCAATGGCGGCCCTGCAAGTCACCACCACAACAACACGGCAACTACTCCACGTTCATGTTCATGTTCATGTTCGCCAAACCATACGATGCATCTAACTCAATAATATTGGAAAAGATGTAATGGAGACCAATGCCCTCGAGCGGTGGACCGTCGATTAGTTGGAACTACAACCGGTGGGATTGTGTCTCGGACCCGGTCCCACACAATGAGCAGAGACACTGATGCGATTAATTGTCGCCCTTCGGATCTGTAAAAAATTGGCAACCTAAAGAGGAGGCTGCTTTATTATTTCCTTAAGTTATGCCAACTCCATTAAGCGGTTAGAATTGGGATAATTGGCAAAGATGCTCACAGTCATACTTGAACTACCCGGATTCCAAGATTTGTGAAGTTCTTGAAAGCCGATTTTCTCCCGAGTTATTATAAACTTCTTTAACCATGGATTTGATTATCTGCTTTGAGATGGCCTTGCATAAGCCAAGCTCGAGAGACACATAGGGTCTGCACACATGTTATAATCATTATAGAAGGCCCTCGCACATGGTTGAAAAACAGTAAGAAATGCGTGCTCGAGGGCCCCCTCTTGCTCATGCCTCTGAGAGTTCTATATGGAAAAGTATTAATTTTTTTGATGATACGTGGGAGTAGGTTAAATCAATTTTTTTGCTCATTTAAACAATGCCACATAAATATTTCACTCCCAAAAATGTACAATCTTATGCAAGGTAGGATGGTAAAATGTACACAATTTGTGCGGGCATTTTAAATCATGTGCGTAAGGTAGGGTAAAATGTTTAGTAGTAGTCAGTAATTGGAAATTGTGGTGTAGGCCATGTTTTGTGATTTTAAGAGTATTTTGCAGCAAAATTTTTTTAGAAACAGTGAAACAATAATAGGCTGAAAATTTTGAAAACCATCAATTTTTTAAAGGGATTTATTTAAAAACATAATACCTATCTATATATATATATATGAGCAGATTATACATATATCTATAAAAGTTTCTTGAAATTACAGTCACGTGAAAAAGCTAAACCGTCAACAAATTTGCTTTGTGAGCCTGAAATAGTTTGAAATTCCGGGCCGATGCCCACTCATAACATTTTAGACGTGCATCCATACCCACCGGCTTAATCATCATGTGCGCCGGTTAAGAGTTTCTGTGCATTTTAATAACAAGTGTCTATGGATTAAATTTGACAATTGTTTAGATGTTTTTGTGATTTTAACGTAAAATACTTACAAATGTTTGAAATAATTGTTACATGCGACTTGCATATTTAAAATGTGACTATCGATTTTCATATAAATTTATATGTCACTTATCTTAATATATATCTAAAATAGTTAAATAAATATAAAGAAATATTCTTTTACATATTTTATTAATAACATATAAATAACATTGATTTATATTTTTGAAGGGCAATATTGGAAAATTACCGTCACCTAAAGTCATTTGACGAGGAATAAGTGGCCCTCAAATTTAACTTGTGCTAACATCTATGCGGCGTCGACCCATGTCAATTCAATTGACCAAAGTACTATTTAATGTAATGACAAGATGTTTAAATGTATGTTATATTGCCATACATAATAAGATTCCATTTTTAATTAATTATGCTAAAAGGCATTTTCTCGCGCAGAAAGTCCCCCACGGCCCCGGCGATGAAGCATCGACAATCATGATCTATTGGTTGACAAAGCACAAACACCCCTTTGATGTACATGTGGCACACAATGCTTGGAGACTTGTCATAGCTGATAATGGTAAAGTCCTATGCATGTGTCAAGAAGATTGACGATTAGAGGAAGGCGATGGAAGGATTTCATTATGGGCCGTGAATCTGAAGGTGAAGTCCTAAAAATGGGAAAACCCTAAGCGACTGGGGCATGCATAGTTTGGTTTATTTGTGCATGGATATTTAGGAATGGATAGTTTTGTTGGTATACTGTTTAGATATCGTGCAGAGAACATAGAAGCAAAATAAGTAAATATTTTGGTTGGTAGAATGGCTTATTTTCGTGTGGAGGAGGTTGAAGTGAAGGAAATATCTGCTAATCTGGCGCCTTTGCATTTCTTGTTGTGTGACCGCAGATGTGATGGCGAAGCTCTCAAAATGGGCAAGCTCATGTGCATAAAGACTACATGCATGGGGTTCCAACACGGTTAGTAGAACGTCTGATATAGTACCATGCGTTGTAGGAACACGTAGTTTGTAAAGGTCATTTTTTTGCAAGAAAAAGAGATGAAAAACAACCAAACACTATCAAAACTATGTTTGTGTAGCGACTTGTCATAAGGAAAATGAGACAGAAGGTTGCGAGGTTGCATTTGGGGTTGCGGGCCACATTGAAGGGATTGATGCGTCGCATTCTCTAAGGGTGTGTTTTGCAAGAGAAGAAAGGATGGGTTTTATGTCTCGCAAAAGTGGTAGGAGCTCTAGGTCACGGACGCTAGGGCTACTTTATTTGTGGGTTGTTGAATTCTTTTAGTGACTATGTGCCTCTGCAAGGTTAGGTGGCTTTCTTTTTTTATGCCCTAGTCTCCTAGAAGTTTTATTTTTCTGTGTTTGTGTATTTCCTGGGAAGCGGCCTTGTTTTGTATTTCCTAGGAAGGATATTTTATGAGTGGGTATATTTTTTAGTTTCCTGAGTTTTTGACTAAGACCAAATATTCAAAAAAATCAAGGCAGAGATTTCCAACATATGTGTTGTAGCTATAGTGTATAATATATAATAAAATACGTGAGCTTGGTTATGAACTCAACAAATATGTGTCTGACTTTAAATTGTTGTTTATGTTCAAAGATGCATAGTTTGGATAGACTAGTGAAATGAATCGATATCTAGGACTAGTTTGATAGGTAGAAAAAGAAAACCAAAAAATTAAGAATTGTGGACTAGTTTGGTTGGTTTTGAGATGTGTTTTGTTGATGTATCTATTTTGTTTTTCTATTAAATCCATGTTAAGAACATATTTGTTGTTTTACATTATGATCAAAGTACAAGGATGAATTTTGAGGGTTTTTAGCCTTAAAAGTTGCGATGTTTTTTGTACAATGACAGAGACATAATTTTTCTTAGTCTCAGTTGAGTCCCTGCATTTTATTTTGTTGGTCAGTTTTGAAATGTGGTTTCTGACATATCTGTTGCATCTTTCTCTTGAAGTGATTTTTTGAGCATATTCGTGCTCCTCCTTTTTAAAGTCAATTTGTATTTACATTGGATATGAGTTTTTAGGTTTGTAGACTTAAATAGCTTGCTTGACATATCTTCTCTGTACATAATATGTTAAATATATTAACTCACATCAGTATAAGAATCATGTAATCGACATCAATATGTTTCGATGTGATTCAAAGTGTTTTTGCTTGATGTATCTTCTTTGTTTTTCTCTAAAATATTTTTCATGTACAAGTTCATAATCGTTTTCTTAAATTATATCTACATTTATTATATGAGGATGAATTTTGAGGGATTTTAAAATAGCTCTAAGATACTTTGAAACACCATCCTTGATGTACCTTATATGAGTATAGCCCGATATGTGCCTCGAAAATGGCTCAAGTATTACCCAACTGTACCTTTGTTGTTTCCCGGTGTGTTCGAGATTAAACAAATATTTTTTTAAAAAAATTCCATTTCAAATTTATTATATCATTACATTAGAAATTGGAGTTTTCACAAAGAAGCATTATTCTTTAGAAGGTACAAAATACAAGCCATCGAAACATGGAGAAAAATAGGCATGTATGAGATAAATGTAATAAACACCTTGACCAAATGTGGTATTTTATACCTAGAATCAATGAAATTATGAATAGTTTGTTGTGGTTATTTAGCTTGTTTTATTTTTCATATGCATAATACGTGGTTAATTCTTATTTATTAGGCTTAAATTTATATACTTTTATCAACCATATTCAATGCCATATAGCTAGAGCAATTTTTTTTTGATGTTTCTTTATATGTATCCAAAATGTATTTTAAATGTCAAATAATTTTCATATATTATAGGAGATGGTATATTTGAAGGTTTTTGGAAACTTTGAGTTGATGTGTGCATTTTTATTTTTCTAGTTGGATTTGATCTATTTACCTTTCGTATCTTGTTTTAGAGTATTAGTCATGATACTTTTCATACATTCTAACAACATATACGGTACACGGATGAATTTTAGGTTGGTTTTAAACATCATGATTTTTTTTTCGTATGCGGTACCATGGATGATGAATTTCTTCTATTTTTGAAGGTATTGAGTGTAATGATTGTATTATATTTTCAGCGGGATTTGGAATGTAAGTTACATGATGAATCTTCTTCCTTTTGTTGTTAAATCCTTTCATAGAACACATTTATAATCTTTATGTATGAATTCTAGCTACATTTATAGTTTGCAGATGAATACTAAGGATTTTTTTGTTTTCATTTGGATTTACCTCTTGTATCATAGATTAGAATATTAGTCTAGTGATACTTTTCATAAATTCTAGTGGCATATACGGTACAAGTTGGATGAATTTTAGTTTCTTTTGTAATTTTCATTAGATGAAATTTTTTGTTCACAAACATGTTTTATGATGAATTTGTTCATATTTTGAGTGTAATGATTTATTATATTTTCAAAGTGGGGCTTTTACTCTACTGTTGCATGATGAATCTTCTTCCTTTTGCTATTAAATCCTTTCATAGAACACATTTATAATCTTGATTTATGAATTCTAGTTGCATTTATAGTTTGCAGATGACTACTGGGGATTTTTTTGCCTTCATTCAAAGTTTTCTTTGGGAAACATGCCAAATTTTTTTGAAAAATTGTCTATTAAACGTTTACATTAATATGTAAGCCGATTTTGAACTATGGAAATCTGTTTTATTTTGATTTTAAATTTATTTTTTAGAACATATTAATGATTTTTTTTGTGAATGTTATCAGCATTTATATTATAATGATGAATTGACTTTTTTAAAATCAAGGATAAACATCCCAATTTAGAGTTTGCGGTCTGTAGGTATCAGGTGCATGGATAAAAAAACCTTCTTTGGCTTAGTGCCAAGGTCTAAGGGTATAGTATCCACTCTGCCAAACTTTCCTAGGAAGAAGATACAATTTTATTGACGTCTTTCAGAATCCTCATATGAGTGTATATTTTGTAGTTTTGGCCATTTTTGAACTGCATTTGGTGATGCATATACTACATTTTAATCTTGAATCTCTTTTTATAGCACGTGCCAGATCATCAAAAATTGCTTGTGTCTTTTCTCCCATTGAAATAGATGTTTGAGATTTCGTAAGGGAATTTTTAAAACTAAATATTATTAACTAGTAGCTTTTAATCAGGATCAACTAACATCTTAGAGTTGGCCTTCAGAATCAATGTGAACTAGCATATTAATTGGATTATAACATAATATGCCTCATGGAAATATTTCTACATGATAAATTTTTTAAGCATAACTTCATAATCTAGTTGAACATCAACTTGTGCACCATGCTATGAATTTCTGGCTTCATCTTATACATAAACAACTTGCACTCATCCATCATATATCCTACAAGTTAAGCTAAAATTCAACAAAATATATCAAAACTATACTCTTTTGAAGCTTTAATAATTTTCTCCTACAAATCAACTGTTTTATAGGTTATTGCTAAGAATTTGACATATAAGGCCCCTTACAAGAAAGAAGCAACTAGAGATTTCTTTCAATTTTACTAACAAATAATATTCATTTTTGTACATGTTAAGAGGCATAATTCACCAATAAAGAGAGGTAGCTATGACATACACCAATGTGCAAAAGGTAATAAAAATACAACATCTAATGCCATTAGCTTCCACAAAAATATATCCTTCATCGTCAAACACCTCCCCTAAAATATTTGTGAACCAAATATTTTTCTTGTTCGTTGACAAGAGCCTCAACAGAAAAATCTTGACTTTTTCATAAGCAAATGCACAAGAAACAAAACATATGTTTTTAAACATCAGCCATTGTTCTTTGCATCAACATGTGCATTTGTACTAGATATAGGGAAGAAAAATTTACAACCTACTTTGTGAGATGTTTATGTTCCTTTAGAATCATCGCTCTTCTTTAATGAACTTAAAAAGAGACCCTTCATAGTTGAAATCCTATCTTTCACCAAATTGTATCCACATAATTTGATCACCATTCCACTTTCAACTAATATATTATTTTCCACTATGGTTTTCTACAATAATCTATTTCACCATCAGTGACTTCTTTATTCTTCCAAGCCCATTTTTTTCAACACTCAAGGAACTACTAGGTTTATGAAATCATATCTCATTAATACTATCCATTTGAAAATCACTTTAACAACATCTGAAATAATTCACCTCTTCTTTTACTTGTACCTACTATTGTTGCATTCAACATTCAACATCCACAATACATGTTTGTCTATGCATACCTTTTAAACAACTTAAACCCTTTGATAGGAAAACTTTTCAATATTTTAATGACTCCTTTAAACATTTTAAGTATATTATTATTGATGTAATTAGTTTCATTTAACCCAAATTGCTCAACAAGATCAACTATTGGCTGCAACAAGATTTTCCCCATTTTCAAAACATCAGAATTGGGTGTCAAATCTATTTTACTCATAGATGAACTGCACCAATCACGACATGTCATGCATATTCCATTATATACTAGCCATTCTTATGACACTAGAATTTTGAGGGGATTACATACATTCATATCTTTACAAATTGTTTTCCATCAGCATGGTTCTTCAACCGCACAGAATTTAATCCTTCTACTGTTTCTCAAGATCCGTGATGATTTTCCCAATTTTTCCTCTTCCACCATATTCAATAGGGACTCACAAAAAATTTCAATCAAAATAGATCAGGCTTTAATTACCCACAAGTCTTAAGGTCTTACTTAGAATAAAAAAACTATTGACATTGGTAACATTGTGAGACAATGTCTTACCTTTGTGCTGCTATTTTAGAGTATCCTACCTTGTAAATATACACAATTTTCCTGCTTTATCTTTCGATAATTACTCCAAAATGACTTCTTCCACTCTTCAACATCTACAAAACAAGGAAGTGTCTCAACTACATTCTCTCATCTCTTCTCAATACTTTTGCATTTGTTTACCTCCCCGAACACCCATATGTAATTCAATGCCTTACTATCACTACTCAATTATGTTTTGGGATTTTATTTTGCCTTTCCTTTTGCATATAATTGTCTTTCCATCTTTCAACAATCTACATGCCTTCCTACATTTTCTTCTAGTCCCATTTTCCAATTTCGAACAAGATGTATTCACAACATTCAAAATTTCAATCCTTTTGAAGACTTTTGCATTGTCTCGATTTATTTTCTCACCCATCTCTCCCCCTTTCACATTCTCATTTTCCATTTTCCTCCAAAAAATTTATTGCCTTCAAATTCATTCCTTTGTGCATCCTCCACTCTTCATTCCTCCACATAATCCCTTTCGGTGTTCACATTGCACTTTGTTTGCATATGATTCCTAGTTTGTAAGATCCTTGATTCTTGTCCTAAAATTTGTTATCATGTGCGCAAACACTAGAAAAAGGCTCTTCAAAATCATATTTAAGTAGGTTGGTCGAGGGATTTTCAATATTTCTCATTTCACAATATGTAAGACCTTAACATTCTCCACTCTTTACTTATTTAGATGCTCTTTGAATTTGTGTGAAATAAAAATGATGATATAAGTAAAATTGGTTATGTCTGTATTTATTTTTCATTTTCCTAACTCCTTTCTCAATTAATAGGATAAATGTGGAAATGGGCGATACGAGATACTTGTAGTTAATTGAACACTAATAAAATGGATATATTTGAGTATCGAAGAATTTAATTATGTAGTGAATATGAGTTAGAGTTTTTAAAGAATGAAATAATAAATTATAGCCATAGCCTTAAATATATTACATGAAAACGTATGCCATATAATTTATTTCAGTAGAACTAGGTTCATGCAAAAGAAGTTAATTGAGACAAAAATTAAAAATATTTATAAATTGACTTACTAGTATTATTACTAAATTATTTAGTAACATCAACTGGTAATATAGGTTGAGGTGTCATGTGGTATTATAAAACATATATTAATGCCATGTTGTAGTAAAGTGTTTAGTGATTTAGTGGTATGACATACGTGATAATTATTAGTCTCTACCAAAGGAAAGGTAACATAACAATGATTTTTCCTTAACTAACAATCACACCAAAGAGGTGTAATGGAAAATTTGATAGGTGCAAAAGCACACATATGCATGAGAGGATCCGAAAGCCAAGAGTTTGATGGAAATTTAGCCTTTAGTGTAGCTAAGTGAAGATATAAATGAGAGTGTAATGCAACGTTATTTTGAATATGAAGGAAGATCAATTATGGAATTTGAATAAAGAATCAATCATTAAAGCACATGAAATACAGTGAAAGATCTATTTCATGCAGGAAGAAGGAGAAAGCAATGAATTGGATACATAAATATTTCAAGAAGTGCACAAGGAATGCAAAACTAGGAGGTGTTTCTCATTTTTGTTCCCGAGGTGGACGTAGGTCTTGCAAGACATTTTGGAGTACATGAATGAAAATGTTGGTGATATATATAGGTGGTTCAAAATTCTAACTTTTGAGATAGTTGTGAGTGTAATACCCTATTTTTCTTTTTCTCAAAATTCAAAAGTTGGCATGTTCAAAGTGACTCCCTTTGATTTATCTATTTTGAGTGCCCAACCCATCTTCAAAAGGATTTGCCTTTGACACTTGTGAGATATCGAGGGGAAAAGGACATGAAGAGTCCCAACTTACTTGATACATAAAAATGGTGTCACTTAATGAGGGCTTTGAAAAAAAAGATATCTATAGAATATTTTAAATAAGATAAAATTTAGTAAAAAAATAATTTCTTAAGTGATAATCCCTAATAATAGAAAAAGGAAGGATAATGTCCTTCAACTCTTTCAAGTTTTCAAGACTAAAATGAAACAAATATATAAGTAAAATATGTTATAAGGAAAGAATGTATTTTTCGATTGTAAAGAAAATCGAAAAGGTTTATTTATATATTTATTCATGGTTTTTTTACCATCAACCAAAATTCCCATATATACACAAATGAACACTAAATTTCTTTATTCAAATCAACTCTTGACCAACATATGTTGTCCTTGATACACTTATGGCCTTACAATGTACACTACATACCATGATAAAATTACAACATATCATTAATTTAATGCAAGAAAACTCGAGTCACGTATACTTCGTCTGTGGGCTTCAAATGTAAAGAATTTATAACAGTATCCACAAGGCCACATATATAATTGTGTACACCATTCTACGTTGGTTTCCACACAATATAAATTTGCATAAAAATGTGTGTGTGTGTGTGTGTGTGCGTGTGTGTGTGCGTGTGCATGCACGTGCGTGCATGTGTGTGTGTGTGAGCATACAATGATAAACGATAAAACTATAACATCCCTAGTATGAATTACATCACATATCCTTATAAAAAGATTGGCAAAAAAGAGGGAAATAAAGAGAATTCCTTTGCTAAATATGTACACTATTTTTTCTATCAATTAAATAAGTATACTATTATGTGAAAATGAATGATCTCATGCTTTGGACATAATATCAATTTCATAACGTACTATGCCTTAAGGGACATCGAAGCATTTCTGAACATAAAATGCTACCTCTATTGACATATCTACAAAACTTGGGAGGAAAAAGCCATAGCACATACATAATAACTACTATAAGAGAGAACTTATGACCGGTACATCTGAAAATTTAAAAAAAAAAACACTATATAATTTCAGGTAAACTGAATACCTAGCCTACCCAAGTCCAAACAATGGGAAAAAAACAAGACCATTGAACCTGACACACTCCGCGCACTAAATAGTTTCCTCGCTCCCCACATCACATATCGTATCATCCACTACACTTGACCCACACAAACCAAATGAAGGGTGTAGTTTGTTTCTTCCCAATGAACATCTAAATCAATTAACAAACTAGACACGAACACATACATAGATGCCAAGATTTCTTGTGGTTGGCCAGAGGGCAAGGGGTGCCAATATGCAAATGTATGAACCCTTATGTGTCGATGAACATAATCCTCTACAACACATGTAAATTCTATAATAATGGAGGCTTCAATGCGTATCTATAGACAACCAAACAGAGAGGGAAGATGCCTAGTAGTTGCATACCACCTCCGAAACATGAAAAACTATCACATCCAAAAACTAAACATTTATTATTTTGGGATATTTAGAGGGACTAGGTGGCGGTGGCCGCCATAGAGATAGTATAATTTTTTTGTTTATCTTTGTTTGATTTACATTATGAAGTGTTTTGGATGAAAACATTTATT